>CM077150.1:178766163-179194979 GCA_039583875.1 Platanthera guangdongensis
CGGGTATTTTCACCCTTACCTTTGGTGCGTGCGTCCTTGATACCCATGAAAATCTTGAGTTTAAGCTGTCCAGGCCCAGCCAAGGGTACCCAGTAATTCAGGCCTTAGCAGTTTTGTTATTGCAGTTCCAGATTTCTGAAATCTATAAATCAAAGCCCATAGGGGTTGCTTCAGATTGACCCCCTTTTTTTTTACCCGACTCAGAGTGGAATTGACAGTCTTCTGCATATAAACTCCAAGCACAGCTTTTGGCTTGGAGGGAACTCAATCATATGAGATTCCTCCAGCGGTGGGACCTCCCTGCTTCGGCATTTGGCCAGTTTGTTCTTAGTCCTTCCGGACCATCCATTTGAGGTCGAGCTTGGGCTTCAGTTGGTGTCGGCTTGGGCCTCCAATTTTGTAAAACGCCCACCTCGGACTAAATTACGGGGCAACACCGTGCAATCGTACTATGTTGTCAACATAGAGTTTTGCCAATTTTTCCACTGAATCGTCCCTTCTATTCGGAATGAAGTGTGATACCTTTGTCAAACGGTCTACGATCACCCATATGACATCGTTTCCGTGTTGTGATCTCGACAAACCGTGTACGAAATTCATCGATTTATCATCAAACTTCCATTCCAGAATTGGTAACGACTTCATGAAATCAGCAAGCTTCTGACATTCAACCTTCACTAGTGCGTAAGCATGACACTTCGCCATATATAGAGACCTTTCTTTTTGTTAGAGAATATTAGAAACATGATGTATGGCCCATTAATTGGCCCATCTAGGATATAGTGTTTAGTCCAACATTGTTTGTATAGCTTATTTTTCCTGTTTTCTCTCCTATATATTTGTACTCATACTTGTATTCTGGTATTCAAGAAGTATATACAAGGTTTGGTCCTTTCTTTACATGGTATCAGAGCCATACGGTCCGACCTGTTTTTCTCAAACCGCCCAGTTCTCCTGTTAACCAGTCAGCATGCGTTTCTGCCTAACCGCACGGTCTTGCGACCTCTCCATTTTCTACCCGCCTCCATCCCCTTCTCCCGTGGATCCACCTCCTCCTTCTTGTCTACGCTATTTTATAGCCTCCTCTATCTCTGGCACGTGGACCCCACTCCCGTACGGAAATGTCTTCTTAATCGTTATGAGTTTATTTCTACCCGCTGCGGATTCCCCTGTTAGCCGGGTAGCTTCTTCCCTCTCGCAGTTGCTCTCTACCATCTGGCTACCCGCTTTACCCGCTGCGACCTGTGTCTGCCCGCTGCGGTCTCTTCCCAGTGTTTTCGCCGCGGCCTCTTCTCTTGTCGCGCGATCTCCTTCCTTGTCGCGCGGTCCATTTGTCGCACGGTTTCCTTCTTGTTGCAGGGAGCTCGCCCCTCTCCTGCCGATTTCCTTGACGCTTCTCGCTTCTCGGATTGATCTGCTATTCGCGCGGACTGTCTTTACGACTTCAGTACGGTTTGCTTCTAACCGCACAGTCTGGTGACTATTCGCCGTGGTTGCTCTTGCTGCGGTTGCTCTTAGCCGCCCGAACTAGTTCCTATTCGCTTGCGGTCTGCTCTTAGCCGCCCGAACTAGTTCCTGTTCGCTTGCGGTCTGCTCCTAGCCGCCCGAACTAGTTCCTGTTCGCCGTGCCTTTCGTCCTGTTGCAGTCTTCTTCTAACCGCTGCGGTCTCATGGCGTCAGAGAATTCCAATGCTTCCTCTATTCCCCCTGATCGTGTTGCGGCTCCAGTTCTCGAACTTCACGATGAACTTCGCATTACTACTATCTCTCTCAGTGGGAAGCGTAATTTTGTCGAATGAGTGCACTCAGTTCGTCGTGTTCTGCAGACAAAAGATCTTCATTACCTCACAAAAGTCACGCCAACCGCTCCCACGGATGAGTGGCTTCGTGATGATGGTCGCGTCCAATCTTGGCTACTCAACTCTATGGACACTGAGCCCTATAGGATGACTATGTATCATGACACGACGAAGGCCATGTGGGAGGAACTCCATTCGTTTTATTCGGGCCAGAATAGTTTGCAACACTTGTTCGACATCGTCTCAGATCTTCAAAACCTTGATCCCAGGGGTCCTGGTGATATGATCTCCTTTGTTACTAAAGTCAAGACCCTGGTGGAGTCCTGGATCCAACATCAGCCTCCTCCTACAAATCTGACCACTCAGAACACCCAAAAGAGGCTGTCGGGATTGCGATGATGATGTCCCGGGTTCCCTCTCACCTCCACAGTGTTCGGGCCCAGATTCTCTCATCTACTACCACACCATCTTTATCTGATGTGTGCTCCATGCTTCTGAAGGTCACCCCCCGGATACTCTTGCTACTCTCTCCCCAGCGCTTCTACAACACTCTTCACCAGCTCCGCATGCTCGGGGGTCCTCAGCTCGTGGAGGCCGTAACACGACTCGGGGATGCGGTCGGTCTGGCAAACCTCTGTTTAAGTGCACCTATTGTGGATGAGATGACCATCTTGAGGCCACCTGCTATCGCAAACATAGTCTGCCGCCATATCTTGCTGCTCCTGCTCTGGCTGATCCTCGAGTTGCTCCTATCGCTCCTGCCCCGGACTCTGCTGCCTCTGCTCGGGCAGACATTGATGCTCTACGCACTCAGCTCCAACACCTGCAAGGGGTGAATGGGTGATCTCTCGCTCGTCTGGCTCTGTCGCCTTTATTTCAAATGAAGGTATTTCTTGTCTCTCGCAAAGCTCTCACTGGATTGTGGACTCATGTGCCACACATCACATTACTTCGTAATGCCCTCCGCAATATTCAGTGACTGCTCACCCAAAGTTCATAACTGTGGCAAATGGGATACCACCCTTGTCTCTGGTGCTGCTGATATACCTCTCACACCCACTCTGTTTCTGACCTCTGCTCTTCATGTTCCCAGTTCCCCATTCAACCTACTTTCCGTTAGCCGTCTCACACAAAACCTCAATTGTTGTGTTATTTTCTCACCCTCTACCTTTGTTGTGCAGGATCAGAACACACATAATATCATTGGTAAGAGACGGCTGTCAAATGGGCTCTATCTCCTCGACGTCCCTCCTTCCGCATTTTCCACTGTCTCTACTACCGACTAGCATCGTCGTCTCGGGCATGCTCCCCTCCAGACTCTCAAGAAGGCTCTTCCGGATGTCTCTCTGCACGAGTTTTCTTGTGAGTCGTGTATTTTTGACAAACATCGTATTTCTTTTTCTCCTACTTGTACTCGGAGTGATACTCCATTTTCATTAGTACATTCTGATATTTCGGGCCCTTATAAAACCCCTAGTATGTTTGGCTATCGATATTTTGTCACATTTATTGATGATTATTCACGCTTAACCTGGTTGTACTTACTTCAGGATCATACTAAACTTACCACTACATTTCGTGTCTTCCTCAGCTAAATACGTACACACTTCCTCTCTCATTTAAAGGTTATTCGCACGGATAACGCTAAGGAATACACCAGCCGTACATTTGCTAACTTATGCACCGAGTTCGGTATTATACATCAAACCTCATGTGCTTATACGCCTCAACAAAATAGTGTGACAGCGAAAGAATCGTCATATTCTTGATGTGTCGCGGTCCCTCATGCTTCAAATGCATGTTCCTACTCGTTTTTGGAACTTTGCTATCTCTACCGCATGTCACCTCATCAATCGCATGCCTTCTTCTGTGCTCGATCATGCCACTCCGTTTAGCTTCCTATTTCCGTCCCAATCACCATTTACTCTCACGCCTCGTGTGTTCGGGTGTACCTGCTATGTTCATCATCTCGGTCCAATCACGGATAAGTTTGCTCCTCGGGACCACAAGTGTATGTTTCTCGGGTATTCTCCACCTCATGACAAAGTTATTATCTCTGCTGATGTCACCTTTCAGGAGGCTCAACCATTCCACGACTCATCGTCTGTCATTCCTCCTCCTTTCTCCCCTTCAGTTCCTCGCCCGACTGTTCCCGTCATGTCTTCTTTACCACCGCTACTTCCAACCCCCTCCGGCACATGCTCCACCTCCACCATCCAAACCACACCTTATTCGTGTCTACACTCGTCGTACCCCTGTCTCCGGAGCTCTGCAACAGCCTCCCTATACCAGTGCTATCTCGCGGACTGACGATCCACTAACATCATCTACCACTCACCCCATGGCGAATTATGTCTCTATGCATCGCCTTGCTCCACCTCTACGCAAGTTTAATCTCTCCCTCTCCTCCATTTCTATTCCTAACTCAGTGCAGGAGGCTCTTCTACATCCAGGGTGGCGCGCAGCCATGGACGAGGAAATGACTGCTCTTTGATCTAACCAGACTTGGGATCTGGTTCCTCCTCCTCCCGGACATTCACGTGTCAGTTGCAAGTGGGTGTTTACTATAAAACATGCTTAGGATGGGACAATTGACAGACTCAAGGCCCGACTTGTGGCGCGTGGGTTTACTCAACAGCAACAGGGACTTGATTATGAGGAAACACACGGGTTAGATCCGACCAATCATGAAGTAAGTATAACCACGTCATGCGAGAATAATCGTAAAAAAAGTAATGAAATAACGATAACCTGAAATACTAACAATTTTATATTGTCCCCAATCATCAGAGTGCACTAAATCAAAAGGAGATTCGCTCCGAGTACAATGAGTAGGAAAAGAAAAACGATGTTTGCCAAAGATACACAATTCGCAGGTAAGGTCAGGAAGAGGTAGACCAGGAAGAGCCTTCTTGAGAATTGAAAGAGGAGCATGCCCATGACGTTGATGTCAATCCACAGAGGTGACAAATAAGAGAATGGTGGGAGAAATGTCCATAAGTTAGAGCCCGTTGCACGGTCGTCCTTTACCAATGATATTCTACGTCTGTTGATCTTGCGCAACGAAGGAACAAGACATGAAAGTCACAGAGCAGTCAAGGTCTTCAGTAAGACGACTAATAAAAAGAAGATTGAAAGGAGAGCCCGGAACATGGAGAACCGATCAAAGAGAGATGAAGGGGATGAACGTCATATTAGCAGAGCCAAAGATAGGGGCGCTGTCACCATTTGCCACTGTGATAAACTTAGTATGCGGAGAGTCCATGTACTGAGATGGTTTTTGTGGAGTGATGTGGTGGATGACACCAGGGTCCACAATCCATTGTGGACTATGGGAGAGAGGAGACATGAAATACCTACATTTGAGATAGAGGAAACAGAGCCAGGAGGATGATTCAATAACCGTTGGAGATGCTGGAGATGGAGACGCATGCCATCAATATCGGTGCGAGTGGCAGAAGATGTGTCATCAACAACGAAGACATGGGGCGGACGAGGCAGACAATGCTTACGATAACAAATTGTCTCAAGATGTCCATCCCTTCCACAATGAGTACACTTGAATCTAGTCCGACTATTGCGACCTCTCCCTCGGTATCCGGCGCGACCTCCTCGAGTAGATGGAGTGGGTAAGATATTGATGAGTGTTGTAGGAGTGCTTGAGAGGGAGGTTTGGGAGCATTTGGGGGGTGGTGTCACATTCAACAACATTGAGCAAACATCAAAGAGAGAGGGAATTGTGGATGAGGAGAGTATCTGAGCCCGACAGTGTGAAGATCAGGCAGAACACGAGCCATCATCATAGCAATATCAACCACCTCTTTTTGAGCACGTTGCGCAACAAGATCCGTATTAGGAGGTTGATGTCGAATCCAAGACTCGATTAATGTTTTGGACCACTTAACAAAGGAGGTTAAGTCGCCATCACCTCCTGAGTCGAGAAATTGAAGGTCCTTGATGATGTTATACAAATGTTGAAGACTATCTTTGCCAAAATAAAGGGAGTACAGTTCATCTCACATAGCCTTGACCGTCTCATGATACATGGTCATACGATAAGGTTCACGTCCATGGAGTTTAGGATCCTTGTTTGGACACGACCATCATCACGAAGCCAGTCGTCAGTGGACGCGGAGTGTCCTTCGTGAGATGATGCAAAAGTCCCTTCGACTGAAGGACCCGACGAACGGAGTGCACCCACTCAATGAAATTCTTCTTTCCAGAAAGAGAAATGGTGGTAATCCGAATCTCATCACGAACTTCAGGAAGGGGTGTCGCAACACGAACAGGAAGGGATGAAGCATCAGATGACTCCATGGACCTTACACAGGTGGCTAGGAGAACAAATATTGGAAGAGAATGTTGCGAACAAGTGGCGAACAAGCGACGATTTACGGTCAAGAAGCCACGAGTGTCTTCCGACAAAAAGTGGCGGCAAGGCGCTGCGAACAAGCGTCTTGGGCAAGGAGCTGGAGGCAAGAAACTGCTGAGATTTTGCTGCAAGAAGCAGAGGCAGACATGATCAAGCATCCAGATGTGACTTGACAGAGGAGGAAACAACGGGCAGGCTCCAGCGGACAGAAGACACCGGCGGCTAGGCAATTGTGGCAAGGAGAGCACGAGCTGTCAGGTGGCAAGGAATACAAAACCGCCCAGAAGACAATCCAGCGGGACCTAGAGAGAAAGATTCCTATAAAAAGGGTGTCGGAGGGTGGGGATAAAGAAGAAAACAAAAATGGAAGAGCCAAAGGAGCGGTTAGAGCAAGACCGCAATGAATGCAGGGTTGCGGTTAGAAAAATTGACCGCAAAGGATTGCGGTTAGACAAAGACAGACCGCCCAGAACCACAGAAAACGTATTTTCCTAAAAAATTAGGAACCTAGCTCTAATACCCTTGTAGGAAAATACGAAAAAAGAGAAATACAATATGATTTTATTAATTTATCAAAAATTGTTCTACATATTCGTGTTTGTACATGTATTTGTAAATTAATATAGGAGGAGAGAAAGGAGGGACAATCCAAATCTAAGATTTGGGACTAAAACTTAAGGAGGAAGAGAGCCCAAGATGGGTCTTGTATTGGGCCTTGTATTGGGCCTTTACATTTCTTTTTTCTAACACTTTAATTATTTTATAAGATAAGGGTCCTTACAATTGGATTTAGATATTCAATGCCAATTTTATTGTTTGGTTGTGCATTTGAAGGGCATAGATGGGATTCAGAATGAATTATGTTGAATTCATTTTATTCCATACCCATTTCTTTCCTATGTATAACATAATTAGGGAATCCTTACATTGATGAGTTTGATATTTTCCAATTAATATACTTGTTGGGTCTGTTTAACATTCTAACAGTTCAAAGATTCAGTTTAGTTCGCCAAAAAAGTTGAACGGAAGTGATTGGCAACGACGTCTCTCTCGCTGGAAAAACGGCAGTCATCAGATCCTTCTCAAATTCTAGGAAGCTTTTGTCTCATCATCGTGAGACATTCTACATTCTATGGCTGATTGCTAGATTTCTAGGAATCACCCTTGGACCGTCACTACTGAAAAAATGAAAACAAATGTTGGTTATATAATGATGATTGATTAGAATAGGCGTCTCTAAATTTTTGAGGAAGCTTGTTCTCGCCGGTCGTTATTATATTATCACCGGTGGTGACTATTTGTCGATTTGATCGTCAGATTTCCAACAATCGTCGGTCTGCCTACAACTAAAAATTAGAAGTTATCAGACCATCCTACTATTTTCAGGGAAGCTTCTTCTCATCTTTTCAAGATCGATACTGGCCACAGTTCATCGATTTGTTTGCAGAATATCCAAACAACTGTCGTTGGACCACCTTCACTTGGAAAATATAAAATTGCCACATCGTCCTCAAATTTTTAGGGAAGTTTCTTCTCATTATCACTTGACTGATTTTGATGGTAGGCTTCGCCGACAATTGCGATGGAAGGCCTCGCCGATAATTGCGGTGGAAGGCCGGTTCCGGCCAATTTGGTGCCTCTGCAATATTCTATTGAATCCTATCTGTTTGAAGGATCTATCTTGTGTTTTTTCCTAAGAAAAGTCTCTTCTCTTTCTAAAAGCTATTGAAATGCGATCTATGGGCTAACGACATTTTCATATTTGGGTTTCTTCTAGTGGTTGGGGAGAAATCCACTGGTTTTGTGAAGAACTATTCTCCACCATATGTCCGTTAATTAACTGAGAGATGATATTTTTCTACTAAGAAAGGCTTTGAAATTGAGCCATTCACAAAGAGATCATGAAGAGTGTATTAAATTTCTTATGGTAACTCTCAAGTCAAACACTGGAATTGACAACAGTTATTTTTGCATATTTAGTAATGCAGGGCCAAGAGTCCACCTGCCTGTTACCCTGGAATCCACTAGGGGCCCACCTTGGAGTCCACCAAGGGGGTTTAACAGGGCCTCGACCCGTACACCCCAACCCATCCCCGGCCCCACAACAGGGCCGATAGGTTGTTGAGAATGGTGATTGATCCCCCGACCTCCTTGATAAAGAGTTCACATGGGAGCTCGCCAGGAGTCCACCTGCCTGCCACCATGGAGTCCATCAGGGGCCCACCTTGGAGTCCACCAACGGAGTTTATCAGGGCCGCAACCCGTACATCCCAACCCTAACGATCTCTCCGCGTCGCTTTCCCAACCGTCCTCAACCTCAGCGGTAATCTCTTCCACTACAACGTTGTCTACCTCAGCGCTTACCTCACCCTCATCATCAATCAACAGGTTCCTTTTAGGGCACTGAGCAGCAATGTGCCCTCTGCCCGAGCACCAATAACACTAGCCTGGCCCGAGTCTAGGGACGTCCAGAACAATAGCCTTGCCCTTCGCATCTGGGGGGATGGGGGTCGGGGCGTCAGAGCTGTGTTTGGTCTGCCTCGGTCCTGCGAGGCGCAGGTAGTTCTCATACTCGAGTGCGAGGTGAAACACCTGCTCGACCGTCAATGCGGTGAGGAATAAACTCTCTCTGAATCTCAAAGCCAATTCCCGCTCTGAATCGGGACGCAGTCGCGATAGGCTCCTCTAAAATGTTACTTCTCACTACCAGCTCATCGAATCGTGTCATTTACTCGACAACAGAACGTGAACCCTGCCGCAACACAGAGTTGGTCGAGGAGCTGATTTCGATATGACGCAGGGAGGTACTTGTTCCTCAGCCGCTGCTTCATTTCATCCCAACAGGTAACATGATAGTATCCATCTAAAGGAGCGGGGTCCAGACGCGGTGGCTCTCTAACTCGCCAATCAAAAGGAAGTGGCGAAGTGGAGCGTCCCGCGAATCTTCTAGTGGCTCTTCATAACGTGACGCTAGGGCTGGACCTCTAAGGGTACCTATCTGATCGACTCTAGTGTTGACCCTAGCGATGTCATTCTTAATGGTGGCGAATTGTTCGAGAACTAGGCGCCGAAACTCGACGGCCGTCATGTTCAAATTCGAACTGGCGGCCCGATCGTCGGTGACTCCATGGTTTGCCCCTGGTGGACTCCTGGCCCTGCATCATTCAGGCTCTGTTTGGCGCTTGTTTTTGCTCCGATGAGTTTGGACAAAAATGCTACTGTCATAAAATGCACATGTTTTTGCTCCGGTGAGATTGCACAGAAACGCCACCATCGTAAAATGCCTATTTGGCATGACAACTGTTATGACCTCGGCCAAGGAAAGAAAACTAATTTTGAACATAAAAATGAATGTAGTTCAATGCGTTAGGTTGGGCTTCCACGATCGACGGTTCGTAAACATCGCATTCACGACCGCTACTGCCGTGCCAAACGGAGCCGCAATTCTATCACCCGGCAGAATCACAAAGTAGGAGTTTAGGACAATTTCAGTTTCTTGATCTAAATTCCAATTTCGACCAACCTAATGAATCTTATGCTTAATATAAGGTCAAAACGCTAAACATGTACGCTAGGATGGACTCGATGGAAATACCAAATAAAAAAAGAATTTAACATATGATATGTGTGCTTCATGCTCAGTAGATTTTGTAGAATGCGCTATTTTTTTTTCCTTTTTGTAGTTTGTATGCCCTATATATAGTATCGATACTTGTGCAGATATATATTCATTTTGCACGGCTTATTTGCTCTTGTGAGTTTGGTCAAAGACGCTATTATCATAGGATGTATGTTTGACAAGACAATGGTTTGGCTGTTACTAAGAAAATAAACTATTTTTGACCACAATATGTGTGATTTTTTTTAGATGAGGTCGGGCATTCACAATGACGGTTCATGACCACTGCGTTCACGACCGCCGCCACCGCTCCAAATGAAGCCATAGGCTCTGTTTGGGGGGACTTATGTTCACCGGTCAAGCGGTCACGATCGCATGAATCGGACCTTAATTAAGTCCTGGTTCATGCGGTCATGACCGCTTGATCAGTGAAAATAAGTCCTCCCAAACGGAGCCATAGTCTTGAAAGTTCTGCGGTTGCCAGTTTTGCAAGTTTCAGAGTTCCAACTCTTGAAAAACATGTTCTCAAAATTCTGTCACCTGCTATTCCCGGCAATCGTCATTAAGTTGTCATAGGTGGTGGCTATCGATCTGATTTTCATAATCTGAACAATTGTCGATATGCCTACAACAAAAAATGAATTTATCGGATCATCCTCTAATTTTCAGGGAAGCTTCTTCTCATCTTTTCAAGATACCTAGTGGCAACAGTTTATGATTCAATTGTTGGATATTCAGCCAACCGCCGTCAGACCGCCTTTGCTAGGGAAAAAATTTAAAATTGTCATCTCGTCCTCAACTTTTTAGGGCAGCTACTTGTCATCCTGAGACAGCTCGTAATGACGGTTTATTGATCCGGTTATCAGTCGCCGGCAATTGCGATGGAGGGCCCATTTGGATGCATTTTTAGCCAAAACAATTTATAGAATCCTTTTATTTGAAAAGTCTATCTTGTGCTTTTTCCTAGGGCCCAACGCTATTTTCGAATTTTAGATTCTTCAAGTGGTTGAAGAGAAATCGAGCAGTTCAATAGACAGCTACTACTAGCCAGCATATGCCACCTTAGTTAATTGCCGGGAGTTGGTATGCTTTGAATTTGATAAAATATAGCAACTGTTAAATCAAACATTATAATTGACAAATTTCATTTCGGCATATTCAATTTCATCAACAAAGATTGACTAATGCCATTTTCTGTTAACATCAAAACCAATGATGCTACTCTCTTCTTCTAATAAGCTCTTGTTCATAAGCGTCCTCCTTGCTATTTGCTTTACAGGAACGTGAATATGCACTCAGAGCTTTCAAAAATGGCCAGGCTCCAATTCTCGTGGCAACGGATGTTGCGGCTCGTGGGCTTGACATTCCGCATGTTGCTCATGTTGTAAACTTCGACCTTCCCAATGACATCGATGACTACGTGCACCGGATCGGAAGGACGGGCCGAGCAGGAAAGTCTGGTTTGGCCACGGCCTTCTTCAATGAGAGCAATTTCTCTATGGCGAAGCCTCTATCAGAGCTCATGCTGGAGTCAAACCAAGAGGTGCCGGCTTGGCTCAACCAGTATGCTGCTCGATCTTCATATGGGGGCGGAGGTCGTAATCGACGTTCGGGTAGTGGGGGCCGTTTTGGCGGCCGCGACTTCCGAAGGGATAATTCATACAGCAGGGGCGGCGGCGGGGGCCATGATTACTATGGCGGCGGTGGCTACGGAGGAGGCGGAATGTCTTCTGGTTACGGTGGTGGGTATGGAGGCAACAGCCATCATGCTGGGTTTTCGAGCGCTTGGGACTGACATCCTTGGCAGCATTTTGTCTCCCTCAATATTGTATTTTTGGCTGATCTTTTTTTCAGATTATCATATATATGTTTTTGTCTAGGCTTAAATGTCTTAAGGATTGAAAGGTAAGGGGTAATTGCCCCCCAGGCCCCATCCCCCCCTTCCTTTTTTTTTTACTTTTTAACTTTAATGAGTAATATGGCTATTTATATTGGGTTTCCAGTGCTCTGGGCCTGTTTTCAATGCATAGGGGGGCTCATTCACTATGTAATATTGTTGTTGTTGCGTGGCCTAGCCTGTAGCCATGAGGAGGGTTGATTGAACCAAAATCTTAAGATTGAACCAAAATCCTAAGATTGAACCTAAATGATCCAGATTGTACCAAAAATGTCCCAGATTGAACTTGTTTTATTTGTTTTATTTCTTCATTTTAGATTCAGTGCCATTTTTACATGTCCTGTTTTTTCGGAGCCATGATATTTGTTCTTGCTTGATTAAAACGGGAAATGATTTGATGCCCTTATTTTTTGTGCTGAGAATGCTCACCCATGTGCCCTTGGCCTTCTGTATATGTATTTTATTGATAGATTACATTACTATATGGTGAACCATTCTTTCTCTGCCCACTGTCTAGGAAGGAACAGGGATCCTCTCCAGTTCGAGCGAACTTGATACTATCCAGTTCACGGTAGTGATTGTTTCTCCCAAAATCTGACGGTGAGCGCGAGACCGTGACCTGGCGAAAGCTTAGCTGGCGAACTGAGCTGGATGATGAACTTTTGCGATCATTTATCCTCCGCTGTTGGATGATGAACTGGATACTATCCAGTTCATCCCAACTGGAGAGGATCCCGTTCCGTGTAGGCAGTTGGTCTCTTTTGATTTAGGTTCTGTTTGGGTGGATTTATTTTCACCGGTCAAGCGGTTACGTCCGCATGTACATGATCTTAATTTAGGTCAGCTACATGCGGTCGTAACCGCTTGGCGGTGAAAATAAGCCCCCCAAACTTAGCCTTGGTCTCACAATTTTTAATAACCGTTCTGTACTTGTAAGTTGGATGTAGCTTGCGCTCTTGCTTCTTAAAAGATGTGTTTGATAGTTTCATGTATTTGGAGCTTAAGAAATCATAGCAATCTTCATATGATTTTTTATTTTGGTAATGCTCATCTTTTCCTTTGGAAAGCAGAATGATATTGGAAATAATGTTGTTATTGGGTAATTTTAGTTGGCATGATATTAAATTTTTGTGTGGTTTTGACAAACATGAAATATAGTCTCTCTTTCCCACGATAGTGGCGGCTGTGAATGAGCAGACCTTACCTAAGGAACTTTATTCCTTTTTATGTTCAAAACTAGCTTTTTTTCTTTTGTTGTTCTGCCAAACTTACATTTTATGACAATGGTGTTTTTGTCCAAACTCAGTAGAGCAACATAGTGTCAAACAGAGCCATAATCTCATCTGTATGAATTGTAGTTCTAGGTTTTTGATGGTTTTTAAAATACCAAGTAATTTTCAAAAAGAATGTCTACACCATTATAAAAAGTCAAAAGCACTCAATATACTATATAACTGAGTTCATGACTAAAGATAGGGCACAGTGATGACAAAGGGTTCATATAACTGACCACTAGAGTGGGATAAATGGTTGAGTGTTTTTGTATATTATTGTTTTTTTTGATGAATCACAATAATTTCTGCTTAAAAATTGATGTGATTTTATAAAGTCTAAGCAATCATCATTTCAAATTTAATTTTGATTTCAATATTGTTTTTTTTTGTAGAATGCGGTGTAACGTACTGTCCAATAATGTGCATGGGTGAACACGTGTTTGTGGTGTGAAGGAATCCTGGTCTTGGCTTGTCACCTAGAGGAAGCGAAAGAGCTGAGATAGAAGTGTATGGGTGGTCGACTGAGTTGTCCACCTGTCCTTGAAGAGTGTGACTACAATTTGGTTGAATTTTAGATTAACGAGGAATAGGAAATCTTTCTCCGAGAAAAACATGGCTTCATCATGCACACTCCTGTCCCAGTCATCCCACTGCTGTCTCATTTTGCATTTAAAATTTCAATTGTATTTGTATATTCTGATCCCTTTCTATTTTTTGAAGAACCAGCGGCGCTATAATATGAATGGTACTTTTGTTTATCTCAACTATGTTAAGTGTGTTTTTTTTAGAATTACTCTAAATGAGTGTAAATAGACAAAAACTTTTAAAACAATTAATCATAGTACATGCTACAGATTAAGAAAGTTGTAAAAGAGATTATGTAATATGAACTAAGTTTTAAAGTAGTTCAATCCATACGACACAAGAGTTTCATATAGGTTCCTCAAATCCGTGTACCTCTCGCTTCTACCCATTGGTAGGAATTCATTAAATAGTTCTGAGACTTTTGATAAGAAGACTTAAAAACTACTCGATCTTTTGATAAGGAGATTCTTAAAATCATTGAATTCTTTTAAAGATGGATTCTTAGACTCTATCACTGAATCCTTTAAATAGAGATTCTTAAAAATCTATCACTGAATCCTTTAAAGAGAAATTCTTAACTTTATCACCAAATCTTTTGCAAAGGGTTTCTTAAAAATCTCTCTGAATTCTTTGTGCAGGGATTCTTAAAACTCTTTTGATGTGAATGGTTGAGGAAGTTGTGGAAGAGATAAATCTGATCAACTATTCTTGTTGAGAAGAAAAGGACAGAATGAGGATGAACGACTTTCTTTTCTTTCTTGTGGGCATGCAGAGAGTAGCACCTTTTCAGTTCAGAGAAGAAGAAAAATTAGAATAAGAGTAAGTGAAAAGATGAGTCCTTCTTGAGAACATGAGAGACGAGAAGAAGGCGATCTTATCTGATTTTTTCAATTTTGCTCACCTTATGCTGCAGTTTGAATATTCCCTATTTATAAGAGATTCTTTGAATCAATACTTTTTTCTATTTTCTGATTCCATAGAATCACATTCCATAAGAGCAACACTAACGACTAGATTTGAAAGAATCACAGTCTTAGTCACCTTATTTCATCATCTTTCGTTTATTGGAGAAATTGACGTAAGTTGATCAAACCGGCTATTACTTCTCGGCATATGTTGATGAGTAGTATTATATATATATTTTTAGCATCTAATTTAGTAAATTTTAAATTAAAATTATTAATATTTTAGCTACTTTTATTTTTAAATAGGTTTTTTATTTTTAGTTCACCAATTTAAGTTTTATTTATTTTTATAGGATTAATGTGGATGCTTCGCTCCTAAATTCGGAGAATGACATATTTGTTGAAGTTGTCGCGTTAATCAGGCACGTGAGTTCAAGCCGCATCCATGCAAACCGCACCCATGCAACCACATGGCTCCAATTTGGCCGAACCACCAACATGAATTCCATGCAAGCCACCATCCACGTGAATTCCATGCAAGCTGAACCCAAGTTGCTATGGCCCACCTATTCCCATGCAAATCCACAAAATCCCATATAATGCCGACACATCATTCACCTCCAATTTCATGCAACCGTCCATGGCCCACCTCCAATTTTAAGTTGCTTTGGCCCATCAACATATGTGAACCCCATGCAACCTATCCACATCATCCACCTATTTCTATGCATGCCGCAACCCCCTCGTATCCAATGCATGCCATTCATCAACGTGAAACCCTTCACGTGCTGCCCATTGATTCGCCCTTTCCTATGTCCCACCTCCAACCACATCATCCAAGTGAACCCTTAATGTGTCCGCCCATGTTCATCCCCCCTCTTTGATACCCATGAGAGCAATTCTCCACCATTGGACACATTAATTCCCCTCTTAAATGATGATATTTCCAACCATTCCCATAACTGCCCACCTTCATCCTCCTCTTTGCCTATATAAGGCTGGTTGCATCCATAGAGAAAGGACTACTGAGTTATTGTTTGGAGGCGTGTTAATGTTTAAATTGCTGCTCTTCATGTACTTCTTCTCTTTGTTCTACTTTCTTTGTATTTCTTTTCTAGTCTACATGTCTTTTATTTTCTTTATTTATAATCTCTCTTTAATAACAATAAAATTTAGTTTTTTTTGTTCTCTTATTTTACTTGTTTCTTTTATGATGTACTCCTCTTATGCTTAGTAATTCCTCCATCTCCATGAGTAACTAATATTTTTTCGTACGAGATCAACCAAAGAATGAAATGATCACTTGTTAACTTATAAGTTCTTTTCTCTTTTAACGGATGCTTAGGATTTACCCTTAACCAATATTGAATGAGGTCATATCATCGATATATAGCATTCATTTTCATTTTCATACTATAGTTAGCCAACATGATCGTGTGTACGGATCGATTACCCTTTCGTAAAGGAAGTTGTACGCAACCATCGAGAGAGGAAGAAGTAAATCTCCCAGATTGGAGTCAAACCCAATAACAGGTCCACAACGTAAAGGGAGTTTTGGAGGTTTCAACTTAGAACTAGAGTTCAGACGAACAACCTAAACTCAGTTAGGTGTACCCTCGAGAGAGGTGCACTCATTTTTTATTTGGAACCTCCACGATCCAAAAAATTTTGTTAAAGAGATTCAAGTTTTATTTCTTTTAATCATTTTTATTCCAAGGTGAGTCAAGATCGAGTGTTAGCTTTTAAAAATATAGCCTGCATCATCCTTTTAACTGAAAGCTTTCTTTTATTTGCAAACCCAATCCAAAAATCAATTTGATAAGAAAATAGTGATTCCCTCGAAGTAAAAGTAATCGACACGCCAATACCTAATATGAATATCATATTTTATATCCTATACTATAACTGATAAGTTACACTCGCCTTTATCAGATATAGAATCAGTGAACATCTTCTATTATTCGAGAAATTCTCTATCAAGTTTTTGGTGCCGTTGCCGGAGACTTACGCCTTATTTTGAAAAGAGGAATAACTATTGATTTTATCATCTTCTTCTATTTCCATTTTTTTCTTTTCGAAATAAATCTTTGGTGCAACTATATTCCTGAAACGGTAGGTTTGGGATGCCACCCCAACATATCTCCTAGTAATGGTGCGAGGCATTCATAGGGTAGACCATGAGAAGTTTATGATTAACTTAAACCTCCTAAAAATAAGAAGAAAATTTATTAAATTTTTAGCATCCCTTCCTTTTCTTTTTTTTCTCTTTCCTTTATCTTTTTCTCTCCTTTTCACTTCTGGCGCATGACTCGAGGTAGCTCTTTGAATAATCCTGATATTCATTTTAATCGGAGATTGAGCACACCCTTTTGAAGTGCCCGCGAACTTGTGTTCGAGATTTACATTTGATCTTCGAAGAGTCGATCAGAGACATTACCATAAAAAATATGAGTGAGCCAAATCCGAATGAGGCCCAACAATGGACCGTGTCCTATTATGTGCAGCCAATTTAAAGGGTACACAATCAAGTATTGTCAGCCATGCAGTGTCAAATAATAATTTTGAGATCAAATCTAACATTATTCAAATTATGCAACAATTAGTAATAGTTGATAGGTTGCTTAATGAAGATCACAGATAAGTTTGCTCCTTGGGACCGCAAGTGTATGTTTCTCGGGTATTCTCCACCTCATGATAATGTTATTATCTCTGCTGATGTCACCTTTCAGGAGGCACAACCATTCTACGACTCATCGTTTGTCATTCCTCCTCCTTGAAAGTGAGGGTTAGACCTGATTTACTCTAGAGCGCGGGGTGGGAGGGGGGGGGGTGTTAATAGAGTAATAAAAATCTTTTACTGTTTAAGAAATAATATCAGAGTAATGGATTAAGAGATACCAGAATAGCAGTAGGCTAAAAGTTATCCTAAGTTAAGCTATTCTAAAACATCACATATAATCTAATCTATCACAGACACAACAAGAACAAAAAGAAAAGGCAACCAGACAACACAAGAATTTTTATAGTGGTTCCCCAACCTAGGTACATCCACTCTTCTACCACCCTGGTAGGAATCCACTACAGGTTTTGATCAGGTGACTGCAACCAATGAGCTTTTGATCAGGTGCTCAAAAACCAACTCAAGTCTTTTGATCAGGAGACTTGCAACCAAGGAATAACTTTTGAATGGAGTTAAAGAACCCTTTGTACAGAGAGGGGGTGAGAGATTTATGGTGTCTTCTCTTTCTCAAAACAACTGAGAAAACTAGTGGATCTTGATGTTGTCAAAGCTCCCCCTGAGATGAAGATTTGTTCAGGAAGAATGGAAGCTTTGTAGGGTGAGTAGGTCTTCTTGAAAAGATCTCCAGAAAGTTGTAGATAGATAGAAGTTGATTGTCTCTTTTTAGCTTGATGGAGGAAGAATACTTGATGAAGACAGTCAGAGCCTTTTCTTCAATAATTTCTGGTGTCTGTCTTCTCCTCTTTGTGTTCTACTATTCCCGTTATCTGTTTTCGATTGAAAAAGAAGAATATCTTTTTTATGTATCTATGTCTAATTTCTCCTTTGAATTTGAATTGTCTGCATTGAATGCTGATTGCCTAGAGAATGAAAATCCGGCTGGAGAGAATATTGCATTAATGGATTTCCCCAACTGTCCTATTAAAAACAGCAAGTAATAATCCTGATGAATACCATAATCAATGCTGCCATTAACGGCTATTTCCATAGAATATGAGCATTGATTATTCAGAAATTACTGCAATAAAATAAGGCAATCGTCGAGCAGAGAACATATTTCGTCGACCTGAGTCCATAGTTCGTCGAGCTGAGAAATCTTGTTCGTCGACCGGGGAATCCTTGTTCGTCCTTGTTCGTCGACCTGAGAACTAAGTTCGTCGACCTGAGATCAGCTAACTGCTTTCTGTGAAGAACTTTCCATTTCTGTGCTTTAAGTTTGTCGAGCTGATAATGTAACTTCGTCGACCAGAGCTCGAATATTGTCGAGCTGAACTCAGAGAATTTACTCTGAGTTCGTCGAGCGGAGCACGACTTTCGTCGAGCTGAGTTAGACGAACGTCGAACTCATTTCCCTGAACTTGATTTTCTTCTAAGTCTTTGAGTCTTCTGCTGTCTTCTGTTGGTTGGTCCATGTGTGATTGTTTCTAAGGACTTAGCCTAAACTCTATGACACAGACATGACCCTGACTATACATGTTGGGTCAATTATCCGAGATAATGAACCTAGCCCAAATCATATTAGGGATCCAACAATCTCCCCATATTTGGGTAAGGACACTAATACAAATGAAAACAAAAACATTCACAAAGAAAAAAAAATATATCTGGCAGAAAGATTTAAATTATGCAGCAGATATATATACAATGCAGCTTTGTGTCAGTAAATAAATAAACAGTTTAAGACACACAGAAAACAGAACAGCATGAATATCACTTCTTTTTCTTCATTTTCTCTTTTTGCTTATCCTTATTATCTTTATCAGCAGGCTGAGTAAATTTGATCTCTCTATTAGGATTTGCTGCTTCCTTCTTAGACATGGTCATGTCAGCAGATCCAATGATGTTGAGAGATGTGGTTCTAGGCACAACAACATCTGTATGTAATTACATATAATCATCTACATTAAAGAACTTATTTGCTTTTGCATACCTATTTAATTCCTCTTTCCTGTATTTGGACATAGTAGAATATTGTGATGGATCCTTTCCTTCAGCTTTAGCCTTGTTAATCCTTGATAAGCCAACCAGTTCCTGGAACCTGACCATTCTAGCAGTGGTTGCTGTTTCAGGATCCTCAAATGGGACAGGAGGAGATTCAGACCTCTTTGGACTATCAACTTTTTGATGTTCAAGAGCTTGTTGTAGATGTTGTTGAGGTTGTTTATATTGATATTGTTGATGTTGTCTGCTTGAGGAGTATCTATGCTGGCTGCTTCCAAATGTGAAGAGGATCTACCTTGTTGTCTATGATAAGTTTGAGTGTACTGGGTAGACCTCTGAGATGAACTGCCTGAAGCACCAGCAGCAGCTGGTGGAGGAGGAGGTGGATCTTTCCTGTATCTTTGAGAAGGTGGAGGAGGACAGTATCTCCTACTTTTCTTCTTGGATTTCTCCTCATTCTTTGACAGCCACATCCAAGCTGGCATACCCTTATAAGGAGTGATATTTTGCAGAATATAATATGAGGTATCATGGATGTGATTAGGTTTTGGTGCAGCTTGAGGAACATCCTTTCTTTTCTTAGAGACTTTCTTCTTAGTCCTTGGCTCATCATCAGAATCATCTTCCTCATCTTCATCATCAGAAGATCCCTGAGGATTATCATATAAGACATTAATTTCCTTTAGAGCTTCTGTAGATATCAGCAAATTTTCAGCCTGAGGAGCTGGAGGTAGAACAACTGATTCAGTAACTTTCTCAACAACTAATAGATTCTCTTGTTCTATATCTGCCATCATGATCTCATCCAGATCTGGCATGGGACTGTCATCCATCTTGAATGTTGGAGGAGAGATGGCTTTCAGAGGGGATGATACAATGAAAGAATCTGCTCTTGGCGGAGATGGAACAACTGGAGCCTCTATACTTGCAAAACTAGCCTTGAGTTGCATGACAACTTTGGGGCTTATTGGAGAAGTGTAAGGAACTATAGTCATAGAAGGCTTTAGGGTGTTTTCTGGAAGAAAGTTCAAATGAACTGTATCAAAAATATTTAACAAACTCAAAATATTTACTGTGGGATTGATAATATAATCACCAATAGTATTTATTCAGGCTATAGCTGTCTCATCCATATCTAGATCAGAATTAATAAAATCAATTAAATTAGTAGGGATAATTGTGTCTGCTGCTGCTTCTGCTGGAGCTGGAGCTACTTCTGTGTCTGCTACTGCTTCTGTTGCTGCTTCTGCTGGAGCTGGAGCTACTTCTTCATGGAGTATCTCCCCCTGTCTGGTTTCAGTAGGCATTGGAGCCAGGCCCCTGACTAAAGAAGGAGGGACAGAGAAGGCAGAGAGTTGGGCAGCAAGGGATGAGATGGAAGTAGCAAGAGGGGAAATAGCCTCTGCTATCAGGTTTTTGATGAGTGGAGTGAGAACTGCCAGAAGAGGTTGAATGGAAGGGGGGTCCAATTGCATGAACTCGGAAGGTGTCTGAGTGAATACAGAAGGATGGATGGAAGATGATGGTGGGGGAGAAGGGAGAGAATCTGGCATTGGCTAATCTGCAGGTGATGAAGTATGAAGGGGGGATGACAGTAGGTCAAAAGAAGGGAGTGATAGGAGGTTGGAAAGGGGGATGTTATCTAGATGTAGTGGCAGAGGAGATGAGGGTGGTGTACCATGTTGTGATGGAGTTGGTGTACCATGGTGTGATGGAGTTGGTGTACCATGGTGTGATGGAGTTGGTGTACTATAGTGTGATGGAGTTGGTGTACCATGGTGTGATAGAGTTGGTGTACCATGGTGTGATGAAGTTGGTGTACCTTGGTGTGATGGAGGTGTTAGAGTATGGACTGTGGTATGAACTGGTGAAGAGAGATGAATTAGGGAGGTTGGAGGTGGTGGAGGTGTAGGTGGAAGATCTTCAGTAGGGTGGGGAGTGGTTAGAACAACCCTTGTACTCTCAGAAGGTCTGGAGGAAGAGGAAGCCTTGGTTGGCTTGGTTATCCTCCTCTCCCATCTGCCAAAGAGGGCAGAGTTAAGCCTCTTGGAGGCATTGATGAACACTGGTGTAGAGACCAGATGTTCTTGTGATTTCACCTGCAGAAATATCCCTAGAATTCTGCCAAAGCATACCTCTTTCTTGTTATTTTTCTTTTTAATCAGATCAAACAGCAGCTTTCCCCAATTTACTGTTTTCTTCTCGACCAGAGCACTCGTCACCGTGAACTGGTGCCTGGTTATATAGTCATGGGAGATGTGTTTGCCCAGCAGCACCTTGCCGACTACGTCAGGCAAGAAGTTGTACTCAGGAGACAAGTTCTTCTTGAGCAGTTTGTTAGGGTTGTCGCCACAATGCCCCATCTTGGTCAGCATATTTTCATACTCCTCAGAGTCCATTTTAATTTCTTCTTCACCATTTAAAAGACCCAAAATGTCAGTTAGTACGGAAGGTGAGAGGGTAACTAGATTACCAGAAACTTATCCAGTCATATTATCTTCTTCTGGAGTTGTAGATATATACACCCATTCTTTGATCTCAGTCATCGCTATCTTGATTCTTATTGTCATGAACTGTTTCAGATGTTCTTCGAATAACTTTAGGATTTCGACAAAGATGGCGTCAGAGAACTGGAAGGAGTCGAAATCGATGTCAAAACCCATATAAAATTTCATGGAGGAGAGAGCGCTTGCTGGAATCGCCATGAATGCACCTGCAAGAGAAAAACAAAGATCAAGTGCAAAGGGAACTGAAAGTGCGGGACGGAGGTCGAAGAAAACCTACATATATGGTTTTTAGAATATGAACTGACAAACTCCGTTCTACGAAAAATAAAAAATTCTTCAATCTGAGGTCGACGAAATATTTCATAGTCAAAAGAATTCGTCAATCTCAGTCAGAAGATGTGAAAACATTTTGGACGGTCAACACCGCACTTACATCGCTTCACAATACTACCCGTAGGGAGACGACGCTCTAAGTATTAGACTACTAGACTCATTTCATTAATCAAACATACTCATGGCCATAATCTATTCATCTATATGACTTTCCAAATGATGACAATGTAATATAAGCATGATGCTCATATAAAGATCTATCGCACTTTCCATTTGATAATGTCATAATATAAACATGAAGTGCACAATTATCAATCTTTCAATTCCTACCAATTCCATTCGTTTAAATAAGATTGCTTCACAATTTGATTATATGAAATCTGATTAATAAGCTACATCAATGTTAGAAAGTAGCGAAAAGAAGCGAAAAGTAGAGAACAAGCGAATAAACTTTTGAATAATTGAAATTTTATTATCCAAAAAAGATATCATTTACAAAGGTATGACCTCCCTTATATAGAATGGAGGAGATAAGAAGAGAGTATACAAACAATGTGGGACTAAATATTTACAGTACTGAGCGGCTAGAATAATGGAGACCGCACAGGCCGCGCGGTTAGACAGATGGGTTAACCGCTCGGCAACTCCAGCAGGATAGAACAGGCCGCAGAGGTAGACCGATAGACCGCCCGGTTAACAAACCGCTGGATCAGACCGCTAAGCCGCTCGGTCAACAAACCGCTGGATCAGACCGCTAGGCCGCCCGGTCTAATACTTCAACACTCCCCCTCAAGCTGGAGCATAGATATCAATCATGCCCAGCTTGTCACAAATGCGGAAGAAGGAAGTAGAAACCGGCTTGGTGAAAATATCTGCCAACTCTTTGTCAGAGGTGACAAAAGGAGTACAAATCTGTTTCTTCAAAATCTCTTCCCGAATGAAGTGACAGTCAACCTCTATATGCTTTGTTCTCTCATGGAAGACCGGATTTCTGGATATGTGTATAGCGGCCTTGTTGTCACAGAACATAGGGAGAGGACAGTCATATACCTCGCCCAGGTCAAGCATGAGAGCCCGCAACCACTTTAACTCACACGTGGTTGACGCCATACTCCGGTATTCTGCTTCGCCACTGGATCTGGAAACAATGGACTGTTTCTTGCTCTTCCAACTCACGAGATTACCTCCAACAAAGGTACAAAAACCTGATGTGGATTTACGATCGCCTTTGTCATCCGCGTAACTTGAATCTGAGTAGGCCTCAACCCTCAGATGACCATTCCTCTGAAAGAGTAACCCTCTGCCCGGTGCTGCTTTGATATACTCTAAAATCTTCAGGGCGGACTGAAGATGACACTCCCTGGGAGCTTGCATAAACTGACTGACCTTGCCTACAGCGTAGGCGATGTCGGGTCTAGTCACCGTGAGATAGATGAGTTTGCCTACCAAACGTCTGTACCGTGTGACATCAGATAGAAGAGGCGAATCATCCGTCCACGTTTTGTCTTCTCCAACAGCCATGGGAAAACGAGCTGGTTTGGCACCTGTCAATCCTGCTTCTCGTAGAAGATCAAGTGCATACTTCCGTTGAGAGAGAACCAAGGAGTCAAGTTTCCGAGAGATTTCTATCCCCAAAAAGTATTTTGGGGAGCCCATATCCTTCGTGACCAAGTGCTGACGGAGGTGCTTCTTCGTCAAGTCCACCCCATCTCGGTCATCGCCAGTAAGGAGAATATCATCCACATATACGGCCAAAACCACCAGTCCCGAGGCCGTTTTGCGAATGAATAAGGAGTGATCGGCCGAACTCCTTTGAAAACCGATGGTAGCCACAATACCACTGAATTTGTCGAACCATGCCCGAGGGCTCTGCTTTAGGCCATAAATGGCCTTCTTCAAATGACAGACACGTGTCTCCCCCTGAGCAACATACCCAGGAGGTTGCTCCATATAGACGTCCTCCTGAAGATCGCCATAGAGAAAGGCATTCTTCACATCAAGCTGGGAAATAGCCCAAGCCCGGTTAACAGCCACAGAAAAGAGAACCCGGATGGTGCTGAGGCGAGCAACCGGAGAGAAGGTATCAAAGTAATCAACGCCATAAGTCTGAGTAAAGCCCTTGGCCACCGGCCGGGCTTTGTAGCGATCCACAGTGCCGTCGGGGCGAAACTTCACAACGAAGACCCAGCGACAGCCAACCACATCAGTGCCCACGAGAGGAGGAGACGGAGATGGGAAAACGTGGAGAGGTGTGGAAGGAACGGAGATATCAGAAGGAAGAGAAGGAAGAGAAGAGGGAGGAGAGAAATAGGAAGCATTTTCGAAAAAAGTCACATCGGCGGAGACAAACTGCTTGCGGAGAAGGGGGTCAAAGCAGCAATAGCCTTTTTGAGTGGTAGAGTACCCCAAAAAGACACACTTGGTGGAACGGGGGGAAAGCTTGTCGCGGGTAGCGGAGGGAGCGTGAACAAAGGCCGTACAGCCAAAGACATGAAGAGGAAGAGGAAAAGGTTCCTGGTGGGGGTAGAGAAGGGAGAAGGGAGTCTGGCCGTGGAGAACCGTGGAGGGAAGGCGATTGATGAGATAGCAGGCGAGGAGCACAGCGTAGCCCCAGTAGGAGCGAGGGACGTTCATCTGCGTCATGAGAGTACGCGCAACATCAAGCAGGTGACGGTTTTTACGCTCCGCCACCCCATTCTGCTGGGAGGTGTAAACACAAGTCGTTTGATGAAGGAGGCCATGTTTGTGAAAGAACGCAGAGAACTCATGAGTCAGATACTCCTTGGCATTATCAGAACGTAAGACTTTAATAGAAATAGCAAATTGAGTCTTAATCATAAAGTAAAATGATTGCCAAACAGAAAATAGTTCAGAGCGATCTTTTAATAGATACACCCAGGTACATCGAGTAAAATCATCGATAAAAGTGACAAAATAGGAACTGCCCCGACCAACTATGAGGGTAGGAGCAGGACCCCATACATCAGAATGAATAAGATCAAAAATGCGAGAGGAGCCACGGCCTTGCTTCGGTGGGAAGGAGGAGCGATGATGTTTGCCAAGCTGACACGCATCACAGTTGAGCGGAGAACTGGTAGGAGGTAAGTGGGGCAGAAGCTGACGAATAAGCCGAGGAGGAGGATGTCCAAGACGAAGATGCCACTGAAGGAGATCAGTGGAGGAGGAGTAGGCAGAGAGAGCGGAAACATCGTCGAGGAAGTAGAGGCCGCCGCTCTCAGTCCCAGTAGCAATCGTCCGCTGGGTCCTCGGGTCCTGAAAAGAACAAGTAGTGGGAGTGAATAAGACGGAGCACTGAAGTTGCCGGCATAAAGTAGTAACGGATAACAAATTGCACGGGAACTTCGGGACATAGAGGGTATCCTCCAAGCAAAGCGATGGAGTGAGTTTAACCATGCCCGTCCCATGAACCGGGGACGGGGAACCATCCGCCACATGAACTGGGGGTAAGCGGTCATGGGTCTCAAGACGGGAGAAGCAATGAGGGTTGCCCGTCATATGATTGGTGGCACCGGAGTCAATCAGCCATTTACCTTGGGTAACGACGTGGGCACTACCTGACGTCGTGGCCACAGAGGCAGACGGCCTAGAAGAGGCGGAGGCCGAAGAAGGAGCATCACCGGAAGGGCGAAGATGAGGATGTTTCTGCCAGCAGCGGTCAACAGTATGGCCAGTACGACCACAGTGAGAGCAGAGGAACCGGGAGGAACCCCGTCCGCCAGAGGAGCCACGGCCACTAGGGCCCCCCCTCTGAGTTTGGTGAGCAAAGGAGTCCTGGGAAGGGGGGGAGGCCAACAGAGGCCGCTGGAGGAGCGAAGTAACAGCGGCAATGCGAGCCGCAGTGGCATCCAAAGTAGGAGATTCCGCCTCACCCAAGATCTGCTGGCGGATCATATCATAAGAGTCAGGAAGACGAAGAAGATAACAAACAACCAGGAGTTCCTGGAAGTGTTTGTGCTGGTCGGCCAAACTGCTCGCGGAGAAGGGGCGATTCTGGAGGATTTCAGCCCCAAGAGCCTGAAGCTGCTGATAAGCCGCAGCCGGTGACATGGAAGGGCGGGCGAAGAGGTCCGCATAGAGAGTATAAATGCGGGACGTCTGGCCCCCCTTAGAATAGAGAGCAGCGAGGTGAAGCCAGGCGGCCTTAACCGTCTCATCATGGCGAATGACGGGAAGGCACTCATCAGAAAGGCTGTTGGCCAGCCAGGTGCGAACAAGAGCATCACTCGCATCCCAGTCATCAAACTCAGGAGAGGTGCGAGGAGGAGGGTCATCGGTGAGGTGATGACGCTTGCGTTGAGAACGAAGGAGAAAGGTGAAAGAAACGCTCCAATCGGGATAGTTGGAACCAACAAGCTTGGAAAGGGTGCCAAGGTTGCCCGAAGGAGGAGGAGGAGAAGGAGCTGCAGGAGTAGTGGTGAGACCGGAGGTAGTCATAGAACCCGGCAAGCAGAAGAAGCCGCGCGAACAGGAGCGGTTAGAAAACAGAAGAAGCCGCGCGAATAGCAGCGGCTAGAAAGAGGTCAAAGGCACAGCGGGGAAGAGGTCGCGCGGACTGAAAAGGCCGAGCGAACAGAAGAGAGGAGAAGAGCAGGGGGCCGCGACCAAGATGCGGGTAAGAAAGGTACAACCCGCACGGTCAGGCAGATCACAGCAGCTGCTAGAAAGCGGTCAAAGGCACAGCGGGGAAGAGGTCGCGCGGACTGAAAAGGCCGAGCGAACAGAAGAGAGGAGAAGAGCAGGTGACCGCGACCAAGATGCGGGTGAGAAAGGAACAACCCGCACGGTCAGGCAGATCACAGCAGCAAACCGCGAGTAGAGAGACAACACACGCGGACAGACCGCAACGACTAGGAAGTCGGAGCGGCAGGAAAGAACAAGGAGCGCGGCGACAAGAAAATAGGTCGCTGCGACAAAGAGCAGTAGGAGAAGAGAACAAAGAAGAAGCAAACCTCGCTTTGATACCATATTAGAAAGTAGCGAAAAGAAGCGAAAAGTAGAGAACAAGCGAATAAACTTTTGAATAATTGAAATTTTATTATCCAAAAAATATATCATTTACAAAGGTATGACCTCCCTTATATAGAATGGAGGAGATAAGAAGATAGTATACAAACAATGTGAGACTAAACATTTACAGTACTGAGCGGCTAGAATAATGGAGACCGCACATGCCGCACGGTTAGACAGATGGGTTAACCGCTCGGCAACTCCAGCAGGATAGAACAGGCCGCAGAGGTAGACCGATAGACCGCCCGGTTAACAAACCGCTGGATCAGACCGCTAAGCCGCTCGGTCAACAAACCGCTGGATCAGACCGCTAAGCCGCCCGGTCTAATACTTCAACAATCAATCATGCAACAAATGATTAATCATAAGGGTTCATCCAAGCCAAGTATCTTGCAATATTAATTCCACCGAATCCAAATCCATCTTCCATTAAAGCCCAGAATTTAGGTGCAGGTTGAATCTGGACAGCAACTTCGACCGGAGATTTCCGAAGCTACAGGAATCCGGTGAAGACGTGCAACCCCACAATGGAAAGGTCTTTCCGTGGTCTACAACTCTCGTATTCAGACCTCAACCCAGATTTCACATTATCCTATTTGAAATCGTACTTGAAGTCCGCTGCGTACAGAACACAGTTTCTGCATGCAGGATTTATTGAACACCATTTTCGCTTAGACTTTCCCGTGGCTACAGACTTTGCCAGAAGTCGTGCAACCATTAGTTGGAAAGGTATTTTCAAGGGCTTCAACTTTCGTGTTTAGCCGAAAGCCCAGATCTGGACATATCACACCTAAAAAATGGTCACAAATTTTGCTGCGCGCAGAATACAAATTCTGCACGCATCTTAAGGCGGTATGAACGGCATCGGTTCATCTTCCTCCTCAAGGCGATCTTCCCAAATCATTCCAGAATTTCCTCCACCCTTATTCAACCTCATGATGCCAATACTCTTCACGAAACCATCCCTTATCATCACATTGAAGAAGGGCGTGGTTGAAGAGATCTAAAACCTAAGTCACAAGTCTTAGCATGGCCTTTCCTAGAAAACCCCTCCTCACCATCAAGACTCTCTTGAGTCGATGTCTCGCCTAGGAAAATAACTATAGATCTAGCACCAAGGGAGAGGGTAAGAAACTCACATCGGTTCCAGCGGTACCACCATTTCCGGCCATGGATCTCGTAATTCTCCTTGGCGGCATCTTCTCCTTCACGGTGATGGCGGATTTTCTCCTGTAGAACTTGCTCCAGCAGTTCTCTCTCTCACCAGGAGTTCTCACAGGAAATAGGGAATGAAATGAGCATGAAAACGGCTAGGGTTTTCTCTCACCCTTATATATGAAAAGTGACACGGGTAGGGACACGGCCGTGTCCTTACCCGTATCCTGCCTGGGCGAAGCGGCAACGACAGTTTCCATGTCGGTTCAATAGTTGACACGGGTAGGGACACGCCCGTGTCCAGACCCGTGTCCACATGACACGACCGTGTGCCATGGTCGTGTCCTTCTCGGGATGTATTTCGACGATCTCAACATTTCGTCGATCTCAACATTTCGTCGATCTCAATCAAAATCGTCGACTGGAGAACACGGGTAGGGACACGCCCGTGTCTCTACCCATGTCATGTTAATTCGTCGAAGTCGACACGTAGTTCGTCGATCTCGACACCTCTCGTCGAGTGTAACTCGACACACACGGGTAGGGACACGCCCGTGTCTCTACCCGTGTCACATGGTGTCGACACAGCTCGTCAGTCTCGACATGCCTCGTCGAGTTCAGCTCGACGCACACGCGCACACGGGTAGGGACACGCCCGTGTCTCTACTCGTGTCCCTTCACAGCACTGATTTCACTACTCCTCCACAAGTGCAGTCCAATTCCCTGCACGTCCCAGGACTCGAGTCAGCCTTCCTGACTCAAAAACATACACTAGGGGTCTAGAGCGATTCGTGACGTTACAAATCCTATAAACAAAATAAAAGATTTCATCCCCGAAATCAGGCTTAGGCTGTGGGAAGAAAAGCATAACAGACAATTTAACATATGCTTTTAAATAAAATTACCTTGAGCAAACAACTCCGGGTAGCGTTGCTGCATCAAATCCATTGGCTCCCATGTGTACTCTTTCCCATGATTCGACCATAGCACCTTCACTAAGGGGACACTTTTGCGGCGCAAAGTTCTTGTCTCACTGTCAACAATCCGCACCGGCTCTAGTCGCACAGACCTATCTGACGCCACTGCACCATCAGTAGTGGGAATATATTGGTCGGGACACAACAGTGCTTTTCGAAGCGACGACACATGGAACACGTCGTGGAGATTCTCTAGTTCTGGTGGCAACTCCAACCAATAGGCCAACGGGCCAATCCTTTCTAGTATAGTATAAGGCCCAACATACCTTGGGCTGAGCTTTTTCACTCCACGCACCCGCGACACCCCATGCATCGGCCGAATCTTGAGGAACACTTTATCGCCCACTCGGAACTCCACCATCCGGTGCTTTTTATTGTAATATTTCGCCTTTCGACTTTGAGCCTCCAACATGCGACCCCGTATCAATCTGATCGCCGCATCAGTATCATCTATATATTCATTTCCCAATGCCTTCGGATCTTCATCCTGCACCCAAGACAGGGGGGTCCTGCACCTTCTTCTGTAAAGGGCTTCATGGGGCGCCATACCGATGCTCGCCTGATGGCTATTCTTGTAGGAGAATTCCACCAGGGGCAAGATTCTTTCCCACGGCTCTCCTCTGTCCAGCACACATAACCTCAATAAATCCTCCAGTGTTCTGATGGTCCGCTCAGACTGCCCGTCTGTCTGAGGGTGGAATGCAGTGCTGAAGGTGAGGCGTGAGACCAAATATGCATGTACCGCCTTCCACTCCTTGGAAGTAAACCGACCATACCGATCCGAAACAATTGTCTTGGGCACGCCATGATACCGTACAAATTGCTCCACAAAAAGGCGTACCAAAACATCCACGTGTGCTTCCTTCTTCATTGGAATGAACCGGGCCACCTTTGTCAGTCGATCAACAATAACCCACACTGAATCATTCCCGGAGCGGGAACGAGGTAGCCCATGGACAAAGTCCATGGAGATATCCTTGAACTTCCATTCGGGGATGGGCAACGACTGCAACAAACCACCGGGACTCCTGCATTCAGCCTTCACTCTTTTACAAGCTTCGCAATGTGTAACATAGTAACGAACATCCTTCTTCATTCCTGACCAGCACATCGTCTTCCGTAAGCCGGCGTACATCTTGGCAATACCCAGGTGTACAGAATATTGAGAGGAATGTGCCTCTCTCAAGATATCCTCCCGGACTTTGCCGCCCTTGGGAATATAGAGTTGGCCACGAAAATAAACGATGTCGTTTTCTGGATGTCCCCTTCTCGAATCATCAACTGATAGTATCCAGAGCGCAAATCTAGTTTGGAAAACCAATGTGCTCCCACTAGTTGATCGAACAACTTGTCGATCCGAGGTAGTGGATAGGTGTTCTGCACCGTCAACCGATTGAGTTCCCGATAATCTATGCACAACCGCAGGGTTCCATCCTTCTTCTTCAAGAACAGTACAGGAGCTCCCCAGGGTGATGAACTGGGGCGAACTAACCCTGACTCCACCAGTTCTTGCAATTGAACTCTAAACTACGCGAGTTCTTTCGGGGCCATTCTGTACGGAGCCTTGGATACAGTCTTGGCACCTAGTACTAGACTAATCTGGAAGTCAACCTCTCTATGCGGGAGCAATCCTGGTAGCTTCGCAGGAAATACCTCGGGAAAATCCCGCACAACCCGTACATCCTTTAATTCTAATGCTTCTTCCTTCAACTCGAACCAGATCATGAAGACCTCGTCCCCCTTCATATGAGCTTTTACAACCTGGACGGAAGATAACATCATGCGAGGTGCGAAGCCAATACCTTGGAAGATGACGTCAGAGTCTCCATGTCTCAAATAGATCCGCTTCTCCGCACAGTCGATCCTCGCGAAGTGCCAGTCCAGCCATGTCATGCCCAAAATGATGTCAAACTCCGGTATTCTCAGAACCGTGGCCGGCGTATCAAAGGCATTCCCATCTATAAATAACTCCAACTCGCACTTGGCGGTAGCGATCATCTCCGAGCCGTCCGGAAGGCGTACTCGTCGGGCTATGCCAGTGAAGTACTGTACACCCTCCACGTCTTTTATGAAATCCTCGGACACAAAGGAGTGTGAGTCACCGGTATCGAACAGCGCATATGTCGTCTTCCCGCCAATAATCACGGTGCCTAAGTACCAACAACCAAAACTTATTGTTATGTGTCTAGTAAGTCTTAATCAATTCAAGTTAGACCATGAAAATTTGTTAATTAATTAAATCATACCTGCAATCACATCTTGTGGGTTCCGTTCCTGCGCCATGTCAAGCGCGTACACCTGATCCCTAGCAGGGTCGGGGTTACCTCCTCGCGGTCCTCGTCCTCGACCACGCATATATCCCCGTCCTCGTGGAGCTGCTGGAGGGAGAGCAGGAGGGAGAGCAGGAGGTAGAGCAGGAGAGAGAGCAGGAGGGACGTTCCCATATAGCTGCGGGCAGAAACGTCGGATGTGACCCGGCTGGTTGCATTCGAAGCACACCAGCCCACGACGCCCTTTAGGTTGTTGAAATTGCTGAGGCTGTGGGGGTGGAGGCAACGCAGGCGGCTGCGGAACCGGATGCTCCACCCTATAGTTTCGGTGGACACGCCCTCCACCTCTTTGATTTCCTCCTCCTCCTCTGAAGTCCCGCCTCCTTCTATTGCTTGGGCCGGCTTCCATCACGTCCTCCGCAGGCCTCTTACTACATCCATGGTGGTCCGCCTCCAATCTTTTTGCCATATCAATGATCTCCGCCAAGCTACCATCCGCTATAAACAAAAGGGACTGCCTTAGGGTATCTCACAGTCCTTTGTAGAAGCGCTTGGCATAACCTCTGTCATCCAACTCGTAAGAATCCGCAAACCTTGCGAGATGCTGGAATTCCCGCTGTTATTCCGTAACCGACTTTGATCCCTGCTTTAGTAGAAGGAACCTCTGCTCAAGCTCATCTCGGACCAATGTAGGGATAAAGTGCTCCAAGAAAACACCCGAGAATTCACTCCAACTTATCTCTGTGTAGATCCGGCCTTGGAAGGTAGAGCCCATGAGGGACTTCCACCACCTCTTAGCATGTAAGTTCAAGACGGACACCGCCAATGTCACTGCCATATTGGCCGGCAAACGGATACCAGCCAACAACTCCTGTACCGTGTCTAGCCATTCCTCTGTACGTACGGCTGACTCTGTCCCAAGGTAGGAGGGAGGGGAGAGAGCCCGGAAGGTGCTCAGCCAGTTGGAGCTCGGGTCCTGTTGTTGCATCGGGGGCTGATGCGCCCTAAAAGCATCAAGAATGGCGGTGAGCGTCTGCCCCAACTCAGACTGTTGGAACTGAGTGGGTATGGGAGGGGTAGGAGTACCCCCCATCGGCTCAACATGTAGTGGAACCTACACGTGCACGACAAATTTGTGGTCAGGTTGGCTAAACTTAAGGTCAAAGTTGGACAAACTTAATATGAATTACATATGGGCACACCACTGCTTCCGCTAAGTCAGTTTGTCCCCAAACTGACTAACCAAATGGGGGTGGCACCATTGTTGAATGACTTCTTAGTTGAGGATCGTGCCAAACTGATACCATTTGTAAGACCCCCCCCCCAGATCCCAAAAAACGGCACGAAGGGGGAGTCTTATGCTTGGAACAGCCGTCTTGCGGTAGCATTAGCACACGGGCTAACCTGTACCACAAGACGCCTATTCCGCCGGCTACACAATATCAATAGAACATGCAAACACAACCAAATATAATAAGCAAGAGAAGTCAAAATCCACACTAAGTATATAAATGTCCAAAACATCAATAAATGAGAAGCTAAACATGCTTCTACATATATATCAGAGTATAGCTAAACATTGCCCAAACGGGCTACATCAGAGCATCAAACACTAACATCAGTAACCGACGGTATCGATGGCACTGTCACTTCAAGCCATGTCGTCCTGGCCTGGCTGACCTGCTGCGTAGTCTGCGGCTGCTGTACCTGCGGCGTGACCTCCTAAAAAGGAAGACGTAGCAACCGTTAGTCGAAACGACTAAGTGGTTTCACATCCGCTGCCCTGGCGACTCCTCGGCACCGAGCGGAGAAAAGGAACAAGGGTAATATATATATAAGCATAAAAGGGAACAAGCAGGTGACAGTAAGGTAAGAGTAACAGTATCATAATCTAGCAAATATTTAAGAGCTACAGCAAACTAACATGTATAAGTAACAGCAGGAAAGTAACTTAACTTATAAAAATGCCCATACAAACTTATAAGTTAAGGATCGGGTTACATAAAGGTAACTCATCGTATAAGAGTGCCCATACAAACTTATACAATGAGGATCTTGTTGTGCAATGTTATGAAATGCTATGAATGCTATGCAATGACTCACCCATGAACACACCCATGCAATTGCTATGTCGACACAGACTATAGTTCCCACTTTTCGAGCAGGTAGCTAACCTCTCAGGCATCAGCCGCCGTGGCCAGGCGGTGACAGTAGAACGGGCACTTCTACTACTAGGCGGGTATCCACACTACTTCACCTAGGCCTCTGTACGCCTCAACGCTAAGAACACAACAGCGGAGCCCATGCGTACTATGGCCCAGCGGGAGCCTCGGGTAGATGTGCAACGAGGACAAAGCCCCAAACTGACCTTGTGTGACCCGGAAGGAGCCTCGGAGTGAGCACGAGGACCAAGCCCAACCGTTCACCTGGCACGGAAGGAGCCCCGGGACGTGAACACCGAGGACCAAGCCCAACCGCCCAAAGTCTAACTGTCGACTCCCGTCGGTGTGACGACTGGCGAGCCCGTAGACCTGCCACACTATCCTTAACCCAGGATTACGACACCGCGTGTCGACTCACACCACATGCAAATACCACATCAACATAACATGGAAGGGGCCTCGGAAGTAAGCACGAGGACACAGCCCAACCATCCATCCATACCTTATCTCAACACAACCAAAACAAGTGACGGTCAACACCGCACTTACATCCCTTCACAATACTACCCGTAGGGAGACGACGCTCTAAGTATTGGACTACTAGACTCATTTCATTAATCAAACATACTCATGGCCATAATCTATTCATCTATATGACTTTCCAAATGATGACAATGTAATATAAGCATGATGCACATATAAAGATCTATCGCACTTTCCATTTGATAATGTCATAATATAAACATGAAGTGCACAATTATCAATCTTTCAATTCCTACCAATTCAATTCGTTTAAATAAGATTGCTTCACAATTTGATTATATGAAATCTGATTAATAAGCTACATCAATCATGCAACAAATGATTAATCATAAGGGTTCATCCAAGCCAAGTATCTTGCAATATTAATTCCACCGAATCCAAATCCATCTTCCATTAAAGCCCAGAATTTAGGTGCAGGTTGAATCTGGACAGCAAATTCGACTGGAGATTCCCGAAGCTACAGGAATCCGGTGAAGACGTGTAAGCCCACAATGGAAAGGTCTTTCTGTGGTCTACAACTCTCGTATTCAGACCTCAACCCAGATTTGACATTATCCTATTTGAAATCGTACTTGAAGTCCGCTGCGTACAGAACACAGTTTCTGCATGCAGGATTTATTGAACACCATTTTCGCTTAGACTTTCCCGTGGCTACAGACTTCGCGAGAAGTCGTGCAACCATTCGTTGGAAAGGTATTTTCAAGGGCTTCAACTTTCGTGTTTAGCCGAAAGCCCGGATCTGGACATATCACACCTAAAAAATGGCCACAAAGTTTGCTGCGCGCAGAATACAGATTTTGCACGCATCTTAAGGCGGTATGAACGACATCGGTTCATCTTCCTCCTCAAGGCGATCTTCCCAAATCATTCCAGAATTTCCTCCACCCTTATTCAACCTCATGATGCCAATACTCTTCACGAAACCATCCCTTATCATCACATTGAAGAAGGGCGTGGTTGAAGAGATCTAAAAACCTAAGACACAAGTCTTAGCATGGCCTTTCCTAGAAAACTTCTCATCACCATCAAGACTCTCTTGAGTCGATGTCTCGCCTAGGAAAATAACTATAGATCTAGCACCAAGGGAGAGGGTAGGAAACTCACATCGGTTCCAACGGTACCATCATTTTCGGCCATGGATCTCGTAATTCTCCTTGGCGGCATCTTCTCCTTCACGGTGATGGCGGATTTTCTCCTGCAGAACTTGCTCCAGCAGTTCTCTCTCTCACCAGGAGTTCTCACAGGAAATAGGGAATGAAATGAGCATGAAAACGGCTAGGGTTTTCTCTCACCCTTATATATGAAAAGTGACACGGGTAGGGACACGGTCGTGTCCTTACCCGTGTCCTGCCTGGGCGAAGCGACAACGACAGTTTCCATGTCGGTTCAATAGTTGACACGGGTAGGGACACGCCCATGTCCCGACCCGTGTCCAGACCCGTGTCCACATGACACGGCCATGTGCCCTGGTCGTGTCCTTCTCGGGATGCATTTCGACGATCTCAACATTTCGTCGATCTCGATCAAAATCGTCGACTGGAGAACACGGGTAGGGACACTCCCGTGTCTCTACCTGTGTCATGTTAATTCGTCGAAGTCGACGCGTAGTTCGTCGATCTCGACACCTCTCGTCGAGTGTAACTCGACACACACGGGTAGGGACACGCCCGTGTCTCTACCCGTGTCACATGGTGTCGACACAGCTCGTCAGTCTCGACATGCCTCGTCGAGTTCAGCTCGACGCACACGCGCACACGGGTAGGGACACGCCCATGTCTCTACCCGTGTCCCTTCACATCACTGATTTCACTACTCCTCCACAAGTGCGGTCCAATTCCCTGCACGTCCCAGGACTCGAGTCAACCTTCCTGACTCAAAAACACACACTAGGGGCCTAGAGCGATTCGGGACGTTACACAGCTACTCCACTATTTTCTTGGATTGAAAACAATCGTAAAACTCGGAACAAAGTTCCGACAACTCAGAGCAAAAATCACTTCTACAATAACTTCGAGAATATCTCCTACAACTTGGAGTAAAACTCCTACAAGACTCGGAGAATAACCCTTATCTTAACAGATCTGGTTGAACTCAGCTTCTTCCTTCTTTAAAAACTGAACAACCCTTATCAGAAAAGTTGAGGAAGAAATCAGAGAGACCTTGGATCTAAGAAATCTAGAATCAGCACGATCATGCAATAGATCTATCGATATTGAAGATCTTGATCTCTGAAACTTCTTGATCTGAATCTCTTGGATCGAGAGAGAAAATTGACGTTGAAGATAGAGCGGCGGCAGCGCCACTTCTCGATTTAGAAATTTTTAATAACGATTCACAACTTAGAAAATCTTATTCTTAGCGTTAGTCGATTTTGATAAGACCTTTTATAGGACTTGCCTAACGGTCATAATCACATTAAATGATAGCCATGTGGACCAATTAAGCCTTAATGAAATTTGAAATCGAATCCATTAAAACTAGGGAAATTTCAGAAAACTGAACTGCATTTCTCGAGTGATGGATAGACTTCTCGAGTAGATGATTCTGGTTCTCGAGAAGAGGTATAGAGTTCTCGAGAAAAATACTTAGGAAAAATGTAGAGGTGAAATTATGGTATCTCGAGAAATAATAAACATGTTACTCGAGAAAAGTTCTTCTATTTCTAGAGAAGAATAATGCATCTCGAGAAAATATATTAGTTACTCGAGAAATAACTTCTGATTCTCGAGAAATGATCCTGGCCTTCTCGAGAGACAGCTCTGGCCTCTCGAGAAATAATTCTGGACTTCTCGAGAAACACTTCTGGCCTCTCGAGAAATAATTCTGGTCTTCTCGAGAGAAAAAAACTTAGAGAATTTTGGCTTGAATTAAAGTAACTCGAGAAGAAGGGTTATGATATACTCGAGTACACATGGCTTTCTCAAGAACTGCACTCGGCTTTCTCGAGAACAGCTTCTGTTACTCGAACATATGACAGAGCTTACTCAAGTACTAAAGATAATACTACTCGAGTTCAATAAATTCTTCTCGAGAATAAAACTTAGAAAATTTTCTGAACAGAATTTTTTTAATTCTTCTTCTTAGAGATCAGCAACACAGAGTTTATTTCATATCTATAGCACTTGAAAAAAAGCGTGTCTCAATAGAGAGGCTACCATGAGTCAACAACATGGATCACACAATGAGTGATTACAGTGTATGGTCCTGTGTTTGGTGACTCATCGTAGACTGACATTGGTCTACACTTGGCAATTATATCCTGCAAACACTCAACTAGAAAAGGAATCAAATACAAACTTAATTCATCTTAGTTCAAGGGTGACTTCATACAAATCTGGGTTAATGTGGATACAATACCCAACAGACCTTCTTATTGGATTCTTGGGGCGCCCATATGTTGGCATTGTTGCTGCTGACCGGCCTCAGCGGCTCTAGCCAAACGGGTGGGGTGTGAAGTGTTTGTTGCTTTTGAGTATTCCTCAGAGTTTTCTTTGTGATGGTTCACTGTGGAAGGAACGGGATGCGGAAGAGGCTGATTGATGGGCGCGGATTGTCCAACGGGTGCATCGGCTGCCCCTAAATTTCTAAGGAGAGTAAGTACTTCGGCTTGTTGTTCCTCCATGCGGGTGATTCGTCCGGCGAGTGCGTTATCTGGCGTGGCGGTGGTCTCCTCTTGTCGTAGTACATAATTAAGAGAGTGGGAAGAACCGGCATTATCAAGTGCCTACCGGTTGGATCCCTGAGTTGTGTGAGTGCTCCTTTTTGCCATTATTGTCAGTCACGAGTATCAATGGGTAGAGGATGTTGTCTTTCGTGTCCTTTTCAGTCTTTGGGGAACTCATTCTCACAGACGGCGCCAAACTATTGCGGGATGCTCGAGGCTCCAAGTAGACCAGACTAAATTAGATTGTCTTAGTCGTGGAGCGGTCGAGCGGGCAAACAGTCACAAAGTACAGAAATGCACAAGAAGATTTTTAATGTTGAAAACCCATAAATTGGGCAAAAAAACACATGACTGATTTGGTGCCAGTCAAACTTCACTATCAATGGCGGTTTACAAGGTATCAAAGAACTCGAGGGCGACAGGCGGCTCCTTTCTACAGCTTGGGGACGAGAGAAAACACAAGTGCGCTCGGAGGGCTACAGACTGTCACTCACTAACCTCAAAATCTATCTCTTTTTGTTGCCAGTGGACTCTTTCGGACGTTGCCAGGATACTATGCGTTGCAACGGTGCATGTAGGAGATTTGCTGAAGAGTACTCGTAGCCTTGCACCACATAGGAGAATTATTGGAGAGGTCAGGGGAGCGTATTTCTCTCCGAAGCGTCGTGGACTTGGATGAATTCTCGGAGTTCTCAAAGGGAGGTGGCTCGTATGAGGATTTCGACAGAACTCTGACCTGTAGAAAGAGAAGACTGGGAGAAAAAAGTTAGAAATGAGAGGGTTATGTGGTCTAATTTATAGGTTTCAAGGATGGTTACGGTGTTTACGTAATTATCAGCAGACTGTAACCACTGAAATCACTATTCGCGGAATGTATTCTCAATAGTTTTTGGTGTGTATTTTTTTATTCAGGCCGCCACCATCCCTTCTTTTTGCACCAACCACCCGCGTATCGAACAATGGTGATCGTTGAAGGGAGATAAGAAGGTGGTGGTCAATCAGAGGCCGACCAAGGGGAGACTTGGTTGGGGAGGGCCTACCAGGCGGTTGACCGAGGGAGGCCTATCGGGTGGCCACCGACCTTGAGATCGGCAGGCGACACCCGGCGCCGGCCTAACGAAGGACAGCCGAGAGAAAGCCAGCCGAGCGGAGGTTGCCCGACGTCGGACTCTACTAAGCCGACCGGGAAGCGTGCGACGTCGGCCTGGCAAACGTCGCTGGCCTCTAAGGGGTCGGTCGGCGGCAACCGGTGTCGGCCTCACGGAAGCCGAGTGGGCAGAGGTCGTCCGGCTCCAACCTCTATGAGGCCGACCGAGCAACACCTGGCGCCGACCTCATGGAGGCCAACCGGGCAAACGCCGCCCGATACCAGCCTATAGGAGGCCGATTGACGGTGCCCGATGACAGCCTATAAGAGGCCGACCGACGGTGCCCCACGCCGGCCTCACGAAGGCCGGTCAGGCGAAGGCCGATCGAGCGCACCCGGCGCCGGCCTCTGTAAGGCCAAACGGGCGCGCCCGACGCTATCCTCATGGGGTCGACCAGGAGAACAGCGCCTAGCGCCAGCCACTAGAAGGCCAGCCGACAGTGCCCAGTGTCGGCCTCACAGAGGCTACCAGGGCGAACGCCACTGGCGACGGTGGCGGCGGCCAACCACGGGCAATTGTTTGGCTTGTGCGAGTGATAAGATCTAGCACGCAGATCGCGCATGGATCGAACACGCCGATCGCGCACGCGGTGGTTACCCTCATGATCCCCACTAAATGGGGGGCATTAGTCATCAGTTAATTACACATCGATTCTCCTATAAATTATATATGGCCCCATCAAACTGTAATGACGTAACCCTCACACACATAGGAATATAAATGAGATATGCATGGATGCTTCAGATCTTACTGAAAACAATAATATAATTTTTATATGATCAAAACTGATCTTAAACAATAATATTTAAAGTAAAAAAGAGTAAACAATCTCTTGATTGGCCGTACACACAAACCCAACCATTTCTCAAAATATAAAGTAAGTTGGTAATAATCTACAATTAGATACTAGAGAGCTTAATATCGTAAGGCTTGCAGAATCAACTTAAAAATACAACAAATTTAAGATAAATACAACAAGCTTAAGAGAAATTACAACAAACTTAAGATGAATACATGTATGTAACCTTAAAATATGATATATATATATATATATATATATATATATATATATATATATATATATATATATATATATATATAGGGTTATTTACAGGAACCTCCCTTGAAGTTTTCATAATTACAGCTTGCACTCCTGTAACTTCCGAAATTACATGTTGATGCATGTACCTAATAGCATTTTACCGGGCAAATCGAACTGTGAACTCTGCAGCTATGTGATCATGTTTTGCTCTATCTGTCAAGTATAAATGGGCAATGTTGGGCACTAGAGGATTATCTGTCGAATAAACAAGTATAATAATATGAGTATCTCAAATCAATTCATTTTGAATCCAACTTAATTCAAATTTGTGTGCTTCCCTGCACCAATTGGCGTGTTTGATTGTGATCTGGGGAAACTGAAGATCTAACCGGATTGAAGCATTCTATAAACATAATATGTCATTCTATTGAGCTGTGTTAAACCAAACAGACCTAAATTGAATGGAACAGAAAATACCAAATTAACCATGAAGAACATAGTAAGGGCCTGCAAAAAGACCGGAGAACCAATCATTTTGGGTCAGTGTTATGGTCTCAATTCAAATATTGTCTCGTTAGTATCTTTTATTATAGAGGAATTGAATTAATGAGTTAAAACTATGAGAAAAAGTAATAAACAAATAGTAAGACGAAAGACTAGCATCTAAGAAAATTAATTTGGATTATGCCAGGGCGGTCGACCAGGAAAGTAATACATATCTTGAGGAGACTCATTGACAACTATCAGCAACACTCAAACCTTCATCCCACTATAGTGGGGTCGGCTATATGGATCCTTTGTCACCATTGTGCCCTATCTTGTGTCATAATCTCACTAATGCTCAAGTACAGCAAGTCTTTCCTTAAAGTTTCCTTCCAAATCTTTATCGGTCTACCCCCCCCCCCCCCCCCCCCCCACCCCCACCCCACCCCGCCCCGCCGCGTTTAACATGCCTAGTGACTAGACTCTCACAATGCCTAACAGGTGCCTCTATTGGTCTCCTTTGTACGTGTCCAAACCATCTTAGTCGAGCTTCTTGCATCTTCTCTGCAATTGGTGTTACAATGTCTTATCCCTGATGCATTCATTTCTAATTCTATCTAGTCGCGATCCTAACTTTGCAGTATCCCCTCTGCCTTCGGATACCACTATGGCGAGCACACAACAGTAAGTTCCCAGTCGAAGTATGGTTCTTGAGATCACAGATTAGTACCCGAGAAACGATGAACCGAGAATCGAATGTCTAATAATTATCATATAAATATTAAATTAAAAAATGATAATTTGCTTTGATTTTTCTATGCAATGCAAAATATTTATATTTATAGTAACACAAGTGAGTGCATTGGGCCCCCCGTGCACTGCGCGACAGTATCCGGGCTGTGGCGGTCGGCAGGCAAAATATTTATATTTTTATATTTAATAATACTTTTCTATTAAAAAGTATTATATTTATACTTTGAAAATTTAAAAAGTATTATATTTATATTTTTTATTAAAAAAATTATTATATATTTTTTATTAGAAAAATTAAAGAATACACGCGAGCCTCACCGGTGGCCTCCGGAGCCGCCGTCCGCCAGCCCGACCCCCACCGGCGGGTTCCTCGGACCCCGACGAACCGGCGGAGGCCACAATCGTGAAGGGTCGTCGGACTCCTGCCTGACCCCCACAGGCGGGTTCGCCCCGGCGAACCCGCCGGGGGTTGTCCGGCGTCGAGCGGGCAGGGCCACCGCCGGCGGTGGCCTTGCCTATGAGACCTAGTTTCGGGTCTCACATGCAGGGCCACTGTCGTCAGTGGCCCTGCCCGCTCGCAGTCGGACAATCCCCGATGGGTTCGTCGGGGTCCGGCAAACTTGCCGGTGGAGGCTGGGCAGTCCGCTGATGGCAGAGGCCTGATTGGTGAAGGGTTTTACAACAACACTCAAGTTTTTATCCCACTATAATGGGGTCGGCTATATGGATCCTTTGTCGCCATTGTGCCCTATCTTTTGTCATAATCTCACTAATGCCCAAGTACATCATGAATTTCCTTACAGTTTCATTCCAAGTCTTTATTGGTCTACCCCTCCTTCGTTTAACATGCCTAGTGACTAGACTGTCACAATGCCTAACAGGTGTCTCTAATGGTCTCATTTGTATGTGTCCAAATCATCTTAGTCGAGCTTGTCGCATCTTCTTTGCAATTGGTGCAACTCCTCTCTTATCTCTGATACATTCATTACTAATTTTATTCAGCCTCATGTATCCACACATCCACCTAAGCATTCTCATCTCCGCAACTCCCATTTTTTGTTCATGTACACAGTTCACTACCGAACACTCAGAACCATATAGCACCGCTGGTCTAATTGCAGTACAGTAAAACTTGCCCTTATTTGTGAAGGGTTTAAAAAACATTTGTGCAGCAGCATACAGTAAATCAAACGGATGGCGCAAATTTGAACGGCTAAGATTGTTTCCGTGGGTCGCAGCGTTACATGGTATGGCGAGGCGCGGGATTTCTATGGATATAGTAGAGATTATATAAACTTAATGTTAAACATAAGGACTGAGTGGAAAAATATGTGTCGGAACCAAGAAACTGGTTCACAAAAGTTCAGACCTAAGAGGGTGCACGAGGTTACCGATCCTGCGGTCCAACACCACAGTTCTAATGACAAGAGAGAAGAAGAGAACTAGGAGTCTGATTGCCTACAAACGAGACTTGCGTGTAGTAGTGTGGTTCTGCCAACACACACGGAGGTTTATAGAAACTTCTCATCTGAAAGCCAAACATGAGCTAGGCACAAGAGAGACGTGTTCTGAGAACTAAAGGAACCTATTGTGTCTTTACGGGGGGGGGGGGGGGGGGGGGGGTCAACGTGCCTTCGTCACGTCATCCAAACTAGTGGGAGGGGGCGTGGACTGCTGATGCGTCGGCAAGTGCACCGGTCACTGTCAAGTAATAATTTTGGGAATAGCTTCCCCGAATGTCGATCTCGAGGGAATGCAGGTTAGGTAACGTGATAGCGTCGCAGAAAAATCGTTACTAAGAGTTAAACGAAACAACAAAGGATGTTGTTTTTAGATTCCTAATGCTAACAAAACAAAAAGAGAACTAATGCGGGTCGTAAGCACCGCTTCGCATGGTGAATGGAACTAGTGCAGGCCGCTATGCCGTGCTTTGTGAGGCGAATGGACGGAGAGCAAGCGGATGGAATGAACACATGTGCGGAGAGTGAGGGTCGCAATCACCTCTTCAACTACCAACACTAGCCTTTGCTAGAGTGGTTCTAGTGCGCGAGTGGAGTGGATGTGAATGGAGGCGAGTGTATCACGGCTAACAAAGAATATGTAACTATCTCAAACAAACTTCATTCATACACAAATAAAAGTAAGTTTAGGTTCATTACAAGTTTAAGAATACATTTCACTATGAGAAAAGGTAGAATAAACTGATAGGGGGGAAGCCTAGCCGTGGTTCTTGGCCGGAATGGTGGGTTATCAGTCCACTTCTCGGCTCAGACCGTTGGTTGCATCCGGAGATAAATGGGTTGTCAATCCACTTGTCTTCCTCGGTCTTCTTCCCTTTCCTTCAATCTTTTCTCCCTATTTGCCCAAATGAGTAGTACCGAAAGATCTCTGTGGCACACTGTTGGTGGCCGGAAACTCTCTGAAGGGTTGAAGATGGATTTGGATCGTCGGAGAAAGCTTCCCGGAGGGTGGAGATGAGTGGAGGACCTGTGGGGGTGAAAAACGGCGCTTCGCGCGCAGCAGCGGGGCGGAAAAATGAACGGTGTTGCCCGAATTCGCGGAGCACGGGTTTAAATACTGCAGCAGAAAATCAGAGCGTCCGATCATCTGGTCGTGCGCACTGGATCCCATGATCGTGCGATTAGCAATGACAGAACTCCAGAAAATGGAATAAACGCGCATAAGCAGTGGCGCACGACCAGAGGTCGTGCGCACTATGTCCAATGATCGTGTGATTGCCTCAGACAGAACTTGGAAAAATGGAGAATAGTGCGCACGATCAGTGGCTCACAACCAGTGGTCGTGCGCTATAGATCCAATGATCTTGCGCAGCATTCCTGTATCGTTTGGGGTTCGATGAACTGACCGCGCACGACCAGTGGTCGTGCGCTAAGGAGTCCACTGACCGTGCGTGTGTAAAAACGCACGATCAGTGGCCCTTAGGAGAAAAACATTCTCAAACCATCCCGGAACAAACACACGACCTTTGTACCTACAGCAAAAACAGAAGAGCCACCGAAATGGGCATTTCACATTCTCCAGACACAGAAAAACACCATGTAAGGCAAAAGTATAATAACTACGGACTCACACTGAAAACGGGTCAAAAGTGTACTTAATATGGAATGGACATAATAACAAATATGAACAATTATGCCTCTAAAGTGTAGTGCATCAACGAGAAAACTAGCCCAGATAGTCCAAAAATATATATATAACTTGGACTCATCACACCCCCAGACTTAAACATTTGCTCGTCCCGAGCAAATCAACACTCTGTGGACTAGAAAATAATTAGCTGTCTTAGTAATTTACAAATACAGTATTGAGAGAAATCAAATATATCATGGGCATAGAAAATAGAATAGATAAACTTTTAAATTATACTACAGAATTTATACTTTTCGACAGGCGTAAATAAATATTGTATCTACTCAAAATTGGAATTCTAGAAAATCGTTCAATCATATGTAGGAAAAAAGTAGACAGGTCACTCATGTGAACATTGTCAAAGACTAGGGCTTAGGATCACCTCCAAAAAAATCCATCAATGTCGGGAATATGAAGGCTACACGCAACCCAAGCGAGCAAACAATAAGTTAAACCAATATTGCCCCTCAGAATTGCACGTGTGACACACCCCCAGACTTAGCTTGAAAACCGGGTGTGTACACGGCCTAACCCGACCAATTTCATGATAAACTAGATGGGGATTCCATTTCTCATTGTAATTCTTTTTAAATTTTCTCTTTCAACTCTCTTTTTTCTTTTTTTTCTTTTGCAATCCCCAAATTTTTTAGCAAGTAAACTTTCTTGTATTCATCTAGCACATCTCTAGAATTCCACAAATCACACCTCGTCAAAATATTAAATTCACTGGAGCTCATGGATTTGGTTGTGATAGGAGGATTGGCTTTAGACTTCGGTGAATGAAGGTGGAGTTCAATCAAAGGAGGGGTAGGCACAAACACAAGGCTCAAACTAGCCAAATTAATGGCCTACGTCACGCTCACGCTTGACTAACCATGCACCAATGTTTCCAGAGTAGCTTGGGACAAGTTCTTAGCCACCATGAAAGGTGATCCTTCCTCTCAACTCAAGCAAAACGAGTTTAGTGACGGCTATACACATCACTACATTTCACCAGATTCAACATTTTTGAGTAGTACAAACAATATTTACATCTGCAGAAAAAGTATAAATCTACGAGCATAAAAAAAATTAAATCTATACTGTTTCTACACAGACCATGAGTACTCGATTAGGAGCACTGCACGAGTTTCGCACTACTCTATCCTAAAATCTTAAGCCAGCACCATTATTTTAAAGTTTACACACAAGCAATGCATTTGACTCGAGCCGCGCGCGTGGATAAGATCGCGCTCAAGTGGGTGATTCAGTGTGTGCTACAGTGATTTTGAAATAAATAAATCACAACTGGAATGCTATAAAATGTGTGCTCGTGTAGTGACCACAGGCAAGCTCTCCCCCCAGACTTGAATGCGACAACTCATAAAACTAAACATTCCAAATAATATAAATAGTTAGGGGTAAAAAGTACCTATACTCAAAACTGAGCATACCAGTCGTGCTGTGAGGTTGTCCGATAGCGGCTGGTCTGCTGCGCTTCAAAAATTTCCAGGACCTGTGAATTAGAGATCCTATGCAAAACAAGAAAATAGAAATGCACATAAAAAAATACATCACACAAAATAGGACCAAGTGGTCATACTTGGATTGTCTCCCATAAGCCATTTTCTTTACTGTCCTTAAGGTGCACCGAATACCTGTATTAAGCATGATATAGAGTTTTATGTCCACAACAAACTAAATAAAAAAAAACTACGCAAGTCCACCAAGCAGTTACTAGCATAAACTATGCAACAACTATCAGCTAAACGCCGATTTATGATATAGCTACCCACAAAAGTGAGAAAGGTCAGGGTTTGAAGCTTTAGGATTCGAGTTTGTTTTACCCAGCCGGCCCCAAGCCCCTTGCTTCTCTCCCTGGAGAGCAACAAAACGAGCGGATCGCAAAAAACGTTCATTTTTCTTTTTCACCACAGTGGGAGAACGCCACCTAGCGTAATCAACTGTCTCTCTATCCAAGATTTTAGGTTTCATCGTCTTCGACGCCATAGTGGCAACCGGATCCGCCCACGAAACCTTATGATTAAACTGTTTATCCTTAAATTCAGCATGATGAGGTGGAGAATCATGCTCCCACACAGATCTAAACTCAAGAATTTCATCAGCATCCTCCTCACGAACCAACAGCTCCTTCTCTTCTTCATCATCACGCACTTCTTCAGAGGTACTTCTTCTCTCCTTATGCTTCCACGTCTTATGTTTATCTCTGGGATCCACATTACTAAAAAATTCGTCAGTGATAACAACAGGAGGGGGGTACAGAGGTTCAGCACGGTGCTAGGAAAGCACGCCGGTTTCACCACATTTGGTACAACCACCTCCCCCTTGGAAAAGTCCAAGGTGGTGATGCTTTCCCTCAAAAATGGGACTCCCAAGATTGGGATCGAAGTATTTTCGATAGGCCCCAATACTTGGAAATCCGCTATAACCTTTGTTCCGTCCACCGTAACTTCAACCTCTTTCACCTCTCCTTCAGTCTCCACCAGAACTCCGTTAGCTAAAACAAGAGAAGCAGGATCATCCAGATTTAATTTTAAATTAAACTTCTCGACGTCTTGCAACGCGAGAACGTTTCTAGAATATCCAGAATCACAAAGGGTTGGTGTGTCGATGTTGTTGATCGTACAAGCGATCACTAGATCTCTACACACCCTTCTTCCTTCTCAGCAAGACTCCTCCCATGATCTACGGGGTTCTTTTCTGTGTTGCTTGGAAGAGTCCCTTGGGGACGCTCAGCTAGCACCTGGGACAATTGTCTCAGTTGCACTTCCAGATTCCGCATAGATGCGGTCTGATTACCCATATTCGATTGAGCGACCTCAACAAACTTCTCCATCATTTCTTCCAAATTACTCTTCCTAGGTGCCGAAGGGATCTGATTATAACCCGGGTTTGGTGGCCACGGTTGGCTCCCAGAGGCTGAAGCATCGAATTGATGCTGCACTGGTTGCCATCGTTGGCCACCGGCATTTTGGTTCCACGAAAAGTTGGGGTGATTTCTCACCCCTGGGTTATACGCATTCTCATATGGCACACCCCTATTTTGGTTAGCAATGAAATTCACAGATTCGTTTATATTTAGATTATACAGCTCACCAGAAAGTTCGTCTCCCGGACTTTCATATGTGTGATGGTCGTCCCCGCCGCATCCTTGGCAAGAGATTGTCATGACAGGTGTTGCAGTTGGTACAGCCGATCCAAGAGCGAATATTCCACGGGTGTTCCTTTGGGTATTTCTCCCAGCAGTCCAATATATATTGTGTGATGTTGTATCTTGCAAAAGCCTTAGGGCATCCTCAGGTGTAAGGTTCATCAATGAGCCTCCTACAACGGCGTCAATCATAGCCCTATAATTGGGCTCGATGGCAAAGTAGAACTGGCCCACCACCAAGTTCCAAGGCAGAAACTCATGGGTTGGGCATTTCCGCAGCAAGTCATTGAAGCGTTCTCACGCCTCCGCCAGGCTCTCCTGATCGAACTGGCGGAAGTTACCTATCTCCCGACGCAGGTTCACAATCTTGTCTACAGGATTGACCTTCTCCAGGAATCGCGCGGTTAAGGCATCCCACGTTGTGGCAGTCCCCGGAGGTAAGCTGTGCAGCCACGCCTTGGCTTTATCACGCAGTGAAAACGGGAATAGCTTCATCTTCACCATTTCATCAGGTATTCCGCTGTAACGGAAGGTCCCGCATATCTCAGAAAAATCCGAGAGATGTATGTGTGGGTCCTCGCTTGGCAACCCGGAGAACTGAGCGTTGTTGCGTATTATGTTTAAAATAGCCGGTTTGATTTCAAACTGCAGGTTAGGGATGGCCGGCCCAAAAGCTGGATACACACTCCCAACAGTGGGGGTAGTGTAGTCTCTAATCGTGCGAGGCCTCGACCTATGTTCCTCGTTCTCATCAACATGCGGCCCTCCAGCAGCAGCTCCATTCCCTCTCGGACCAGCCCTATGCATCGGTTGTCCCTGCCGGTTTCCAATGTTCTCGTCAGTGTTTGGCCCAAAGATGGGCTCTTCCTCTCTTCCATTGCCTCCAACCTGAATTACATTGTGAACCATCTCTAGCCGGGCGTTTGCAATACGCCTTCGTGCTCGAGCGGTCCTCTCTATTTCAGGATCGTAGGCAAGCAACTCTCCCGATCCTTGCCTCTGCATACACCAGAGATGACAACAAAACAAAAAAAAAATCAAAAACGACGACTCTTGAGTTACTACCTTCGACAACACAAATCACTTACGCCTGCACTCCCCGGCAACGCCGTCAAAAACTTGATGCGTTGGCAAGTGCACCGGTCGCTGTCAAGTAATAATTTTGGAAATAGCTTCCCTAAATGTCGATCTCGAGGGAATGCAGGTTGAGTAACGTAATAGCGTCGCAGAAAGATCGTTACTAAGAGTTAAACGAAACAACAAAGGAGGTTGTTTTTCGATTCCTAATGCTAACAAAACAAAAAGGAGAACTAACGCGGGTCGTAAGCACCGCTTCGCTTGGTGGATGGAACTAGTGCAGGCCGCTATGTCGTGCTTCGTGAGGCGAATGGACGGAGAGCAAGCGGATGGAATGAACACACGTGCGAAGAGTGAGGGTCGCAATCACCTCTTCAACTACCAACACTAGTCTTTGCTAGAGTGGTTTTAGTGCGCGAGTGGAGTGGATGTGAATGGAGGCGAGTGCATCACAGCTAACAAAGAATATGTAACTATCTCAAGTAAACTTCATTCATAGACAAATAAAAGTAAGTCAGGTTCATTACAAACTTAAAAATACACTTCACTATGAGAAAAGGTAGAATAAACCCATAGGGGGAAAGCCTAGCCGTGGTTCTTGGCCAGAATGGTGGGTTGTCAAACCACTTCTCGGCTCAGACTGTTGGTTGCGTCCGGAGATAAATGGGTTGTCAATCCACTTGTCTTCCTCCGTTTTCTTCCTTTTAAAAGTTTATAGTTGTCTACCTAAATCACCTAGAGGGGGGTGAATAAGTGAATTGTGCGTCTTTTTGCGGAATAAAAATTACAAACCAATGCACAGATCTATCTAACAATCAAACACAGACGATGCAAGATTTATAGTGGTTCCCCAACCTTGGGTACATCCACTTTCCCTCACCGATCCAGCAATACACTAGACTTGGCTACTCCACTATCTCGGATTGAAAATCAATCCTACCCTCGGAACAACGTTCCTACAATCTCGATCCACAAAACGGATCTACACTCGGAAGATAAAACTTCCTACAAACTTGGAGACAAAAGCTCCTACACTCGGAGAAATTTCTCCTACAAGAATGAAATAAAATTGTATAGAAATACAAACAGTGATCCCTTGTTCAGATCTGCAACAGTCGACCAGAAATTTCTTCTTCTAGGCTTTGCGGCTTTATCAGAATGATAAAGAGAAATCTCGGCAAGATTGGATCTGAAACTTCTTGGCTTCTCACGATCGATCTAGTCAGAAAATACGGAGTTGAGCGAAACTCGATCTGGAGAGCCTTCTGGATCTGAATCCTCAAAAGATCAAACCCTAGCCGGTCGGGAATCAGCGACGGCGGCGGCGGCGGATTTCATTTCTTGGAGAGAGAAAGAAGAAACAGAAATTCTTGAGAGAGTACGGCTGCAAAACTTCTTAAAAAATAATCTTCTTAGAATTTAGAATAGTTAGGGTTTGTCGGTTTAGACAAGACCTTTTATAGGATCAGAAAAGATTAGACATGATTAAGTCATTATGAGAGACACGTGGACCAATCACGTCAAAGTTTATGAATAAGACCGTTACTTTGGACTTAACGAATTTTCAGAAAAGTCAAAGTAAAATACTCGAGATATACAAGATTACTCGAGTACATGCAGCACTACTCGAGTAGGTAGAAGATGACTACTCGAGTATATAAGAAAAACTACTCGAGAGAGTATGAGATAATTACTCGAGTACATGGAGTCAACTACTCGAGTAAATAAAAGGAAAAAGGAAATCAGCTACTCGAGTAACAAGAATAACATACTCGAGTACCTAAGTACTTACACGAGAGGTGGAATAAATTACTCGAGTGAAAGAAATACTACTCGAGTATATAAGAATGAACTACTCGAGTATATAGGAAACTACTCGAGACAAATACTTAGTAAATTTCTGGAACTGGAAAACTGTATTACTCGAGTATAGAAGTTGATCTACTCGAGACAAATAGAACTACTGGAGTATATAGATGACTACTCGAGACAAATAGAACTACTCGAGTATATGGAGATGACTACTCGAGTAATTCACTTAGAGAAATTTTTTGCAATGGAATCCTGGATTACTCGAGTATAAACACTGGATTACTCGAGTAGTAGATGAACTACTCGAGACAAATGGAACTACTCGAGTATATAAGATAAAACTACTCGAGACAGAAATAAAACTACTCGAGTATTATACAGAGCTACTCGAGTATTTAACTTAGAAAATTTTGAGAAGAGAATTTCTGTAAAACTCGAGAGGAGAAAAGAAAACCACTCGAGTAGTTGTTTTAACTACTCGAGAGCCATAATTGACTACTCGGGATATATCTTAGCTACTCGAGTAGGAGTATTATTACTCGAGTATGAACTCAGTAACTTACTCGAGTAAGTAAAAAACTACTCGAATACTTTACTTAGGAAAATTTTCTTTACAGATTTTTCTTCTTCTAAGGGATGACCAGCATCAAGTCTTTTCACATAGTTCTAGAGCTTGAATATGAAGTGTATCCCAATAGAGAGGCTACACATGAGTCAACACCTTGGAGCACACAATGAGAAATTGCTTTGTATGATCCTGTGTTTGGTGACTCATTGTATACTGACATTGGTCTACACTTCTCATAAGATTCCTGCAAACACATAACTCAAATCAAGAATCAAATACAACTTAATTCATCTTAGTTCAAGGATGACTTCATCAAATCTGGGTTAGTGTGCATACAATACCCAACAATCTCCCCTTATTTGTATAAGTCAGAACCCTTTATACTAAGGTGAATTATGAACATAAAAAGAATACTAAGTATATAAAGCAGTGTAAGCAAGCATAAGAACTATGAAAATTTTCTAGATATTCTTTTACCAATCTCTCCCCCTTTCTGACTTCAACAGATAGCTTGGTAATAGCATCTTCTTTGAAGAGTCCAACTTATTCACAAATCTTCACCTTGGTTGCTTCAGCTCTTTTGTCCAATTCCATCTTTGAGCCTTGAGTCTTCTTGAAAGTCCAGCTTCTCTAATCTTCTTTGTTGAACATCCCAAGTTCTGTTTTGAAGAACGAGAACTTGGTCTCGTCCAGCGGCTTCGTAAAAATGTCTGCACTTTGTCTATCTGTAGAGACATATTGAAGGTCTATGTTCTAATGCTCCACATGCTCTCGGATGAAGTGATATTTTAGCTCTATATACTTTGTCTGGCTGTGCGAGACTGGATTGTTGGCTATTGCTATTACGCTGGAAGAGTCACAAAACAATGGAATCTTTTCAAACTTCATGTTGTAGTCCTCAAACTGATTCTTTATCCAAAGTAATTGTGCACAGCAACTGCCTGCAGAGATGTACTCTGACTCAGCCGTTGAGATTGTCACACAATTTTGATTCTTGCTACTCCAGGAGATAAGTCTTCTTCCAAAGAATTGACATGTCCCGGAAGTGCTTTTTCTGTCGTTTTTGCTCCCTGCAAAATCTGCATCTGAAAAACCTATTAGTTTGTTGTCATTACTTCTTGAGTACCATAAGTCAAGATTTGGTGTACCTTTAAGGTATCACAAAATAAGCTTTGCAGCAGCGTAGTGAGATTTCTTAGAGTTCACCTGAAATCTAGCACAGACACATGTTGAGAACATTATATCATGTCTACTTGCCGTAAGGTGGAGCAAGGATCCAATTATGCTTCTGTACTTGGTTTCATCAAAAGGTTTCCCTTTTTCATCCTTGTTCAGAGACATAGTTGAACTCATTAGAGTCCTCACCGAGCTTGCGTTCTCCATTCCGAATTTCTTAATCAGCACTTTGGTAAACTTGGTCTGCGAGATGAAAATTCCATCTTCAGACTGTTTCACCTGAAGCCCTAAGAAATACTTCAGCTCGCTCATACTGCTCATTTCAAACTTCTCTTGCATAAGTTTTGAAAACTTCTTACAGAGGTTGTCATCAGTAGAACCAAAAATAATGTCGTCGACATAGATTTGCACTAGCAAAATCTAGCCTTTAATTTCCCGAAGAAATAATGTCTTGTCTATCTTTCCCCTTGTGAACTTGTTCTCAAGTAGAAAGCTAGACAGCGCCTCATACCAAACTCGAGGAGCGTGTTTCAGGTCATATAACGCTTTATGCAGTAAATAAACGTAATCAGGAAAGTTAGAATCAACGAAACCTGGAGGTTGTTCCACATACAGCTCTTCCTTTATGTCATCATTAAGGAAGGCAGACTTCACGTCCATCTGGTAGACAGTGAAGCCTTTGAGTGCAGTATATGCTAGGAATAACCTTATTGCCTCCAGCCTTGCCACTAGAGCGTACGTCTGGTCAAAGTCGATTCCTTCTTCTTGACGATAGCCTTTTGCGACAAGTCTGGCATTGTTCTTTGTTATCGTTCCATCCTCGTCCATCTTGTTCCTGTAGACCCATTTTGTCTCAATGACGTTCTTACCTTTGGGTCTTGGAACAAGCTTCCATACTTTGCAGCGTTTGAACTGGTTTAGTTCTTCTTCCATCGTCATTAACCATGAAGCGTCCGAGTTTGCTTCATCAAACTTCTTTGGTTCAACCTGTGATAGAAAAATTAAATATAGATTCTCATTAGTTGTACCTCTTCGAGTTCTGACACCATCCCGGGGATCTCCTATGATCTGGTCCATGGGGTGATCCTTCAGATGTCTGAGCTCTAGAGTCCTTGCATCTGGATTATCTTCTATCACCGGAGTGACTTCTTCATCTTGGATGACTTCTTCATCATGATCATCAGTCTCTCCAATAGGGGTTGGAGTGGCGATCTTGATGAACTTTTCACTTTTGTCTTCGAACGATCCATCCAAGCTAATTTCTTTCAGCTTTGCACATGCATCTTCAATAAGCACACTAGAAGAGTTGCTTTGCAGCAAAGTCGTCTCATCAAATACAACATGTATCGGTTCTTCCACGACCAGGGTTTTTCCATTAAAGATCATGTATACCTTACTATGGATACTATAACCTACAAAAATACATTCAAAACTCTTATCGCTAAACTTTGTAATATGATACTTGTCATTGTTGAGCACGAAGCATTTCCAGCCAAAAATTCTAAAATATGAGACTGTTGGTTTCCTGCCTTTCAGAAGTTCGTAAGGTGTCTTATCGTGGTTTTTGTTTATGAGGGCTCGATTTTGCACTGGCATGCAGTGTTGACGGCTTCAGCCCAAAAGTACTCCGGAAGTGAAGCATCACTCAATATGGTCCTGCAGGCCTCTATAAGCGTTCTATTCCTTCTCTCGGCCACTCCGTTCTGTTGAGGAGTACGAGGAGAGGAAAACTCATGAAAGATACCTAGTCTTTCACAAAATTCTGTCATGGCCCCAGACTTGAACTCTGTTCTATTGTCACTTCTGATTTTGACTATGGAGCAGTTGTATTCATTCTGAACTTGCCTGACAAAATTAGTAAAGATGTCGAAGGTATCTCACTTGTGTTTCAGAAAGAACACTCACGTAAAACGCGAGTAATCATCAACAATTACTAACATATAATCCTTACCTCCTAAACTTCTAATTTGCAGTAGACTAAATAAGTCCATATGCAGTAGATGAAGACATCTATTAGAATCCTTGTCAATAACGCTTTTAAAGGTAGCCCTTATTTGCTTGCTTTTTACACATGCATGACAAGATCTATGTTTGACGTACTTGACATTTGGGGCATCACGTACTAAGTTCATTGAAAATAATTATTAATAGTTTTGTAATTAATATGTGCTAGTCTCTTGTGTCATTGGTCAACAAGCGACGCACTATCTTTTGCTAAAAAACACACTAGTGTCGAAGAATCTATACAAATAAAATTCAAGCAAAATATGTTTCTGCTTCGAGTGCCGGATAGAATCGTTTCCATATTGTCAACAGATTTTATCAAACACTTATCAGCGTGAAACTCAACTATGTATCCTTTATCGCAGAGTTGGCTTATGCTTATAAGGTTATGTTCCAAACCTTCAACGTAAGACACATCTGAGAAGGATACATTACCGTTCGTAATCATACCATAGCCTTTAGTGATTCCACGGTCTGAACCTCCAAAGATGGCATTCGGTCCGTTCACGACTGGAGTAAAGTTCTGGATTAGGCTTCTTGTCCCGGTCATATGCCGAGAGCATCCACTGTCCAAATACCAGATTGGCATTTTGGTGGCCTTTGGACATACCTGCAATCACAATCAGTTTACCTTAGGAACACAAATATGTTTGGGTCCTTGGTCTCGGGTTAGAACACTCCCCCTACGAATATTAAGCATTAGGAGTGGTCTTCCTCATATTGCCAACATGTGGGGTTGCAGCATTTCTGGGATTAAACCAGCAATCAATGGCAAAGTGATCAATTCTGTCACAACACCAACATTCAAATCTGTTGTATCTTTTTCTTATGTTCTCCTGCTTGACCTTTTGGAATTGTGGTCTAGCAGGGGCAGCATTCTTGGAGGAAGAAGCTTTATGATGATAGCAATCACATGTTTTCTTCTCCTTCATTGGTTTTTCTACAACATGATTTGCATTTGGTGCCTTCTTGAAGTTATGACCATGATTGAAAGGATCATAGCTCTGAAGAATCACTTCTTCATAAGGTGTCTTAAAGACACGTTCGCCAAAATTTCTGGGGCGAGTCCATCCTTGATAACGGGACTTTGACTCTACATAGGTAGTCCTAGCAAAGTGTCTGTAGGATGAGTCAAGATCAAACTCATTTGAGGGAAATATGACCTTTTTGAACGAGATTTGACCTTGAGGGGCTTTCCCCTTCTCTTTGGCTAAGGCCTTTTTGGCGGCCTTATTCTTCCGTTGAGCCTTGTTTCTCCTAGAAGACTTACTAAGAGCTTCTTCATGACCTAGTCCAGCACTCTTGGCCTTAGCTGAGAATTCAGAAACGAATGGAAGAACTATCTTAGGCTTCGAGAAACTTTCAACTATTTTTTTTTCAGCAGCAAGTTGGGCTTCCAGCTCTGTGATGATTTTCTCTTTAAGGTCGAGGTGCTCAAGAGTTTTGTTATATTCTTCAATAGTATTATTGAAGTTCTCTTCGAGCGAGTCAGACTTTGAGACTTTCTCTCTCAAGGCGCCCTCTTCAGCTTTGAGAGACTTTATCTCTTTAGCCTGAGTTTTCACGACTCGGCGACATTTGTCGTAAGTCATGATTAACTCCTTATATTGGGTCATGAGTTCTGACTCATCGTCAGAAGAGCTATCCTCACAATCATGTTCAGAAACTTCAGAATCAGAAAGAGGAGTGTGAGAGTTTACCTTCCCAGTGAACTGGGGCTCTTGGTCATTATCAGTTTGAGTCATAAGCCCAAAATAGGCTTCTTCTTCTTCACTCGACTCAGATGAGTCAGAGTCACTAAGAGTCTTGTCCTTTTTGGCCATCAAGCTTTTCTCTGTCCTCTTCTTGTTATACGAGGACTTCTTTTCCTCTCTTCTACCACCCTCCTTCTTGTGAGGGCAGTCAGCGATGACGTGTCCTGCCTTATTACAACAATAACAAATAATGTCAGTAGAAACATGTTTGTTCTGTTTAGAATTATACCTATCATGGCTGTTTGAGCCTTTTCGTTGATGATCACCATCGTGTCGTGATCTTCTATAGGAGGCATCATTGTTTTTTCATTGTTTCTTCTTGTTCAAGAATTTCTTGAACTGTCGAGAGAGTAGTGAGAACTCTCCTTCTGATAGTTCAGAGCCTGAGGTGCTTGGCTCTGAGGTTTCTTCTTCACTAACTTCTTGTGCTGGAGTAGGAGGAACAACATTTGTCTTCTTAAAGGTGTCTGTCTTTAAAGAAACAGACTTCTCTTTGAATGCAGACCTGCTCTTCTCTTCTTCAGCATTTCTGGTGTTGAGTTGAAGCTCATATGACATAAGCTTCCCGAAGAGATTCTGAGGATCTGTCTCGGCCAGTTTTCCAAACTATCTTATGGCACAGACTTTGTTATCTCATTCCTTAGTTAGGGATCTCAAGAACTTATCGTTTAATTCTCCATTAGTGAAGACTCTGTCATAGACCCTTAGCTCATTCACTATCTTGAAGAAATTCTCAAAGGTGTCAGCAATGATATCTTTGTTTCCTTGTCAGAAAGCTTCATACTTCTGATTAAGAAGGGATCTTCTATCATCCCTCACTTCTTTGATACATTCCATTAAGGTAATTAGTGACTGTCACATCTCCTTCGCAGACTGACAGTGAATCAGGTTTTGCATCATTGAATCATCGACTGCACTTGCTATAATATTTTTTGTTTTTTTGTCCAATAAGACAAGTGCAATCTCATCCTTATCTACATCCATAAGTTTCTTTGGGAGTTTCTTAGTTGGATCTATAGTGGAGATGGTCATGGGAATGTAAGGACTTTCTTCAACTATCATGAAGATCCTTGGATCCACGGCTTCCATAAAGAACTTGATTCTCTCTTTCCACATGAGAAAATTATTTTTGGTACATAAAGGAAGCTTGGCAAAATCTTTAGCCTTGTCCATCTTTGGTAGATCTCAAATGACAATTATTGAAGGATCTGATCAAGGTGTTAACCTTTTAACGATCAACCTCCCTCTGATACTAATTGAAAGTTTATAGTTGTCTACCTAAATCACCTAGAGGGGGTGAATAGGTGAATTGTGCATCTTTTTGTGGAATAATAATTACAAACCAATGCACAGGTCTATCTACCAATCAAACACAAACGAGGCAAGATTTATAGTGGTTCCCTAACCTTGGGTACATCCACTTTCCCTCACCGATCTAGCAATACACTAGACTCGGCTACTCCACTATCTCGGATTGAAAATCAATCCTACCCTCGGAACAACGTTCCTACAATCTCTATCCACAAAACGGATCTACACTCGGAAGATTAAGCTTCCTACAAACTTGGAGACAAAAGCTCCTACACTCGGAGAAATTTCTCCTACAAGAATGAAGTAAAATTATATAGAAATACAAACAGTGATCCCTTGTTCAGATCTGCAACAGTCGGCCAGAAATTTCTTCTTCTAGGCTTTGCGGCTTTATCAGAATGATGAAGAGAAATCTCGGCAAGATTGGATCTGAAACTTCTTGGCTTCTCACGATCGATCTAGTCAGAAAATACGGAGTTGAGCGAATCTCGATCTGGAGAGCCTTCTGGATCTGAATCCTCAAAAGATGAAACCCTAGCCGGTCGGGAATCAGCGACGGCGGCGGCGGCGGATTTCGTTTCTTAGAGAGAGAAAGAGGAAACAGAAATTTTTGAGAGAGTACGGCTGCAAAACTTCTTAAAAAATAATCTTCTTAGAATTTAGAATAGTTAGGGTTTGTCGGTTTAGACAAGACCTTTTATAGGATCAGAAAAGATTAGACATGATTAAGTCATTATGAGAGACACGTGGACCAATCACGTCAAAGTTTATGAATAAGACCGTTAGTTTGGACTTAACGAATTTTTGGAAAAGTCAAAGTAAAATATTTGAGATATACAAGATTACTCGAGTACATGCAGCACTACTCGAGTAGGTAGAAGATGACTACTCGAGTATATAAGAAAAACTACTCGAGAGGGTATGAGATAATTACTCGAGTACATGGAGTCAACTACTCGAGTAAATAAAAAGAAAAAGGAAATCAGATACTCGAGTAACAAGAATAACATACTCGAGTACCTAAGTACTTATACGAGAGGTGGAGTAAATTACTCGAGTGAAAGAAATATTACTCTAATATATAAGAATGAACTACTCGAGTATATAAGAAACTACTCGAGACAAAGACTTAGAAAATTTCTGCAACTGGAAAACTGTATTACTCGAGTATAGAAGTTGATCTACTCGAGACAAATAGAACTACTCGAGTATATAAGATGACTACTCGAGACAAATAGAACTACTCGAGTATATGGAGATGACTACTCGAGTAATTCACCTAGAGAAATTTTCTGGAATGGAATCCTGGATTACTCGAGTATAAACACGGAACTACTCGAGTATTAGATGAACTACTCAAGACAAATGAAACTACTCGAGTATATAAGATAAAACTACTCGAGACAGCAAATAAACTACTCGAGTATTATACAGAGCTACTCGAGTATTTAACTTAGAAAATTTTGAGAAGAGAATTTCTGTAAAACTCGAGAAGAAAAAAGAAAATTACTCGAGTAGTTGTTTTAACTACTCGAGAGCCATAATTGACTACTCGGGATATATCTTAGCTACTCGAGTAGGAGTATTATTACTCGAGTATGAACCCAGTAACTTACTCGAGTAAGTAAAGAACTACTCGAGTACTTTACTTAGGAAAATTTTCTTGACAGATTTTTCTTCTTCTAAGGGATGATCAGCATCAAGTCTTTTCACATAGTCCTAGAGCTTGAATATGAAGTGTATCCCAATAGAGAGGCTACACATGAGTCAACACCTTGGAGCACACAATGAGGGATTGCATTGTATGGTCCTGTGTTTGGTGACTCATTGTAGACTGACATTGGTCTACACCTCGCATAAGATTCCTGCAAACACATAACTCAAACCAAGCATCAAATACAACTTAATTCACCTTAGTTCAAGGATGACTTCATCAAATCTGGGTTAGTGTGGATACAATACCAACACCTTTCCTTCAATATTTTCTCCCTCTTTGCCCAAATGAGTAGTGCCGAAAGATCTCTGTTGCACACTACTGGTGGCCGGAAACTCTCTGAAGGGTTGAAGATGGCTTCGGATCGCCGAAGAAAGCTTTCCGGAGGGTGGAGATGAGTCGACCTGTGGGAGTGAAAAACGGCGCTTCGCGCGCAGCAGCGTGGAGGAAAAATGAAAGGCGTTGCCCTAATTCGCGGAGCACGGGTCTAAATACTGCAGCAGAAAATCAGAGCGCACGACTAGAGGTCGTGCGCACTGGATCCTATGATCGTGTGATTAGTAATGGCAGAACTCCAGAAAAATGGAATAAACACGAACGAGCAGTGGCGCACGACCAGGTCGTGCGCACTATGTCCAATGATCGTGCGATTGCCCCAGACAGAACTTGGAAAAATGGAGAATAGTGTGCACGATCAGTGGCTCACAACTAGTGGCTGTGCGCTATAGAACCAATGATCGTGCGCATTATTCATGTACCGTTTGGGGTTCAATGAACTGACCGTGCAAGACCAGCGGTCGTGCGCTAATGAGTCCACTGACCGTGCGCGTGTAAAAACGCAAGATTAGTGGCACTTAGGCGAAAAATATTTTCAAACAATCCCGGAACACACACAACCTTTGTACCTGCAGCAAAAACAGAAGAGCCACCGAAATGGGCATTTCACATTCTCCAGACATAGAAAAACACCAAGTAGGGCAAAGGTATAATAACTACGGAATCACACTGAAAACGGGTCAAAAGTGCACTTAACATGAAATGGACATAATAACAAATATGAACAATTATGGCTCTAAAGTGTAGTGCATCAATGAGAAAACTAGCCCAGATGAGTCCAAAAATATGTATATAACTTGGACTCATCAACTGCGCAGAAACATCTCAAGCCTATCTTGGATACGAGATACCTATTCTCGGGTGACCTTACGCTGGAGAACATATGGAGCTGGCAAGCTGAACAACGTCGGTTTAGGCAAGGTCTCCATAGTCGGGCTCGTTGAATGCGAGCTCGCCGTAATGTAGGTCGTTTGGGAATAGAGCTCGTGAACGAGATGGAGACTATTGAGCAAGCTCGTCGGCGAGGTCCGAAGGAGCTCGCCGGCGAGGTCCGAAGGAGCTCGCCGGTGAGCCAAAATCACCTGCCGGGCTCGCAAGCGAGCACGGGAGGAGCTTGCAAGCGAGCTAATAAGCTAAATTATTGAGTACATGTTGAGCTCCACGTGCTTCAATGAGGTCATTCTTTTGGTCAATGGTCAACCTTCTGAAGTCTGGGACGGATATAATTAGGCCTCGTCGAATACGAGTTGTACAATATGATTTCTGTTAAAAATCACATAGGAAAATATGTTTTATCATATTTTTCATAAGCATTTTTAGGTTATAATTATGTTGAACTATGCATGGATGCAAACCGATAACTGAATCAAAGTTTTTTGTTCGGTATGATTCTAAACTTTGGGTAGAATGGTCGGTTCCGTTTTCGAAAAATTGAAACCGAACTTATACGAACCAGTTTTTGAAAGTAAATCGAACATACCAAAGTTGCACCCTGGTAGTCTGGTACATAAGGTATCTGTGAAGTCTACAAAAAGTTATTCAACCGTTACTGCATTTACTATAAGTCTGTAACTCAAATAAATCAATTTCTTATATAAAATTTAACTGGCATTATTTAAATCACAATAAACTTTGATTCTACTTGATTAAAAATTAATAAAGTGGGAGATTATGTTATCCGTTTTTTAAAACTACAAGAAATTCAGATGCAATTTTTTTTAATAAATTTCAGTAATGTCGGATGCACTATACCCTTTTTACTTCAGCAGAAAACAGTATACCGAATCAGGATTGGTGAGCATTGAAAATACCAGGTAGAGAGAGAGAGGACATACATGGATCAGGATTAGTAAACATTGATTTAATGGCTAAAAGCACTTTGGATATTGTCAAAGCAGGGCTCCAACTGTCCTTCAATATCTCCAAGCTCACATTGCCAGCTGAATCTACATTACTGTGGTATATTCGCGTTCTAAAAATCACCTGATGTACAGAATTGCATGTAAAATTCGCACAACATGGCCTTTAATTTAGATACTAGTTTCATGACATTCAAATAAGAGTAAAAAATGCGGAAGAAATAGTTTAGTAATCACATCAATCCAGAAATAATGGGGAAGAAATAGTTTATTTATCACATCAATCGAGAAATAATGCGCTGAAATGTGGATGCAAAAACAGATGGTAAGAAACAAGGATTCGCAGAAGTTGGCAACGTCAACTTGAGACTCGGTTGTGTGCGAGCAATCAGAAAAATTGAGGGAGCGTTCTAATATGCGAAGGGAATTATCGAGGCATTGTGGGAGTCATGTTCATGTCATAATTGAAATTGGGATGGGGCAGTGGATGGAGGCATAGTATGGCATAATAGGTTGAATATGGTGAGCTTCTGGAACCCGGGATCCGATTGAACGCATGATGAACAAGAATATAAAGGTTGAGCACGGAACTGATCGAAAACTAAGCCCAAATTGTGATTGAACCCATATTGAACCATGACTAAGCTTTGTTTAGGATAGCTATGGCTATTGACAGGTTATAATCTGAAATTGTGATAGTAAACACAATGGTTGTAGTTTACTGCATTTAAACCATTCGTGACATCTTTTGTTGCCCCAAATTCTACTATCTGGCATTTTGGGCATTAATGACCGCTAAAGCTTTACCACGCCTATATGACTACGGTGGAGTTCTATCCTAAAACACCATTTAGGAAAATAGTGTTCATGATCGCACATATCCAAATACTCCCGCCGTATTTCACAATTGTGTTCGCAACCACCACCGTATTTCACAATTGTGTTCAAAACCACCGCCGTATTTCACAGTTGTGTTCACAACCACCACCATATTTTACAATTGTGTTCACAACCACTACCGCTCACTCAAAAAGTGTCTAAGCCATCAGTTCAATAATGAAAATACATTTGTATTGAAATAAAATAAAGCCAAAGATAGGAAAAATAAGAGAACAAGTACAATAAAGATCACTGATTAGTAGTATATGTATCAGTTTAACCTGAATGAGATTAGGAGTGATTAGAAATTATTTACAACATGCATTTTTATTTGAAGTTTCAACACCATGGTTTCTACAATATCATTTTCAACCCATTCAACTAAATCACATAATATGCATATGATTAATATTAGTGGTTGTGAAGCTATGAAGAAGTTCCAAACTATGGATAAATTACAAGTCTGCATCTTCAGTGGTCTGATGATGCCAATAAAGAAATAAGTATCTCAGCGTAAATTTTAGTATATTTAATCAATTTTACAAAATAATGAGAATCCAAATGAGATAACTTTAAGAGTTAGACAGAAGAGATTAAAATTTTGATGTGTGAAAGCAACATTAGAACTTAAACAGAAGTTTTATAAAACTATAACTTGGACTGTTATATTGTATGGATTTGAGTGTTAGTAAAGAAGTTCGTGCTAATAATCTAGGGTATTAACAACAAATGAAAATGTTAATTTGGATGCATCAAAATTAAGGGAATGAATAGCATTGAAATAATTTGTATAAAGGCCCTTACAATTGCCAATTGTAGAGCTCATTAGTGTATAAAGTTTATTCTCACATCTCAGGATAGAGTTGTAACTTCACCCCTCCTTCATATATATATATGTACAAATACTTGTAGTTGAAGTTCGTCATGTTATGAGAAAAATAATAAGATATTAAAATTTGCTCTTTTATTTTCGTGTATTTCATATTTCTATACATGATATCAAGAGTTATCGATCTCTTGGCCTCTCCGCGATTGAGCACCTACTCCATGCTTCACTTCGGGAGGACTCCATAACAGAACCCACCCCGACCCCTCATGCAGGCTCCCTAACAGAACCCACCCCGACCCCTCATGCGGGCTCACTAACAGAACCCGCCCAGACCGTCTCTGCTCCTTCCGTGCCACTTGCTTGAACCCTCCTCGATTTTATAGGCCTCATGTGTCGCTTGCTGGGACCCGTCATCACTTTACTCCTTGAAGCACAAAAAATTGCAGACTCCTTCCTGGATCAGCCGCAGGGACCCCCCCTGCCTGCAAGGTCGCCATCTCCGCAGCCTCTCGGACTCCCCGCAGTGCTCGTCAGCTCCTCCTCTGTGACCAGTTCGCGCAACCTCCGAATTCCAACTGCCTAGACTCCCTACAATGAGTTTGTGCAGCCTCCCTATTGCAACCACTCAGACCTCTATCAGACCCGTGCAGCATGACTCCCTTTACCTTGGGCGGTTACTCTTCTAGTCTTGGCAGTTTCCTTGTCGTCGGCCTGTCATGGGCACTACTGATGCCTCTTCACTTACCCCAGCTTCCTTCCCTGACATGTGGGATGAACTTCGAGTTACAACTATCTGCCTCAACAGGAAGAAAAAGTTTGTGGAGTAGGAGCACTCAGTGTGATGTGTCCTTCAAAGCAAATGCCTGCTTCATCGTATTACCAGCACTCCACCATCCGAACCTACTGAACAGTGGCTCTGTAATGATGGTCGGGTTCAATCTTGGCTTCTCAATTCTATGAAGACTAGACCATACCTCGTGAACATGTATTGTTGGAGTCTTTGTGATCTAGAAGTAGTTAACGGGTTAGTTTCGCTGCCAGCGTAATATGAGCTTATGGGATCACACATAATAACGTACGAGAAATTAAATAATTAATCAGGGTAGCTTGAATCATATGGGATATAAGTCGAAAGACAAGCTTGAGTGAGAAGGAGAAAGTCTATTTCAACTAGAAGAATTCAACTATATAAGTTCAGTTAGACTGCACAGATTTGACTAGAAGAATTTGATTAGATAAGTTCAGTTCGACTGGACGGATTGGACTGAAAGAATTTGACTAGATAAGCTCATTTTTACTGAACAGATTCGACTAGATAAGTTCAGTTCGACTAGATAGATTCGAACAGAAGAATTCAACTAGATAAGCTCAGTTCGACTGAACAAATTCGACTAGACTTTAAGTAGATTCGACTAGGTGGTCTAGTCGAATCGACTAGAAGTTGTATTGACAGTTTATTCTTCTGCTTAGACCGTGAACCCGATTTGACTTTTCTTTGGGTGATTCCTGCTAAATCTGAACACAGTTCACTGGATATTATATATAGATATAATATTTAGATCTAGAGTTAAGGTTTTAAATCTCTCTCATTCCCCTGAGCCCATTTTAGAAGAGTTCAGAGCAGCAAACCCGGCGACGATCCTTCTTGTGAATAGGAACCCTAGCGTCGGTGATCCTCTCCTTGAAGCGAATCTAGCAGTTCGTGGAGACAAATGCCTCAATCATCCTTCCAGCCTGCCTTCATGCGACGATGGCAAGACATTTCTCCCACTAATGTGGATATCCAATAAAGGTGCGGATATACTTATATGTTATCGTGAACTCAGCAACAAGTGACATTCGAAGCATCTTGATCGAGTAGAGACTCGATTCCGAACAGGTATAAGTTGTTTTTTTTATTGAGGGATTTTGTAAGATCTGTTTCTGTTTAGGGTTCTCTTGAATAACTTTTCACTGCACACATATGATGTGTAACCACTAAAGGAAAACCTAACAGTGATATCAGAGCCAGGTTCGGATTTCGGAGTCTAGTGCGTGTAAATCAAAAGATTTTGAATTGTTCTAAATGTTTTGATTTATTCCTAGATCATCAAATGTTGATGATTTTTCTATTTGAAAATTACAATGGATTTCATTTAGGTTTCAGGGAGCTACCACAAACCCCGCCAGGGGCACTGCCCCTTGGACCCCGCCAAGGGAGCAGCCACTTGGAACCCTACTAGGAGCGACTGTGATTTCATTGTAATTTTCATGTTTCAGAAATTGTTTCTCCTTAGTAGTAACCATCTCTCTGAGTTTTTTTTGAACCCGGAAGTTATCCTGGATTTTAAATCCGACAATGAGAGACGAGTTTGTCTACTGCATAAATGGATATGCTTGTGCCTCTGTCAAGTACATGTAAATCCAAAAATTTAGAAGTGTTTTGAATGTTCAAATTTAGTCCAATTACATCAAGTGTTGATGATTTTAATTAATGTGCATTTGTAATGTATCTGGAATGAGAAAGTTGTAATATTTCCATGATTATATGTAAATGTGTGAACGGTCATTAAGTGTTAATCACGATTAATTGTTAATCACATATCATGAAAAATCCCTTAAAATTAATATTAAGTATACAGATGCATTCTGATGAATGGCATTCTTCCTACCTCAATCGATGAAAAGTGAGCTTGCCAAAGCAAGTTGGATTAATCTATCTTGATAAAGGTACAAGTGGATAGTTGTGATATCTCGCTATCGACATCGTCTCTAACTTAACTAGGTGACCTCAACGGTTGAGTGCCTAGAGGCATATGGTTAGCGTGCACTATAAGATGGACGTGAATAAGTGTTATTCACCAGTCATACAAGAGTTGCATGAAGATGCAATTGGCAAGGGTTGTCTGGCAAAATAGTCACATTATGGGTGATCAGCCAAAGCTGACTTATGATTGGGAGAAATATGGATCTTATTCACTAAGAGTAGTTTGCATAAACTCTCTGAATAGATATTAAAGGTTATTAATTTGAACAAAATAGTGCAAGCTTTTACTGAAAGTTCATATTAAAATAAAATGTATTTTGAAATATAGTACATGTGCGAACAGAAGAAAGTAGACCGAAAATTTGGAGTAATAAAATTTTTATTATCCAAAAAGGTATCTATTACAAAGGTATGACCTCTCTTTTATAAAATGGAGGAGAGAAGAGAGATTACAAATAAGCAATGTGCGACTAATAATTACAGGAACAAGCATCTATACAAGCCGCATAAGTCGCGCGGTTATACTAACAGCACGGCAACTACGATGTGTAGAAGACAACTTGACAATGTCTTCAAGTCTCCATAGACAAGCTGCAAGACCACTCGGACACCAAACAGCAACAGCCCGGCTACGAAGCCGCTGAGAGAAGCCGTCAGACAGCCAGACAAACCGCCAGACCGCCTGGTCTCCATACCGCAACACTCCCCCTCAAGCTAGAGCATAGATATCAATCATGTCCAGCTTGTTGCAAATGTGAAACAAGCAAGCGGACACCAGCTTGGTGAAGATATCTGTCAACTCGTTGTCAGAAGTGACGAACGGAGTACAATTCTGTTTCTTCAAAATCTCTTCCCGAATAAAATGACAGTCGACTTCTATGTGTTTTGTTCTCTCATGAAAGAACGGATTTTTGGAGATGTACATCGTGGTCTTGTTGTCGCAAAACATAAGAAGAGGATAGTTGTAGATCTCTCATAAGTCAAGCATGAGAGCCTGTAACCACTTTAACTCACATGTGGTTGACGTCATACTACGATATTCGGCTTATGCACTAGACCTGGAGACAACAGACTGTTTCTTCCTCTTCCAGCTCACAAGATTTCCTCTAACAAATGTGCAAAAGCCTGATGTTGACTTACGGTCTCATTTGTCATCAGCAAAGATCGAATCTGAGTACGTTTCAACCCATAAGTGATCATTCTTCTGAAAAAGCAATTATTTCTCTGGTGCTGCTTTAACATACTCTAATTTCCTCATGGCAGACTGTAGATGGCACTACCTAGGAACTTGCATGAATTAGCTAACTTTGCCTACAGCATAGGAGATGTCGGGTCTGGTCACCGTGAGATAAATGAGTTTGTCAAACAGACGCCGATACCTCGTTGTATCGGATAGAGGAGGCGAGTCATCTGTCCAAGTTGTGTCTTCTCCAGTACCCATGGGACATCGGACAAGTTTAGCACTAGTCAACCCTACCTCTTTTAGTAAATCAAAAGCATACTTTCGTTGGGAGATGACCAAAGAGTTGGGCTTCCGAGAGATTTTAATCCCTAGAAAGTATTTGGGGGAGCCCATATCCTTCATAACCAGGTGTTGACGGAGGTGTTTCTTTGTCAAAGCTACCCCAGTCTGGTCATCGTCAGTTAGAAGAATATCATCCACATATACAGCAAGAACCACCATACGAGAGGAGGTTTTGCGGATGAATAATGAGTGATCGGCAGAACTTCTTGAAAAATCAATGGCTGTAACAATGTCGATAAACTTGTCAAACCAAGCCTGAGGGTTTTGCATTAGGCCATAGATGGCCTTCTTCAGCCGGCATACTCGTGTCTCCCCCTGAACAACATAACCAGGAGGTTGCTCCATGTAAACATCCTCCTGAATATCTCCATAGAGAGGCATTCTTGACATACAGCTGGTAAATGGGTCAATCCCTGTTGACAGCCACAGAGAGAAGAACCCGAATGGTGTTGAGACGAGCAACGGGAGAGAAGGTGTCAAAATAATCAACACCATAAGTCTGAGTAAAGCCTTTGGCGACGAGACGGGTCTTGTATCGATCCACGCTGCCATCCGGACGGAACTTCACAATAAATACCCAGCGACAGCCAACCACATCAGTGCCCAAAGGGGGAGAAACAAGGGTCCATGTACCCCTTTCAGTGAGGGTAGCAATTTTCTCATCCATGTCAGCCTTTCAATGAGGAACAACAAGAGCTTCCTGGTAGGTGCGGGGAGTGGCAGTGGCAGAGATAGCCAAGGCAAACGCCGTGCAAGAAGTAGTTAGACGATCATAGGAAACAACAGCAGCCAGCGGGTGTTGTGTACACGTCTGCACCCCTTTGCAAAGAGCAATGGGAAGATCCAGGTTGGCGTGTTCCTCAGCTTCTGGGGCATCCGTGGCGGAGAGAGCTGGCCTGAAAGTAGAGAGAGACGGCTGCGGAGAGGATGGAGATATCTCGGGAGGTGGACACGGTGGAGATGGTGGAGACGGTGGAGGTGGAGGAATCTCGGCAGGTGTAGATGGGACGGAATGGGTGGTATGAGAAGTGGGAACATCAGGAGGAGAAGAGGAGTCATGAGAGAAGTATGATGCATTTTCAAAGAAGGTGACGTCCGCAGAGACGAACTGCTTGCGGGCAACCGGGTCAAAGCAACAATAACTTTTCTGAGTGGTAGAGTACCCCAGAAAGACGCATTTGGTGGCCAGTGGTGAGAGTTTGTCATGGGTGGTTAAGGGAGAGTGTACAAAGGCAGTGCACCCAAAGACACGCAGAGGGAGAGGAAACGGATCTTTGCCCGGATAGAGAATGGAGAAGGGGTTTTGCCGTGGAGAGCGGTGGAGGGAATGTGATTGATAAGATAGCAGGAGATGAGAACAGCATAGCCCCAATAGGAGAGAGAAACCTGCATTTGTGTCAGCAGAGTGCGCGTGACATAAAGGAGGTGACGGTTTTTGCGTTCTGTCATGTCATTTTGCTGTGAGGTATAGACACAGCTAGTTTGATGAACAATACCATGTTTCATACAAAAGAAGAAAAATCATGACTTAGATATTTTTTTGCATTATTAGAGCGAAAGATTTTAACGGAAACATCAAATTGATTTTTAATCATAAAATAAAAAGATGTTCATAAATTGAATAATTCAGATCAATCTTTTAAGAGATACACTCACGTACAGCGGGAGAAATCGTCAACAAAAATTACAAAATATGAACTACCCCGAACTATGGTGAGAGTAGGAGCAAAACCCCAGATATCGGAGTAAACTAGATCAAACGGTCCGGAAGATTCCCGACCTTGCTTTGGTGGAAAGGAGGAGCGATGATGCTTGCCAAGCCGATATGCGTCACAGTTGAGAGGACTCTGTGGAGGAAGGTGGGGCATAAGCTGACGAAGAAGTCGTGGAAGAGCATGACCAAGACGAAGGTGCCACTGGAGAAGATCAAAAGAAGAGGAGGAGAAGGCGGACAGCGCGGAAACGTTGTCGAGGAAGCAGAGGCCGGCGCTCTCAGTCCCAGTAGCAATCGTCCGTTGGGAGCCCGGATCCTGAAAAGAACTAGAAGTATGAGTGAATGTGACGGAACACTGTAGTTGCTTGCACAGACAAGTAACAGATAATAAATTGCAAGTGAACTTGGGCACGTAGAGGGTATCCGCCAAGCGAAGAGATGGAGTGACGTGAACCACTCCCGTTCCATTGACCAGTGAGGGAGAGCCGTCCGCAATAAAGACCGGGGGCAATCGATCATGTTTGTCTAGGAGAGAAAAACACTGGGTATTGTCGGTCATGTGATTAGTAGTACCAGAGTCGATCAACCATTTACCTTGAGTAGCGACGTGGGCACTACCTGAAGACGTGACCACCGAGGCGGACTACTTCGAAAAGGAGGTGGAAGCATCATTAGTTGGTAGAAGATGAGGATGCTTCTTCCAGCAGCGACCAACCGTATAGTCGGTGCGGCAACAGTGAGAGCAGAGAAAACAGGAAGCACCGCGTACGCCGGATTGGTGGTTGCGGCCACCAGAGCCGCTCCGCTAAGTTTGGTGAGTGTAGTTGTCCAGTTGAGGAGGGGAGGATAACAGCGGACGTTGTAGCAGAGAGGTAATCGCGGCTATGCGGGCAGCAGTGGCATCCAGGGTGGAAGACTCCGTCTCGCTAAGGATCTGTTGACGGATCATGTCATAAGACTCGGGAAGTCGAAGAAGGTAGCACACAACCAGAAGCTCCGGGAAGTGCTTGCGTTGCTCAGCCAGATCCGCAGAGAAGGGGCGATTCTGGAGAATTTCGGCTCCGAGAGCATGAACTTGATGGTAAGCAGCGGCAGGAGAATGGAGGGACGGGCAAAGAGATCCGCATACAAAGTATAGATGCGAGACGTCTGAGCCCCCTTGGAGTAGAGAGCGGCAAGATGAAGCCAAGCAGCCTTGACTGTTTCATCATGGCGGATGACGGGTATGCATTCATCAGAAAGACTGTTAGCCAGCCATGTGCGAGCAAGAGCGTCGCTGACATCCCAATCATCAAAGAGAGGGGAGTCTTTTGGAGGAGGGTCATCGGTGAGATGATGGCGTTTGCGTTGAGAGCGAAGAAGGAAGGTGAATGAGACACTCCAATCCGAGTAGTTGGGACCGATGAGTATGGAAACAGTGCCAAGGTTGCCCGAAGGAGTAGGAGTAGGAGGAGGAGAAGAGGCAACAGGAGTAGTGGTGGTAGAGAAATTGGAGGTTGCCATAGAAGAGAGCAGAGAGCAGCGAGAAGAACAAGTCGCGACTAGAAAAGGAGGGCGCGACGACTAAGCACAGGTCGCGGCAAGAAGAACAGGTCGCGGTGACTTATGAACATATCGCAGCGATAAGAACAGGTCGCGGCGACTTAAGAATAGGTCGCGGCGAGAATAAAGGGAAATCAGAGAGGTCGCGCACAAAAAGGACAGCGACAAGTAGAGAAAGAAACTGCGCGAACAGGACGCAAACATGCGGAAGAAACGAGTCGCGAAGGCAGGTCGCGAGGAGGGTCAAGCCGCACGGACAGGGCGCGCGGACGGAGGAAGTTCACAGAATCAGGAGGAAAAGATCGAGTCCTCTGATACCATGTGCGAACAAAAAAAGTAGATCGAAAATTTGGAGTAACAAAATTTTTATTATCCAAAAAGGTATCTATTACAAAGGTATGACCTCCATTTTATAAAATGAAGGAGAGAAGAGATTACAAATAAGCAATGTGAGACTAATATTTACAGGAACAATCATCTATACAAGACGCATAAGCCGCGCGGTTAGACTAACCGCACGGCAACTACAATGTGCAGAAGACAACCCGACAGTGTCTTCAAGTCGCCATAGACAAGCCGTCAGACCGCTCGAACACCAAACAGCAACAGTCCGGTTATCAAGCCGCTGAGAGAAGCCGCCAGACAAACCGCCGGACCGCCCGGTCTCCATACTGCAACAGTACTAAAACTATTTTGCATAATTTTTGTAGAATTTTTGAAGCAAAGGGTTCGCACTCCACCATGTCCTTGAGGGCTATCCTTGAGAAGGACAAACTGAACGGGACAAATTTTGTTGACTGGTATAGAAATCTGAGAATTATTCTCAGGCAAGAGCGCAAGCTCAATGTCTTGAAAGATTTTAATTAATGTTCATCTGAAATGTATCTGGAATGAGAATATTGTAATATTTCCATGATTATATGTAAATGTGTGCACAGTTATTAAGTGTTAATCACGATTAATTGCTAATCACATATCATGAAAAATCCATTAAAATTAATATTAAGTATACAAGAGCGCAAGCTCTATGTCTTGAAAGATTTTAATTAATGTTCATCAGAAATGTATCTGGAATGAGAATGTTGTAATATTTCCATGATTATATGTAAATATGTGCACAGGGATTAAGTGTTAATCACGATTAATTATTAATCACATATCATGAAAAATCCCTTAAAATTAATATTAAGTATACAGGTGGCTTCTGATGAATGAAATTTTTCCTTCCACAATCGATGAAGAGTGGGCTTACCAAAGCAAGGTGGATTAATCTATCTTGATAAGGGTACGAGTGGATAATTGTGATATCCTGCTGCCGACATCGTCTCTAACTTAACTAGGTGACCTCAACGGTTGAGTGCCTAGAGGCATATGGTTAACATGCACCATAAGATGGGCGTCAATAAGTGTTATTCACCAGTTCTACAAGAGTTGCATGATGATGCAATTGACAAATGTTGTCTACCAAAATAGCCACATTATGGGTGATCAGTCAAAGTTGACTTATGATTGGGAGAAATATGAATCTAATTCACTAGAGAGTGGCACGCATAAACTCTCTGAATTAATATTAAAGGTTATTAATTTGAACAAAATAGTGGAAGCTTTTACTGAAAGTCCATATTAAAATAAAGTGTATTTTGAAATATAGTACTAAAACTATTTTGCATAAAATTTTGTAGAATTTTCATAGCAAATGGTTCGCACTCCACCATGTCCCCGAGGGTTCTCCTTGAGAAGGACAAGCTGAACGGAACAAATTTTCATGACTAGTATAGAAACCTGAGAATTATTCTCAGGCAAGAGTGCAAGCTCTATGTCTTGAAAGAAGACACCCCGCAGAGCCAGCCGCATCTAACTCCTATAAAAAGTATGGAGACGATTTCTTAGATGTTGAATGTCTCATACTTGCTACCATAAACTCTGAGCTTCAAAAGCAACATGAGAACATACGTGGTTATGAGATAATCGAGTACCTAAAGAAAACGTTTCAAGTGCAAGCTCGACAAGAGAGGTTTGACATCTTTAAGGCATTGTTTCAATGCAAGATGGGAGCTTGAGATCCAGTAGGGACTCATGTACTAAAGATGATTGAGTACATTGAGAACCTTGAGAGATTGGGTTTTCTTATGGGTCAAGAGTTGGCTACTGATCTGATACTGCAATCATTGCCGGACAGTTAGGAGCAATTCGTCTTGAACTACAATATGAATGAGATTGACAAGACACTAGCCGAGCTCCTGGGCATGTTGAGAACTGTCGAGAACAATATGAAGAAGGTCAAGCCTGCTAGCCCAATCCTAATGGTGCATAAAGGCAATGGCAAGACCAATGGATCTAAGAAGACTAATGTAAGACCTAAGTCAAATCTTGATCTCAAGTCTTTGGCACTGGAGAAGAAAAGTTTGGCCAAGGGAAATGTCACAATTGTGGTAAGGCGGGGCATTGGAGAAGGAATTGTCCCTGATATATTGAGGATCTGCAAAATGAGAGAAAAATGACTTCAACTTCAGGTATATTCGTTATAGAAATAAACCTTTTTGCCCATCCAACTTGGGTATTGGATACCAGATGTGATTCTCACATTTGTACAAATGTGAAGCAACAATGAAGGAGAAGATTGTTGGGTAAAGGAGAGGTAGATCTGCGCAATGGAAATGGAGCAAGAGTTATTGTCGTATCTGTAGGAGTTTATCATCTTTTTTTGTCCACGAGGCTTGTAATAGAACTAGATACTTGTTTTTTTGTTCCAGTCATAACTAAAAATATTATATTTGTTTCATATCTTGACGTGAAAGGATTTTTTTCATTATTAAGAACAATTATTATTATATTTATTTGAATGATATTAGTGATGTTGTAGCTCAATTGTTCAATGCTTCATATGTTTTGAACTTAGATCAGTCAATCTATAACGTAGAAAATACTAAAACACTAAAAACGAATGACTCAAATCATACGTACCATTAACATTGCCGTTTGGGTCATATAAACGAGAAATGCATATCCAAGCTCCATAAAGATGGACTACTAGACTCATTTGATTATGAATGATTTGATAGATGTGAATCTTGTTTATAGGCAAGATGACTAAAACCCGGCACTGGTCATACTGAGAGAGTTGATAAGCTTTTAGGTGTTGTACATAGAGATGTATACGGACCCATGAGTTATATGGTAGAGGTGTCTTCCACTACTTTATTATGTTCGCTAAAAAAAATTAAGTAGATACGGATATGTGTATTTTATGAAGAACAAATTTGAAATATTTGAAAATTATTTAAGAATGAAGTAAAGACCAATTAGAAAAAAGAATTAAAGCACTCCAATCTAATCGAAGATGCGAGAAGCTCGACTAAGATGGTTTGTACGCGTACAAAGGAGACAATTAGAGACACATGTTAGGCGTTGTGAATTTAGTCACTAGGCATGTTAAACGAGGGAGGAGTAGACCAATAAAGTTTTGGAATGAAACTATAAGGAAATACAAGATGTACTTAGGCATTAGTGAGATTGTGACAAAAGATAGGGCATAATGGAGACAGAGGATCCATATAGCCAACCCCACTATAGTGGGATAAAGGCTTGAATGTTGTTGTTGTAATCTAATCGAGGTGGCGAATATTTAAAACATGAGTTTAGTGATCATCTGAAAGAGTGTGATATTATATCACAACTCACTCCACATAGAACACTACAATATAAAGATGTTTCTAGAGGAGGAATCGTACTTTGTTAAACATGATGCGGCTTATGATGAGCCATGAGGATCTGCACGTTTCCTTTTAAGGATTTGCTTTAGAAACTACTGCTTTCATACTAAATAGTGTTCCAACAAAAATGATTATAAAAACATCATATGAGATATGAACTGAGAAACGTCTCTGTATATCTTTCATCAAGATTTGAGGTTGTGAGGCATAAGTGCGAAGCTAAAGGCCTAACAAGCTGGAACCCAAGTCAGATAAATATTAACTTGTAGGGTATCCAAGGGAAACCAAAGGGTACTACTACCTACTATCTGAGGGCAAAGTATTTGTTGTGAGAACTAGTGTTTTTCTACAGAAAGAGTTCTTATCAAAAAAGATTGCTAAGAATAAATTTGAAGAAGATCAATAGCTACAAACAAGAAATAAACTAGAATTGGAACCTGAGAAAAAACTATAAGTAGTAGTAGCTAGAGAGTCTGCCGAAAAAAAAGTATTACGTATATCTGGTAGACCTAGATTTGAGTCTGAGAGATATGTATTTCTCGTGTCTCAAAGAGATAATGTGTTGCTTATGGATCATGATGATGAGCCTGCAACCTACGGAAAGACTATGAATGGACCGGACTCAGAGAAATGTCTTAAGGTCATGAAATCTGAAATATACTCCATGTATGCAAATCGAGTTTGGACCTTGGTGGAACCACCTGAAGGGGTACGACACATAGGGTGCAAGTAGGTCATCAATAAGAAGATCGACATGGATGAGATTGTACAGACATTCAAAGGGCGATTAGTGGGTAAAGATTTCAAGCAAATTCATGGTGTTGACTATGATATGACATTTCCCATGTTGTCATAATAAAGTCATTAGAATTTGGTTTATTATTGTTGTGTATTATGACTACAAGATCTGACCAATGGATGTCAAAACGTCTTTTATTAATGGAAACCTACTTGAGAAAGTGTACATGACATAACTCAAGAGTTTTGTATTTCCAGATGAAACCACTAAAATATGAAAGCTACAGAGATTCATTTTTAGATAAAAACAAGCTTCTCGAAGTTTGAATATATGTTTTGATGAGAAAATCAAATAGCTTTGTTTCATCAAAAATGAAGATGAGCAGTGTCTTTACACGAGAATTAGTGGGAGCATTATCGAAGACCTGATATTATATGTAGATGACATATTATTAATTGGGAATGACATTCCGACTCTACAAGCTGTTAAGAATAGGCTAAGGGACTACTTTTCTATGAAAGACTTGGGCGAAGTGACTTATATACTTGGTATTAAGATCTATAAAGATGGATCTAAGAAGTTGTTGAGTTTGACCCAAAGTACATACATTGAGGTGTTGAAACAGTTCAACATGCTTGAGTCCAAGAACGAATTCTTGTTCATGTCTCATGGTGTGAGTCTCTCTAAGCACCAATATCATATATCTTAGGAAGATAAGGACCGCGTGAAGTTGAGTTCATATGCTTTAGTAATTAAATCAATTACGTATGCAATGTATGTACTCGACCCGATGTCTCATATGCTTTGAGCATGCCTAGCAAATATCAGTCTGATCCTAGTGATGGTCACTGGACAACTGTCAAGAATATCCTAAATTACTTGAGAATGACTAAGAATGTATTATTGGTATTTGTTGGAGAGGAATGGTTTGTTATAAAGGGTTACGAGGATGTTAGCTTCCAAACTAATAGGGACGATTCAAAGTCTCAATCAGGTTTTATCTTTTGTTTGAATGGAGGAGCTGTGAGCTGTAAGAGTTCCAAGTAAGAGACAGTTATTGATTCTACAACTAAGGCCGAGTATATCGTTGCTGCAAATGCGACAAAGGAGATTGTATGGATTAGGAAATTCATCAGCGAGCTTGATGTAATTCCTAGCATTGTTGATCTGATAATTCTTTACTGTGACAACAACGGTGTCATTCTTTACCTAGATCTCATCAGCGCCCCAAGCATATACTTTGGCGGTTTCATCTCATTTGAGAGATTTATCGATCAAGAAGACGTGAGCATATGCAGTGTACCAACTAGGGACAATATAGTAGATCCACTAACAAAGCCCCTTGCGCAGAGAAAGCATGATTGTCATACTAGATCAATGGGTATTAGATACCCAAATGATCAACCCTAGTGGGAGACTTGTGAATTGTATATTTGTCAGTTATTTATTCATATGATGAATTGTGATTTGTACTATGTATTTCCTTTTACATTTATGACAAGTTTTTTTGTTATGTCAATTTATTTGTATTATGTATTTTCTTTTGTTAGATTAATTAACATAATAAATATCCTTAAAATGTTTTGCTTGTATAGAAATTCAAGTGCATGACTTGAATATGAGGGTCTATGCTTATAAGAAGCATCATTCTTAAATGGACCCTAGTCGATGTATCATCTTAAGAATTAAGAGCAATGATGATACATTAAGACTAGTATGTGCGTTAACTGATAACTGATTCTCACAGGTCATAATATTGGATATCAAGTCATCACATAGGTGCTTGTTAAGAAAAAGTTGTACTGGACAGACCCACCCTGAGACTACTTTGTGAATTGTTATATGAACGTGTCGTAAGTAGGTTTAAATGATAATGGTGTTTGTGGTTCTTTTGCTTGAAGTCACAGTATTCATCAACTAAGGAAGAGCGTATTTTAATGTGATCTTAAATCTTCCTTAAGAAAGGTTGATGATAAGGGTGATTATTGGGTGTGTTACGAATCATTTGGATGTTTGTGTCGATAGAAATAGTATTGTCCTACTATATGACAGAAGTTGCCTCCATGAGCTCATTGATGAAATGAGACTAAGAAATACATGGACATGGTGGATTGAGTCAATATATGATATTGATCTCACCAATTTCATAAAGTTCATTCTAGATCAAGAAACTGAGATTGAATTATTAAGAGGGTGACACGCTTTATGCCTCGAGTTCAATCGGTATGTAAGGGGCAAAGGGACATGATAGCATTGAAACATTGGTCACAAAAGGTTCATTGAGTTACGAACTCTTGTATTACTTGGGTAGCAGTGATGCATTGTTAGATGTTGTCAATTTCTTATGAGACAATAGTTGATACTTTCTAGCTTAAGTGGGATACCGTTGGAGTCTTTATGATCTCAAATTAGTCAATGAGTTAGTCTCGCTGCCAACGTAATATGAGCTTATGGGGTAGCTCGTTTTAGAAGAGTTCGGAGCGGCGAACCTGGTTGTTGTTCTTTTTGCGAACCAAAGTCCTAGCACCGGTGATCCTCCCCTGGAAGTGAACCAAGCAGTTCGTGAAGACAAAGGCCTAGATCATCTTTGCAGCATGCCTTCGTGCGACGACGGCGAGGCATTTCTCCCGCTAGTGTGGATATCCTGTAAAGTGCACATCTACTTCTGTGTTATCGTGAACTCAGGAACAAGAAACATCTGAAGCAACTTGATCGAGTAGAGACTCGATTCTGAACAGGTATATATGTCGTTTATTTTTCATGATTCATGGATTTCGCAAGATCCGTTTCTGTTTAGGGTATTCATGAATAACTTTCCGCCACGCACATATGATGTGTAACCACTTAAGGAAAACCCAACATATACCATGAGACTGAAAAAGTCATGTGGGAAGCGTTTAAGTCCCTTTACTTTGTCCGGGATAATCTCCAACATCTCTTTGATATTTTTACTCGGCTCTAGAAGGTTGACCTTGGTGTGACTTGTGACCTGATCTCCTTTGTTGCCACGTCCAAGACCCTCATTGAGGAATGGCTTCAATACCAGCGCCCCCCCCCCCCCCCCCACCTCCTAGGATTTTGATGTTCAGCGCAACAGAAGGAGGTTGTGGGCATTGCTCTCATGATAGCGCTGCTATCGCCCCATCTTCATAGTGTTCGCCTCTCTCTGGCGTGTGTTCCATGATCCTTAAAGTCACTCTGCCTCCTGAAGTCATGATAACTCCCTCTCCTACCCTTCTGCATCACTCCCCAGCTATGCGCCCTCCTCCTGGATCTCGGGGTAGTCGCAATAGTTCTCGCAATGGTAGATGTGATGATCACAATTGATCCTCTAGGCTGAACACTCATCTTTGTACTTATTGTGGCCGCCCAAATCATAATGAGGTCACCTGCTTCAAGAAATATGGATTTCCACCACCGACATCCAATACGTCGACTCATGCTTCTCTAACCGTGGATGTTCCCTCCCCTCGCTCTGACATTGACATATTGCGCGAGGAACTCAAGCAACATCGGGGCATGCTTACTCGGGCCTCCAACTTTGTCGCCTCTACCTCCAACGACGGTATAGCCTATTTTCCCACAATCCAGTGTAGATAATGGACTATGGGGCTACCAACCACATCAACTCACACAAACCTTCGCAGTATTCAGATATTTCTCTGAAGTTTATCACAGTGGTCAATGGCGATACCACCCCGGTCTGTAGTTATGGAGATAGGTCTCTCACTCCATCTCTTCTTTTCGGTTTTGTCCTTCATGTTCCTAGCTCTCAGATTAATCTTCTCTATGCCAATCGTTTAACTCTTTATTGCTTACTCACATTTTCTCGGTCTTTTTTTGTGATGCATGATTGACGGACTCGGAATATCATTGGTAGGGGCGACTCTCTAATGGATTGTAACATTTTAGATTTTCCACCCTCAGTTCTCTCCTCCGTCACATCCACTGACTGTCACCGAAGTTTTGGACATGCTCATCGGCTTGTGGACATCCTTACAAAATCAGAATTGGATACGAGCTATATTTGAAAAGAAAAAGAAGGCCCTTCAAATTTCTTCAAACCAATTGAAGTTGGATAAATACTTGAAAGATGATTGCGACTTGGACGAACATTATGAGCAGTTTGACATATTAAACTTGTGGAAGTGAACTTTAGCAAGTATAAGGTTCTTTGTTTGCTTGCTAGAGATATTTTGGCAATACCGGTATCCATTGTTGCATCTGAGTCCGCATTCAGCACAAGTGGTTTTATTCTTGATCGATTTCGTAGTTCTCTTTTGCTAAAGATTGTCAACGGCTTGGTATGCACTCAAGATTGGTTGAGAGTCAGTCCATTACCGATGCCAATTGAAGAAGATTTCAATCAAATTAAACAACTTGAGAGTGGTAATTCCTTTAAAATTTTATATGCGCTAATTTTTTGTAGGATATATTTTCATTAACATTAACTCTTTATCATGTTTTGTTTTTACCAGTTATTTGCAGTAAACAAGAGGCTTATGAAAAAAATGAGTTGGTGGCAGGAATTGTTCTTTTCTGAATTTTGGAGTTAAACTGTTTACTGTATTGGTTATCTAAAACTAATTTTGATCTTTAATTTTTGTGTACTGGTGCATGGATTATTATCTAAAACTAATGTTTGATTGTTTGGATTATTAACAAGTTCTGTTATGGACATTATGGTGGCTTATCAAGTTTCTCTTAATATGCTATATTGTTATGTACTGGTGCTTAGATTAAAACTGTTTCTGTTTGGTTATCTCAGTCTTAGCATATAAGGATAGTGAGTTTTTGTTAATATGTTATATTGTTATGTGCAAGGAAAACTAGTTTCTGTTAATATCTTATAGATTAAAACCGTTTCTGTTTGATGGTTAGTTTCTGTTAATGTTATATTGTTATGTACAAGGCAAACTAGTTTATTAGTTCGCTGCTGCCATTACTACACTTTATTATCTAATTTTGTTTATGTTTCTCATAAATAATGCTTAAAAACAATATCTATCCATAATGTTTTCTTTTTTGTGAGTACAAGTAGAACCGAACTGGAACCGAACTATTTGGTTCGGATCCGATTCTATATTTTAGAACTGTGGGTCAGTTCCGGTTCCAAAAATTTGGAACCGAACATACAAGGGTGGGTTCCAGGTTTTTGGTGGAACTGAAACGAACCGATCCGAACTGCACCCCTAATCTTTGTTTCATTTAATATATGTCTTCCGTTCTAGTCCAAGTTAAGTTTAACCTAAAAGGTTCACTCTTCCTACATATTCATAGTCTTTTCAATTCTGCATTGTTTGCAGAGACTGGATTGTACAACCCCGTATCCGGCGAGTATGGTCCACAGGAACCAGACCCAGCGGTGCAGATCGTTCAGAGGCCAGGCGAGCTCGGCAGGGGAATCAGAAGCCCGTGCTCGGCACCCGCCGAGCCCGAGTTCGGCATTCGTCGAGCTCATTCTAGGTTTCGTCGAGCTGTGATCGACTAATGATAGCCGACCAATGGGCGAGCTCGCCGTCCCAGCTCGCGCTCGCGCGAAGGAGCTCGGTAACAGCAGGCGAGCCGGATTTTCAGGAGTGTTCGAGCTCCCCAGCTCGCCCAGATTTATGAGATACTTTTTACTGTTTTGCCCCCGCTGGTCTGCTCATAGCCCTTCAAAACAGTGGAGTTTGGCTGTTGGCAGACCCAGCCAAGGGTATTTTGGTAATTTCAGGTCAGCTTAGTTTGGTTATTGGCAGTTCAAATTCTGAAATCTATAAATAGGACACAAGGGGTACCCCAGAAGGCAGGCTTCTTGTGCTCTCTTACTCTAGCTTTCAAGTGCTTTCTGAGGGTACCTTAGCTCGGCCTTTGACTAAGGAGGGGAAGCGCTCTCAGATCTTCCGGGTGTGTGGTGAGTCCTCCCCGTCGAGCCCTTGGGTCAGGTTTTCCTTGTTTCCCTTGTTGTTTTGCTTGCAGGAGCGAAGTAGGTGCGCGATCACCCCTTCCCCAAGGGAGAACTCCACAGGAGACCGTTTTTCGGTTTCAACATTTTGGTGCGGTGAGCGTGGAGCGTGGTCAGTACAGAAAAGCTTCAGCGAGCTCGATGACAGGAGGACAGGGATCTGGCAGGCCGGACTCGCCGCCCCCCCCCCCCCCCCCCCACCTCTGGCCACGGTGGGGATGTTTGAAGATTTCAGGAACGAGGTGCTGGGCCTTGTCAAGTTCGCACTCGGCGCGCGAGCCGAGTGCTCGACTCCAGCTGTCCAGATCGCAGCCGTCCCCTCTCTGGGCGAGGACGCCCCCGGCAGGCGAGCTGGGAAGGAAGTGGGCGAGGAGGGCCGGGGGTGCGAGCTCCCCGGGCGCGAGCTCTTCCCCGGCTCGGCAGGCAGAGGCCGGCTCGGCGAGCTGAGCCCGCGATACGCGCCAGCTCGCCCAGTAGGGGGAGGCAGCCCCTTCAGCGAGTTGGTCTCTTCAGCTCCAGTTCCAGAGGGGTTCAGGGAACCCGAGATGTCCTACTACACCGAGAAGGGAGACCCGGTCCAACACGTCCAGTGGTTTGAGGACGTGGTCTCGATCCGGCAGATGTCGGATGGGTTCAAGTGTCGGCTCTTCGACATCACCCTCAAGGAGAAGGCAAGGGAGTGGTTCCACCAGCTGTCGGCCAGCTTCATCTACTGCTTCGAGGACCTACGTCGGGGGTTCATGGTGAGGTTCACCACCTCAAAGAGGAGAAAGGAGTCGGAGTCTCTGTTCCACATCAAGCAGGGAATGAATGAGACGTTGGGAAGCTACGTGGACTGGTTCCAGGAGGAGGTCACCCAGGTCCAGGAGATGTCAGGCCATAGCCTGATGATGGCCTTCACCCTGGGCCTGCAACAGGGATTCTTCAGGATGGAGCTAAAGAGAGTCCCCCCCCCCCTCTCCTACGAGGAGCTGATGGAGACGGCGGCGAGAGAAGTTGACGGGGAGGCGTCAAATCCGAAGTTCGCCCGGAAGCTGGTCAGGTGGACCACAGAGGAAGAGAAGGAGCCAAGGGGAGGAAGAGGACAAGAGGAGAGGAGAGTCGAGCCCCGGCAGAGGGAGCAGAGGCAGATCCAGGGGCAGCAGCAGCCCAGGTGGGGGCGTTAGGAGCCTGACCGTCGGCTGGGCTGGAGGCCCGAGTGGCAAGGGCAGGGGCCGCAGAGAGGGTACCAAGGAAGGGACCACCACCGGGGGAGGGGGCAAGATCAATTCCACCCCCCGGGCTGGAGGCAGGCCCAGAGGCCTCGACTCCCCGATCAAGAGGAGGTTATGGCCATAGTCATAGGGGAGAGGAGGAGAGTAGCAAGGAGGAGGAGAGAGGTTAGTGTGGAGTTGTCCTACTGCGACTTCCATCAGGAGGAAGGGCACGCCACAGCCACATGTCCGGAGTTCCTCGAAATGAGGGGAAACAGGGAGAAGTAGCAACAGCAGGGGCGCCAGGGAGAGAGGATCGAGGAGGTCCTGCCTCGGGCGGAGGAGGACCGTTGCGAGGACCGGGTGGATGTCGGGACCCGAGGAGGGATCAGAGTGATCCACGGGGGGTGGGGGTTGGGGCTTCCCGGAAGGCGAGCCTCCACACCATGTATCGCCGGAGCGTTGGCTCCACATCCCAAACCCCGCCACCGGAAGAGAGGATCACCTTCTCAAGGAGCGATATGGCGGATCACGAGGATCCTTTTTGCGATGCGCAGGTCATCCAGACGGCCATCGAAAATTTTTCCGTCTCCCGGATCCTCGTCGACAACGGAAGCTCCGTCAACGTCGTCTTTAAGAAGGCGTTTGACGCAATGAAGGTGGAGGTGAAGAGGGTGTTGGCCTCGGATGGGCCCTTGTTCGGATTTTCGGGGGAGAGGAAGGAGGTCGAAGGAGGTGTGGGGCTCCATGTCACCCTGGGAGGGCAGTCCAGGAACTGCAGGTTCGTCATCGTGGATGCCCCCAGCAGCTACAGCGTCATATTCGGGAGGCCCCTCATCAGCGCCTTCCGCTGCGTCCCCTCATCGTTCCATCAGTGCTTGAAGGTCAGGTCAGGGTCAGGGTCAGGGGGGACCCCAAAGTGGCGCGGGAATACTACGACAACGCCGTGAACTCCATCTCTTGGCGGAAGGGAGCCGAGAAGATGGAGCGAAGGATGGAGGAGGTGGAGTAGGAAGTTGGCAGGGAGAAGCTGGAAGAGAAGAGCTGCACCGAGGTTGAGGTGGCAAGAGGAGATCGGGAGGAGTCGGCTGAGGCGATGGCCGTGGAAGAAGAAGTGAAGGCGGAGGTCCTCGTCCCAGGGGAGAGGGATGTTGTAGAATGGGAGGAGCAGTCCAGGCTAGAGGCTGCAGAAGAGGTGGTGGAGCTGGAGGTCCACACCCGAGAAGGCAGGGTGGAGAAGGTCCGCGTCAGCGGAGGGCTGACCCCGGAGGCTCAGGGCAGGATGCTGGAGTGCATCCAGAAGAGCATGGACATCTTCGCATGGAACGCAGCGGAGATGCCGGGGGTTGACGCGGATGTAGCTTGCCGGACACGGCCGGCGGGCGGTAGACCTCCTCGGCCTTCTGCTGCAGGGAGAAGGGAATGTTGCCGAGATCGCCCTTGATAAAGGCGATCTTGGTCATCCAGTTGTGGTGTTTGTTCGCGATCTCGCGAACCTTGATCAGCGAGCCCATGAAGTAGGCAACGACATCCGGCGTCGCCTTGTAGAAGAAGAGCTTCTTGAACACCGTCAGGTTGAACTCTATCCTCTCTCGCCGGAGGTAGCTCGCGAACGCCACCATAATAGCGATGACGTTCGAATTCAGCTGCGCGGGCACCGCGCCGTAGTACTTCAGAATCTGTCGGATCTCCGGCCAGAGGGGAAGGCGCAGCCCCACCTCAAAGTGCGAGATGAGGAAAGCGAGCTCGTCATCATAAAAAGTGTTGATGGCCTCCCCCAGCCTCGGCCGGCGCGCCTCGAAGCCTGGCGGCACATGTTCGGCCACAAACTCAGCGAGCTCGTCCTCGCTGGTGTGCCCTTCAAAGAAGCAGTAATCAGTCAAGTGATGGGCACACTTGGTGCGGCCGTCGGCGTCAGGGTTGGTTTTGCCCATGCTCGCAGAAGAAGGGGTGGAGCGCGAGTAAGAAAAAGAAAAGCGCGAGAAAAGAGAGAAGATGAGCAGTTAATACGGCGTACGGGGTTGGTGAGGGGGGGCTATTTATAGAAAAAGAAGTCTGAGGGCAAGTTGTCCAATCGGCCCAGCTCGCCACCCCGGCTCACCACCCCGGCTCACCACCCCGGCTCGCCGACTTCCGACGCGTCCCACCCCGCGCCGAGCTAAATATAAGGAAACATATTTATTATTATTCAAACATCAGGTACCAGCCTAAAAGTGTTCGCAGATTATTGCAGGAATCAAGTAAAGAATAAAAAGCAGGGCGCGCGGGCAGGGGGAACCAGGAGGCGAGTACCGGTAGGCTCGGCAAGGGAGCCACTTTTTATCTACCCCGGCCTCGCAGCCCCCGTACCCCAGACTGTCGCGCGCGAAGGAACTCGCGAATCCGCTCCGAGTTCCGCTGCGCAGCCAGAAGGCCCTTGTCGATCTCGTCCAGGAGCCGGGAAGGAGACAGCAACTCGCCAGCCTGGCCGCCTCGCACTTCGTCAGCAAGCCGAACATAGTCTCGCTGCAGCGCCTCGTTGACTTCCTGCACCTCGCGCAGCCCGCACACCAGTTTCTTGAAAGGCTTGACCCCCCTCCTGGTCAGCTCGCCTTGCTCCACTTCAGGGCCTAGGTAAGAGTCCAGCGAGCTCGGGGAGGGGAGGGACGAGTAATGGGCTACCCGCGAATATTCCTCGGCGGCGGATTGGCTGGGGGGAACTGTGGAGACAGAAACATCAACAAGGGAAGGTGTGCTGGAAAAACACGTGACAGGAATCCAGCAAAATTTACCTGACGAGCTCGGCAACTCAAAGGAGATGCGGGGAGGGACAAACCTCAGGTCCTTCCCGCGACCTGGGCCGCGCGTTCCCGGTGAAAGAAGCTCGAATCCTGGGATGGGGATGGTCTCCACACCCGCCCCCGTGGTTACAACTGCTCGCTGAGGAGAAGGGGCGCGCACCGGCGAGTTCGGTCTCTGCGAGCTCACCCCAAGGTCCCGAAGGGAGGGGACAGGTCCCGGGGACGGTTCTCCGGAGTCATGAATCGCGAGTCCCGCAGGGTGGTCGTGGCTCGCGGGGTGGTGTCACGCGCCGCGGCGCCCCCCATGCCATCAAGCTGGCTATCCGGGCCGTCGCAGATTTCGACAACATTCTTGCCCTTTTCAGGGGCAGGCAGAGTGGAGGAGTCGGTCCCGTGCTCCAAGGTGGTCCTCAGGACGTCATAAATGGGCTCGGTCGCTTGAGGGAACTGTTTCGCCCTCTTAGGGTCGGGCTCGACCGAGCCACACTGCGGCACAGTGGCTGGGACCGCTGTCAGGGCGGGCACGCGAGCAGAAGAGGCATGGCGAGCTCGGTTAAGGCACTCTTGGATCTCCTTTGGGATCGGCATCGCGGCAGGGCTATAGCAAGGGGAATGACAAGAGTCAGGCAGGCATGCAGGTGTATTTATATAGCCGCAGGTGGACCCCACCCGAAGATTCCCTCTGGCTCACCCCGCACTCGCCGAACACATGGGGTTGGATGTTTCTTTCCGAGTTTTGTCAAGCTCAAAAAGAGCGGGGATTATGTACAACCCCGTATCCGGCGAGTGGGGTCCACAGGAACCAGGCCCAGTGGTGCAGATCGTTCAGAGGCCAGGCGAGCTCGGCAGGGGAATCAGAAGCTCGTGCTCGGCACCCGCCGAGCCCGAGTTCGGCATTCGTCGAGCTCATTCCAGGTTTCGTGGAGCTGAGATCGACTAATGATAGCCGACCAATGGGCGAGCTCGCCGTCCCAGCTCGCGCTCGCGCGAAGGAGCTCGGCAACAGCAGGCGAGCCGGATTTTCAGGAGTGGCCGAGCTCCCCAGCTCGCCCAGATCTATGAGGTACTTTTTACTATTTTTCCCCCGCTGGTCTGCCCATAGCCCTTCAAAACAGCGGAGTTTGCCTGTTGGCAGACCCAGCCAAGGGTATTTTGGTAATTTCAGATCAGCTTAGTTTGGTTATTGGCAGTTCAAATTCTGAAATCTATAAATAGGACCCAAGGGGTACCCCAGAAGGCAGGTTTCTTGTGCTCTCTTGCTCCAGCTTTCAAGTGCTTTCTGAGGGTACCTTAGCTCGGCCTTTGGCTAAGGAGCGGAAGCGCTCTCAAATCTTCCAGGTGTGTGGTGGGTCCTCCCCGCCGAGCCCTTGGGTCATGTTTTCCTTGTTTCCCTTGTTGTTTTGCTTGCAGGAGCGAAGTAGGTGCGCGATCACCGCTTCCCCAAGGATGAACTCCACAGGAGACCGTTTTTCGGTTTCAACATGGATCATGCAGGTGCTTCAAGGTAAAGCGATCGAATTTCAATAGTTCGGCATTTGACATCCAAATCTGCATTTCGGTATTTTGGCAGTTCTCTTGATCACATGTATGATTATTCGGTCCTAATAGAGACTTATTGTAGAGTTTGTGCCGAGTTGCTTTCCTAGCATAGTTGATATTTCAGTTGATTACCCACTAATTACTAGTTCGGTGCCATAAATCTTTCATAATATTTATGTATAATTTTATAAAACGAGAGGTCGCAGGAACACTACAACCATCACTAGCTATCGTTATTTTGTTACTTTTGTTGATTATCATTCTTGAATGACGTGGAAGTATATGATGCGTGAACGCTTTGAGTTGCAGCGAACCTTTGACTCTTTTTTCATTGAGATTAAACCTCAGTTCCCGCGCTCCCTTCAAATTCTTCGAACCAATAATGCTCGTGAATATACCAGTCACAGTTTTCAAGACACCTGTAATACCTTGGCATAATCCACCAAACCTCATGTTTCTATACCCCACAACAGAATGGTGATTGAGAGAAACAATTGTCACCTCCTCAAGATTGTCAGGTCTCTTTTGTTTCAAATGCAGGTTCCTATCGTCTATTGGCATTTCGCATTGTCCACCGTCTGCTACCTCATTAATCGCATGTCATCTTCTGTTTTGAATTTTGCCACAATGTTTTTCATCCTATTTGCCAAAACCTCTCCCTTTCCCCTGACACCTAGTGTCTTCGGTTGTGTCTGTTTTGTTCATCATCTTAGCTCTGTTGTGGATAAGTTAGCTAAATGTGTGAACAGGTATATGTTTGTTGGATATTCTCGTACCAAGGACTACATCTGTTACTCTCCACTTCATCGAAAACTTTTCACCTTTGTCGATGAAACCTTCCTTGAAAATAAACCATTCCAACAATCTGAACATCCTATCACATCCTCATGGCTTCACTGATTCTCCTCTTTTGCTACCAACTCCTCTGGTTGCCCCCCCCCCTCCCCGTCATCACCTCCTCCTCTTCGGGTCTACACACACCGACTTCCTCGGTCTACTCTCTGCGAGAATCGACCCTGCCTGTTGATGCTTCGCAGATCGTTGATCAGGTACCGACCACTCACCCTCTTTCAAATTATGTCTCCTTGAATCGCTTATCTCTGGCGCTTCACAGTTTTACGACCACTCTGTCCTATATTGTCATCCCTTCTTCTCTACAGGAGGCCCTTTGGCATCCGGGGTGGTGAGCCGCCAAAGGTGAGAAAATGGTTGCCATGTGGCCTAATCACACTTGGGACCATGTCCCTCTTCATTCAGGTTATACATGTGTTGGATGTAAGTGAGTCTTCACTATGAAACATGGTCCTGATGGGCCGATTGACCGTCTGAAAGCTCATCTTGTTGCTCGTGGTTTTACTCAGCAACACGACCTCGACTAAGAAGAGACCTTCTCACCTGCCATAGTTGAACACTATGTGAATCCTGATCTCATTGGTTGTTCATCGGCACTAGTTGTTACATCAACTCGACATCAAAAATGCTTTCTTGAATAGTGATCTCGTTGAGACTGTCTACATGCAGCAGTCTCCTAGTTATGAAATCTTGGGAGGTCTCTTATATGTCACCTCAATAAATGTATTTACAGTCTCAAACAGTCTCCTCGACCCTAGTTTGATAAGTTCAGTTAGGTTGTTCACGATATTAGCTTCACTCGGAACTCGATTAACTTTTTTTAATTCACTCATCAATGCCTTCCAGTCATAGTGATCCATTGTGTTGTTGATGATATTTTCATCACATTTGATGACCTAAATGGTATAATTATGATCAAGAAATACCTGGCATCCGAATTTCAGACTAAGTATTGGGGTCTCTCCGATATTTTCTTAGCATTGAGGTGGCTCGTCGACCTGATGGTCACGTTCTGTCTCAACGGAAGTATTTTCTTGACCTACATATGACGTCAGCTACTCTGGATGGAAGGTTACTAATACTCATATGGATGTCAATCATAAGCTCTACACTCAAGCATCTGATTCTGATCTACTCCTCTCTAACCCAGAGTAATATTGTCGTCTTTGGACAAGCACATTTATCTTACAATTATGAGGTTTGATATATCCTTTATTGTTGGGGTGGTCAGTCATTTTATGCATGATCCACGGATCTTCCATCTCTAGGATGTTGAGTGTGTCCTTCGATACCTGAAGACTGCTCTGGGACATGGGCTTGTGTATAAGCCCTCCTCTTTATCATGTATTGTCTACTCTGATGCTGACTATGCTGGTTATCTTGATGATCGTCGATCCACAAGTGGGTACTACACATACTTTGTTGGACATCTTGTTACCTGGCGGAGTAAGAAGCAGATTGTGGTTGCACAATCACCTACAGAAGCTGAGTATCGATATATAGCTTCTATTGCTTCAAAACTCACAAGGTTGGAGTCTTCTGAGTGATCTGGGTATGAAACTCCTCTCCGGTCACTCACTTCTGGACATCCAAGCTGCAATTTATATTGTCATGAATCTAGTGTTACATGAACGTACCAAGCATATTGAGGATGATTGTCATTTTATTCGGGAAAAGGTTCAACTTAAAAAATTAGACCTGGCACATGTGCGTGTAGCTACCCAAGTTACTGAAATACGAAATAAGACCTTACCTCGACAATTATATCATCAGTTTCTGCCCAAGCCTGGATCCAACGATTTGTATGCTCCAGCTTGCGGGGGAGTGTTGAAATAATATGTATAAAGGCCCTTACAATGGCCCATTGGAGAGCTCATTAGTGTATAATGTCAAGTCTTACATCTCAGGATGGAATTATAGCTTCACTCATCCTTCCTATATTTATGTAGGAATACTTGTAGTAGAAGTTCATGAGTTATGAAAATAAAAATAAAATATTAAATTTTCCCTTTTATTTTCGTGTATTTGGTATTTCTCTACAAATACTGTGGTGGGGAGATGATCAAAGAAGCATGTGTTGAATGTGAGATAGTAGAATATAGACTAAGGTGTTCTGGATATATATAAGGGTGAAAAATGTACCAATATGATTGGTTATTAAAATAACTAAAAATTACTCAAACCTCCATTGGGAGTTTGCATAATTATAGGTTGCACACATTTATCTTTTGAAATTACATAAACCTATGTTTTGAGTTTACATTTCCTAAAATACATATATAAAAACACCACCCTTGTGCATGTATGTTATAAAATGTAAACTTATCGGGGAAGTTTTTTTTAATTTGAAAAGCTAGAGGGGTACAAGTTATAATTTTGAAAAGTTCCTGGGAGGTCCCAGTAAACGGCCCTTAAAATTATCATAAAAAGTGAAAAAAGTGGTAGATCAAAAATAACATGGATAGAAACTGTGCAAAACAAGTTGTCAAAAAAATGTTTGCCGCGTCATTAGACACAAAACACCAATGAATAAATGGAGGATGGGGGATTCATAAAACGGACTCAAAAAAACTGAGATAAGGAAAATGAATATGGTAATTATCCACACGTAAAAATGAGGATTCATCAAGCAAACCAAAAATAGTTGAGATAAGCCAAATGATGATGATGATGGTGATTATCCACATGTAAAAACAAAACAACTACGGTTTTGCTAGGAAATTTTCTTTGATACAAGTCCTTACAAATTGCATTGCATTTTCATTAGGGGTGTAAGCGGTTCGGTTTGGGTCGGTTTGGACCCAAACCGAAACCGAACCGATGTTTATCGGTTCGGTTCGGTTTTTTGGTCGGTTTGCTCGGTTCGGTTTTCGGTTTTTCAGTTATACTATTTAAAATAATTGTGTACTTAAATATCTCAAGAAACTTTTAAAAAATGTATGACAATTAAAAAATTAATATCATCAAGATTTATTTACATATGATATATTATAGCTAATAACTCATATTACATTAAAAAAATGATTAAATATTTTTATTGTGAAATCGAATAATAAATATAAAAAAGATATAAAAAAAAATCAGTTCAACAAAATGTTTAATTCGTCTTGATGCATAAAATATGCATTACAAAAATTTATTTTGGTTCAAATGATATTAAAATTATTAAGTTGATATAATTTGGGTACATTATTTAGTTAATAAAAATAGTTAAAAGATCATTATTGGTAATATTTTAACATGCATTATTAGTCGGTGCGGTTCGGTTTTTCAGAGAGTAAAACCAAAACCGAACCGAGTCGTTCGGTTCGGTGTAAAATCGGTTCGGTTTGGGCGGTTTGGGACGGTTTGGTCGGTTTTCGGTTTTTCATGCACACCCCTAATTTTCATTGAATTCCACATAAATTAATCCACAAACCCTAACATGAAGCATCTGCATTCCCTGACTTCCTCCTCTCCGAATAAAACTCTTTCCTACTTGGTCCATTGACTGTAGGTAGCAATTTGAAGAGTCAACTCTGAAAGAGTTTTTATATTATACCAATATACAGTAGATCAGCCACCAACCAGTACCAGTAGGCCGGCGGAGTATTATATGTTCAAATTTCCTTTTACAACAAACTAGGTTTGGCTTATTGAAAGCACAAAACAGTTATAAAATAAACAAAACCCAACGTAATAGTAAATGGTTGTGTAATGCGCATATAATTTCTAAAATTCAATTGACAAATAAATAGTTTCACCTTGGGAGGTTTGAAAGGATAATCAGAAGGAAATGTAATGTCAATGAAGAATATCCCACCTTCATATGGTGATCCTATAAATGGGGAAAAAGAGATATAAGTGCCAAAAACACCAGCAATGAATCATATTAGTAAAAACCCTATACAGCTATACTTCATTTTGTGATCATTATCTATTAGACAAAATCATAAGACAAAAAATATTGTTACAACACAAGATGAAGCATTGAAAAGGACGGGCGGTTACCCCGTGTGTAACCCCCCAGTGTTGTTGGCTTCTAATGGCTTAGAGATTGGGTGGTTACTATTGGTGTAATCACCCATGCATGTGGTACGTTAGTCTGGGCGGTTACGCATGGTGTAACCGCCATGCCCGTCTCTATAGTATAGTATGAGCGGTTACTAGGTGTGTAATCACTCAGTCTCTCTGCATATGTTGCGTTGTATTTAGCCCTACATCCCTAATTGTATATTGTCTCACCTCTTTTGTCCAATATAAAGAGAGATGCTCTCATGTAATATTCTGATTTTTGAAATAAAATATTCGGTTATTTTCAATTTCTGTATCAGAGATACAGATCTTGCGACTGTGAACTCTGAAATAGCCCCTCGTGCCTGTCGAACTCTTGAAATTGTGGTCCCATGTTGCCATTTGTGGACTTTGGTATCATACCGCGAGCCCTTTATGCTCTAATACGTGCGGACTCTGGTTGTTGAAACGTCCACCTTCTCTCTAGACAAGTAGACTTCGGTTTGTAACCACCGACTCTCCTGCTTCTTTGGTATCCTTCATCTTGTGCGTTATGTGTGGACTTTGGTGGTCTAACCGCCCACATTCTCTCCAGTGGCTTGCAACCGTGTGTGAATATTGCATTCGCCCCATCCTCTGTCGATGCCTGGAGCGGTCTCTTCCATTGCTAATGCGGTTTATTGTCATGTAACCGCTCGGCTCCTTTGTCGGATGTTGCCTCATTGTCACTATGGATCCAACAACTCACGGGTCGTTTGTCGTCACTGTCGTTACACCTATTGTCTTGCCCAGTACCTATGATAATATTGGAACCGCGTCCAAGTTAACCGGGTCGAAATACCCAGGTTGGAGTGTATCTTTTACCTTTCTGTTTCGATCTCAGCGCAAATATCATCAACTAACTGACACCCCTCCTACTCCTGGTTCCGTTGCGCATGAAGACTGAGATGCTAGTGATGATCTCGTTCGTACTTGGCTAGCCAACAGTATATCGGATGAGTGTTTACCCATCATTCGTCATGATGAAACTGTGAAAGCTGCTAGTGACCATCTTGTTGTGCTCCAAGGGAGTTAAGACCTCTCGCATCTACACGTTATATGCAGATCTCTTTGCTCGCCCCAATTTGTCTCTCACTGCGGTTTACCAAAAATTTCAGGCTCCTGGCGCTGAGCTTTTATAACATCGTCCCTTCTCTATTGATCTTGCCTCACAGCACAAATATTTCAAGGAGCTCCTATTCGTGTGTTACGTCCTTCTCCTACCAAACTCCTATGAAATGATTCGTCATCAAATTTTGGGTAAAGTTGACTCTCTGACATTATATGTCATTGTTGCTCGCATCTCAGCAGTTACTATCTTTCTTTAGCGGCCAACCTTTACATCAGCGCCGCCTTTTGACAGTTTTGCTCACTTCGTTGGTTGTGGCATCTCTCCCGGTCATGGTGGCCACTTTGGAGGACATGGACCTAACATGCATACTTGCTCGCACTTTGGGAGAAGTGGTCACACTGTTGACAATTGCTTTACCAAGCATCCTCATCTTCAACCACAAGCCAGAGAGGCCTCTCTTCAAATCTCTAGTTCGTCTTATTCCATTACAACCTCTTCAAATAGCCTGCAGGTTGCCTCTCGGGGTAAGTATCTCATCGACTCAGGTGTCACCAATCATATGACGGGAAACCCACTTGTCTTTTCTCACTTAGAGAAACACAATTGATTATCCCCAGTTTTGGTTGCGGATGACACTTCTTCTCCTCTTTGTGGAACTGTTGTGGTCCAGGGCATCCCTACTCTCAACCTTGATGACACTTTATACGTGCCAAATTTTTCTTGCAACTTGTTACCTATCCATGCCCTCTCACGACGGCTGCAATGCTCTGTTTCATTTACCTCTACTAATTGTTATTTTTTAGGATCATCGCTCCACAAAGACGGTTGCTACTGGGACTGAATGCGGGGGCCTTTACTTCCTCGACATTGTATATGCGCTTTCAGCCTCCACCACCTCCGAATCTCTACGCCAATGACATCATTGCCTGGGTCATCGTCCCCATTGTTTGCTCTACCAGCTTCTACCATCTCTCCTGAAGGACCTGAAGTCTTTCAGTATGGAAAACATCACCTCTCTTCCTATCTCGCCAAGGTCGGTCGTAGTTCGGTTCGTCTATTTGATCTTGTTCATTCGGACAATTGTGTTCCTTGTCCTACCAAAATTGTTTGCAGGGATACTCTTTATTTTGTAACTTTATTGATAATTTTTCAAGATATACTTGGGTGTAACTTCTTTAAAAAACGCTTCGAATTATTTTTTGTATTCATTACTTTCTATAATGAAATACGAACCAAGTTTGGTGCGTCCATACAAGTGTTTCGTACTAATATATATATATGCTAGCATATTCGAACGGGCTCCGCCCGTTCTCGATGCGTCGCTGCGGGCTTCGCCCGTTCTCGATGCGTCGCTGCGGGCTTCGCCCGCAACCAAGCGGGGGCTTGGCGGGCTTCACCCCCCCCCCCCCCCCCCCCCGGCGAGCTTCGCCCGCCCCCCCCCCCCCCCCCACCCAGCGAGCTTCGCTCGCCCGGCATACAATTTTAAAATTTTACAGTTCAAAATTTTATTTTCTTGATTTTTAAAATAATGATTTAATTATTTAATTATTTATTAATAATATAAATTATTTAAATATAAAAAAAAGAAAATCGAAACAAAAAAAACCACCCGCGCACGGCCAGCCGCCGCCGGCGGCCTGCCCGGCGCCCCCGGCGGATTCGCCGGAGCCGGCGGCGGGGGTGAGGCGTGTGGGGCGGGAGATGGAAAAAGGGTTATCGGGAATTTTTCTCCTGTGAACAGTGTTCCGAAAACTTATTTGGATATTTGCAGACCTCCTGCGTTGAATCCAACGGCTCGTGTTTGATGGAGCTTGATCGGACGGTCCAGATGAGTTTCATGGTGTGATCCAAATATGCATATTGTATTATATAATAAAGTATATATATATATATATATATATATATTAGTCATCAAATGCCTGATTTTTGTATGTATCATAATATTATACATCAAATCTGTTGTGCTTATACGTTTCAAAAATATGGCGTCACCGAACACAAGAATCGACATTTTGATGTTGCGCATACTCTTCTAACCCAGATGAATGTTCTTCACTCATATTGGGGGCATGTTATCCTCATCTCATGCTACTTCATCAACCATCTTCTCTCTATCATTCTTCAAAGACAAACCCTGTTTTCTATTTTTTATCCTAATGTTATCCCATTTTCCCTCACCCCACTGGTATTTGGTTGTATAGTTTTCATTCATTCTCCTTCACTTGGTTGAGATAAACTTTCATCTCGTGTCATCAAGTTTTTCTTCGTTGGATACTCTCCTACTCAGAAAGACAATCGTTCTATGAAGCACGGATACTTCCCCGAAGGCAACATACCCGTACCGGATATGTATCCGGTACCGGTACATACCCGATACTCGCCGGATACACCTATGTAGACACACTTGGACTTAGCACATCATTTTGCATATTGTGATAGGAGCCTCTTTTTCTAGAGCAAACAAAAGTTGGCACTATGATAGGACGTGTTGGAACGTCCAATTAAGTGGTGTGTCTGTACCAAGTATGTTCATGGTACTGGACAAGTACGTGTATTGAACGTGTTGAAACGACGCAAGTTATTAACAGAACGGCTAGCTTGTCTCTAGACAAATCGGAAGTTGAAGATGTTGATGTCCAACAATGAAGTTGATCTCCAACAATGAAAAAGAAAAAAAAGACTGATGTGTACACTTAAGTTTAATTTTATCTCTTTTGTTTAAACATATAAGATGTTAAATTTTGTAATATTTATGAATGCTTAATGTTTGAAAAATTCATGTTATTTATCATTGATTTGTGGACTTGTACTTCAAGTTATGATTTATGTTTGATGTTTTGATATTTTGAGAACTATTTATTGCACTTGTAATTTATATAAATTATATTTGTTATAACGTATCATGTTGTACTTGTATCCTTGTTTTTAAATTTTAGCGTACCGCCGTACCGGATGCGTATCGTACCCGGTACTCGTACCCGTACTGGTGCTTCCTAGCTATCGTTGTAATGACCTATTCTCAAAAAATAGTATGTTTCGGCCGAAGTTACCTTTTTTGAGTCCACATCGTATTTCTCCATCAACAATTTGCCTTCCCCTCTGACTGATCGTCCGTCTTCTCCTTCCTCTCTTCCCAATATATAAGGTCTTCCATCAAATATTCCTCCCACTATTCCACTCTTACCACCACTTTCTCCCTCTCCAAGTCCTACCTAGCATATAGCTACTCCAGGGCTCCCACATCTAGTTCTCAGACCAGCACTCTCTTCTTAGGACAGATCTGATGACAATAACATCTCAGACCTTGATTTTCTCATTGCAATTCACAAAGGGGTTCGCACTTGTACTCAGTATTCCGCTAATGATGTCATGTTGTATGCTTGACTTACGTCTTGCATATAACTATTGTCACTCCTGCCACGTACCAAGATGTTTTTGCCTCGGCACACTGGAAAGTTGTCATTGACGAGGAAATGTCCACCTTAACAAAATGAGGTACTTGGACCCTTGTCTCTACCCCTTCTGGTGTTGATATAGTTCGTTTTTGGTGGGTATTTATTGTGAATCATTATCTGAATGGCACTTTATATTGTTATAAGGCTCGTTTGGTTACTAAAGGATTCACCCAACCTATGGTGTTGATTTCTTCGACACTTTCTCTCTGGTTGCTCGCATTAGCATTATTTGTGTCCTTTTCTTCGAGGCTATCATAAGGACTAACAAATGTCTCAGCCGGATAATAAAAGCTTTCGTATACGGTGATATACAGGAGGAAGTATACATGGAGCAATCTCCTGGGTATGTTGCTCAGTGGGAGTCCCATGTATGCAAGTTGCGGAAGGCTATCTATAGGCTTAAACAAAGTCCTCGTGTCTGGTTTGACAAGTTTAGTGAAGTCATCTCCACTACTGGTTTCTCGAGAAGCTCTGTTGATCACGCATTGTTTATACGGAAGACAAGTACTGGAGTGGTGGTTCTGGAAGTATATGTTCATGAAAACATGCACACAGGCGATGATTTATTTGGCATAGTAACGACTAAAAAACATCTTCACAATAACTTTGTAACCAAGGACATGTGGTATCTCAAATACTTTCATGACACTGAGATTGCAAGACAATGCAACTCTGATGTCCTCTCCCAATGAAACTATGTGCTCGATCATATAAGTGAAATTGTTCTTCTTGGTGCGAAACTTGTTCAATGCCCTATGGATATAGGAGATGACAAATTATGGAGTGAGGACTCTGGCCTCCTTCCTGATGCCACTCAATATAGGCAGTTAATTAGTAAACGTATTTACCTTACTGTCACAAGATCTGATATTTGTTATGTTTTTGAGAAGGTAAGCCAGTTCATTCAAACACCCAGAGAGTGTCATCTTTGAACACTAAAAATATTGGAATATGTTAAAAGATCTCTAGACAAAGGTCTATTAATTCAAAAAAGAAATCAACTATGGATAGAACCATATTCAGATGTCAGCTATGTTGCCGACAAAAGAGATCGAAAATTCACTTTAGGGTTTTGCACGTTCGTTAGTGGGAAACTTGTTACCTGAAAAAGCAATAAGCATGTTGGGGTGTTTAGATCAAGTGTTGAAACAGAGTATCGGAGTATGGCTCAAAGCACATATGTTAGTGGTTACGAGCACTTCTACTTAACCTGGGAGAAGTTTACAATCATCCGCTGCCCATTTTTGTGACAACGAAGTTGTCATCTATATCTCTAATAATCATGTATTTCATGAAAGAACAAAGCATACCGGAGTCGACTGTTACTTTGTTAGAAAAAAAGTTTTGAAAAAATAGATTTGCACTTTGTTCGCCACTTCCAAAAAAAAGCTGGCAACTTTATAAAACCAGTTACTTCATCATTTTCAGATATATGTGACAAGTTGTTCATGATCGACATATATACTCCAGCTTGAAGGGAGTGTTAAAACACAAGATGAAGCATTGAAAATGACAGGCACTTACCACATGTGTAACTACCCGGTGTTGCTTGCTTCTGATGGCTTAGAGATTGGGTTGTTACAATTGGTGTAATCGCCCCTTCTTATGGTATGTTAGACTAGGCGGTTACTCATGGTGTAACCGCCCCTGCCTATCTCTATAGTGTATTATGGGCGGTTAAAGGTATGTAACTGCCCGGCCTCTCTGTAGTATGGGCGGTTAGTAGGTGTGTAACTGCTTGGCCTCTTTGTATATGTCCTATTGTATTTAATCCAAATTTTCAAATTGTATACTCCCACCTTATTTGTTCTATATAAAGAGATATGCTCTCATATAATTTTCAGATTTTTGAAAATAAAATATTCATTTATTTTCAATCTCACAAATACCTTCGAAGTTCTCAAAGTAAATAACAGTTAAACTGGCAGATTGCAACATATTCATGATGATTAACCCAAATAAAATTATTAAAGAACTTTGCATCTTTGAGAATATAATAACATCCTATATAGTATTGTGCCTTTAATACAGATCACATGCCCTTACAACCTACAACCGACATATTTTAGGTTGGGTGCACAAGTTCTAACAAGTGTTTAAGCATGCTAGACTCATCGATTCGTTCCTATGTCAACCAATTTAAAAAGAAATCCTTGGATAGAGGTTAGCATCCTGACACACAAGAGGCCACAGGTGTGTTATGAATATAGTTGCACACGGGGAAATTCATATAATCCCGTGCAATTAATGTAGATCATGTCTCATTTGCCTACAATCACTTAATGTTTAGGTTGGATGCATAGATTCTAGCAACATCAATATAACCATAAAAGAGTTTGATCCAGCCATTTAAGAGCTTTTACCATGTTACCTGGATATTTTATGACTCGGAAAAATAAAACCCAGATGGAAATGGAAATGGAAAATTTGGGGAAAAAAACCTTAAATAAATAACAAACAATGTATAAAATGATAAATAAAACCCATAATTCTTTCACATCAACAGCAAAATATTATAACAAAATTTAAATTACTTACAGGAAAAAAAATAAGGGAGGCCAATACCAATACGTATTTGTATTGGGGAAAACGTCTTGTGCATACGCACGGACATTCGTCCTCAACTACGGGAGTCACTCAACGGCTTGTTTCTTTATTTTATTACGTAAGTGTTTTGTCTTGTAGTGAGGGGCTCAATACATATAGATTCATAGGGGTGGAGGCTTGCTTATCATTTGAGTCTTAGTGTCTTGAACTCTCTTTGGAGAGAGGAGTGCTTCGGAGCACCCAGCCTCCGGGTGTTTGGCGAGAACTTGTCTCGCGATTGTATCTTTTGTGTTTATGCATGCAATCTCCGTTTTTGATAGCGAGTCTATCAATTGTTCCGACCTACCACCCACCTAGGGTTTCGACCAAACCCTATCCGGATAAAATTTTGGTTCAAGTCGGCACCGCATCCCACTTATTCAGTAGCGCCTGCGGATTTCTATTTGCACGATCATGGTTTCCGTTCCACTTGTTTGTGTCGTTCCGCAACCCAATCCCACCCATCTCCTACTTCATGTACATCCACGCGCGTCTCGGCTAGACACAAATTTCTGCCGACACCACCGACGAGCCGCAGCTTCTTACTGCTCTGCGAGACGCACATTCTAGGCGTCTTCCATCTCACCATCGTCTCAGGTGTCTATTCCGCTCACTACCGCCGCCTATACGTCGGTTTGTGCGCCCCTTCCAGCCCGCCACCTTCATCCAAACTGCCTTCTGGTGACCTCCAACTCTCTTACCCGCATTTTAGAGGACCGCATGCGCATTTTGCAATGTTCCAGCATCTGCTCCTCATCTTTGTCGTCCTTCTGCGGCAACAACAGCATTCCATCAGCCCTCCCGCGGCTCCTCCAGTATTTTGGCGGCCCTCCCCCCATTTTCCATCATGGCTCTCCTTACAGACTCAGTACATACTCGTTGTGATTGACTTGAATCTGCCCTGGATACTCTCCTTGTCGTGGCACTTTATATTCGTCATCGGCTTCTTTAACATGCCCCCCTTACAACCCCAATCAGCCACTTTGTTTCCTGGCGAGCCTCCTCTTCCATCCATCACACCTCCAGTGGGTCTTCGACCATTAGAACCGCCGCCACTTCCTCCTTTTCCGATAGCCCCTTCGTTCACCTCCTGTCGACCGCAGCACACTCCCACATATTTTGAAGGATGGTAAAAGCTTTACCACCTGAGGGGTTAGATCTATTTAACTCTATAGGGGGGTGAATAGAGTATTTTAAAAACTTAATTGATTTTTATAGCGGAATTAAAAATAGTGATAAATATATCTTAAGAGAGTGCAAGAAAGAAAAACTAACACAGCACACAGCAATAAGAAAACAGGAAGCAATCCAGACGACACAAGAAATTTATAACGGTTCCCCTAAACTTGGGTACATCCACTCTTCTACCACCCTGATAGGAATCCACTACAGGTTTTTGATCCGGTGTCCTGTCACCAACAGGTTTTTGCTCAGGTGCCCTATCACCACAAGATCTATTTGAAGGGAGATTTCACAACTCTTTAGGCTTTTGATCAGGTGCCCAAAAACCAAGCTAAGTATTTTGTTAAGAAGACTTAAGAACCAGGTGGCTAACTTTTGAAGTGAGTTAAAACCCTGTGTACAGTGGGGTGAAAATATGATATTGTTTTCTCTTTCTCAAAACAACTGAGAAGACTTTAGTGGATTGTTTGATGATGTCAAAGCTCCACCTGAGATGATTATTGTTCAGGAATTTGCTAGAAACTTTGTAGGGTGTAGGTCTTCTTTGACGAACTCCAGAAGATTTTAGACTGATTGTGTTTTTTTGATGTCTCTTGAAAGCTTGGTGAAGAGTTGCAGATGATGAAAACTGTGTGACTATGCAGACTGAATGAATTACTTCTCTGTTTGTCTATCTCCCTTAGTGAATTCTTTTCTCCTTTTTATGTTTTTTGCAGAATATCTGTCTCTGAATTTGAATTTTATTCCATAATTAATTGCAAAAATCTTGGAACTTGGACAAACGGCTAGAAGGCAATAAATTGATTCCTTAACTGTCTCAGTTATTAAATCGAATATTAACTCGGTGAAATCCAGTAATTAATGTTGTCTATGAACGGCTATATTCACAAGAATATATGTAATTAATTACTCAGAGCAATATAGGCAATAATATATTATATAAGCCTTGGTCAATCCAGAAATTAACTGCAGAGAAGAGAAATAAAGAACTGACAGAATTCGTCGATCAGAACAGATTTCGTCGACCTGAACTCTAAGTTCGTCTAGTAGAGAAATCGTCTTCGTCGAGCTGAGATCAGAGAAAGTTGATCTGAAAATAAACTGTCAAAGCTGGGATCCAAGTTCGTCGACCAGAGATTGAAGTTCGTCGAGCTGAGAACTTGAGAGAATAGGGAAGATCGTCGACCTGAGCTCTAAATTCGTCGAGTTCAGCTCAGAGTAGGGACTCTGAGTTCGTCGATCTGCGATCGACGATCGTCGAGATGAGTTCGAAGAACTTCGAACTGATTCTCTGAACTCTTAATGACTGTCATTCTTCTAAGTCTGGATCTCTGATTTCTTCTGAGGGCTGGATCAAAGATTGACTAAACTAGTCAGACTGACATACACCTTAGAACTAACAAAATGACCCTAGGCTATACATTAAGGGTCAACAACCTAATAGTGAACCTCACTCAAATCCAAACTAGGAATCGAACAATCTCCCCCTATTTGGGTGAGGTCACTATGAACAACAGAAAAGAGAAAAACACAAAGCATAAAAGATATCTGGCAGAATTCAAAATTGTTCAGCAGATATTAACACAGTGCCTTGTGAAGAACAAATAATAAACAACAGTTCTAATCAAAAATATAGAAAGAAAAAATTTTCAGTCTTTCTTTGAATCCTTCTTCTGTTCATCTGAGGCAGGCCTGGTGAAGATAATTTTCCTTTTTGGGATCTGCAGCTTGTTGTTTGGACATCTTTATATCACTGGCTCCAAGGATTGTTACAGATGCAGCTCTTGAAACAACAGCTTCTGGATGTAAAGACATATAAGCATCAGCATTAAAGAGATTATGTACCTGGTATTTTTCTAACTCTTTCTTTCTGTAGGACATAGTGGTATATTGTGAGGTGTTCTGTCCTTCTTCCTTTGCCTTTCTGATATGGGAAAGAGCTAACAATTCTTGAAATCTGGTCATTCTGAAGTTGGGGTCCATTTCTGGATCACAAACAGGAGAAATAGGCCTTTCAGGAGATGCTTTCTCAGGTTGATCATCTTCAGATATTTTCTGTTGTCTGATGTGCTTCTGGTATTATTGTTGTTGTGTGCTGCTGCTGGAATGGTATTGTTGTTGTCTGCTGTAGGAAGGCTTGGACTGTTGAGAAGATGTAGCTTTTTGAACTTGACCAATACTTCCAGAAGATCCTGCTGCAGGAAGAGGAGGAGGACCTCTCCTGAATTTAGGAGGTGGAGAGTACCTCCTGTTTTTTTTCTTGGCTTTTTGCTCATTCTTGGAATACCTCATCCAGTTTGGGGTATCTGGAGTGAGTGTAATATTATGCAGGACATAGTATGGAACATCAGCAGAAGGATTTGACTTAGGAATAGCCTTGGCAGGAGCAGTTTTAGCAGGAGCCTTTCTTTTCTTTGAACTTTTATTGTCAGAGTCATCCGACTCATTATCAACAACATCATTATGAGAAGAATTTTCAGGATTGTCATAAAGATCATCTAGCTGCTTTAGCAAATCAGCTGAGATTCCAGGAATCTGTGGTTGTGCTAGGCTTGTAGGTTCTGCAGAAATTTCTGTAGCAGTCTGAATATTTCCTGCTTCTTCTTCCATGTCAGCAAACAAAATGTCATCCAGATCTGGCATAGGAGATTCACACCAGCCAAAGGTTGGTGGAGAGAATGCCTTGTGCACAGAAACTGGTTCAGCAATATCTTCAACAGCAAAACTTGTCTTTAGTTGTTCTACAACTTCAGAACTTATTGGAGCAGAATAAACTACAATAGCTTTAGAATGCTGATTAACAAAACTGGGTAAAATATTTCTGTAAGCAGTATTAAAAGAATTCAGTAAATAATCAAGATCAACTGTGGTATTTATAATGAAATCACCAGCAGTGATTATTTCTGTAATTGTGTCAGCCATGTCAGTATCAGAATCAAGTATATCTATTATTTCAGATGGAGGGGCTGCATCTGCTGAATCACCAAACATGTCAGAATCTGTTGTTGCTGCTGCTACTGCAGGAGGAGGAACTGGAGCTTATTCATAGAACATCTCCCCATGGCTGTGTTCAGAGGGCCCTGAAGCCAGTCCTCCAGAAGAAGGAATAGAAGATAGAGCAGCAAGTATGTTAGAGAGAGAGATGATGGAAGCAGAGAAAGGAGCAATAGCATTTGCTATTAGTCGCTCAAGAGTGGGAGAGATGAAAGCAAGAAGATCATGGGCAATGTCAGAAAAATTGAGGTAGAGAGGTTTAGGAGCAGAAGTGGAGTAGGGGGTGTGATGTCTACAGTTTGAACACACAGAGAAGGCATGAGAGAAGTCTGTGTAGGTGTATTCTGGAAATGTGGAAGGGGGATTGGATGGAATGTCAGTGGTAGAAGTAGGAATTGTGGTAGTGGGTGTGGAGGTGGGTTCCTGAACTGGAGAGTGATGTGGAGATGGTGGAGGAGGAGATAGTCGATTGAAAGTAGGTTGTGAAGAGGTAGATGAAAGGTCAGGTACATGAGTTTGAGGAGGAGATTGAGGAGGTGGAGATGGAATATCCTCATGAATGATGGTAGAAGAATGTGGTTATTGAGGAAGAGGTGAAAGTGATTGTTGTTGTTGTTGAGGAGCAGAAGGAATGCTGTTGGATGGAGGAATTTCTTCTAGAGGTGGAGGAGAGGCTATAACTGCCCTTGTGTCCTCAGAAGTCCTGGAGGAAGAGGAGCCCCTGGAGGGCTTTGGAATGGTCCTCTCTCATCTGCCAAATAAGGCAGAGGTGATCCTCTTTGAGGCATTTATGAATATTGGCTGGGAAACCAATAGTTCTGGTGCCTTTTCCTGGAGGAAAATTCCTAGAATCCTTCCAAAGCACACCTCTTTCTTAGTGTTTTTCTTCTTTATCAACTCAAACAAAATCTGTCCCCAATTTACTGATTTCTTATCTACCAGAGCACACATCACCAGAAACTGGTGTATGGTTATATAATCATGGGTTGTATGTTTGCCCAGCAAAACCTTGCTAACTATATGATGTAGGGTAGGCTGTGGGGTGAGCTCCTAAGACACCTGCTAGTGACGTGAGGGGGTGGACTCACCCTAACCAATGACTATATGCGAGATGATATTAATCAGGCGTTAAATTAATTTAAGCAACAAGACAAAATATAAAACATTACATTCATTCTAAACAAGAGAAACGATTTCTATTCAACAATTTAGGCAATAGCGTTCCTCCGCACGGAGGGCTAATTTAAGCGCGCGGCGAATTAAGCGTCCTGCAAAGCAAGAGATTCACAGGCAAATACAACGTGCTATAATTCCGTCAATCACAAGATCCACTACGTGCACAATATTTTATACCAACAACAACAAAATCCACATAAAAACAAGTACGAAATTCTGAATTAAAATTCGGACTGCAGGAAATATGTAAAGATCTGAAGCTTCGGGGTTAAGAGGGGCTTCCGGGTGGTGGCGAGACTGGATCGGGCAAGGGGGGGGGGGGGGGTGGATCCACGTGGGGAAATGAAGGGGGCTGCTGGTCGAAGGGAGAAAGGGGGGGTTTTAGGGTCGGCTGGGCTTGATCCAGTGGGATCAGCCCAGATCTGGGCGGCAGGGTGCTGGCGGGCTGATGGTGGGGGGAAATGAAGGGCGGCGGTAGGTAGTTGTGGGCCGGCGGCGTGGGGCTTGCAAGGGGGAAAGAGGGAGGAGCGGCGGGCTGTATGGAGGAGTTTAGGTGTGGCCGGCGGTGGGGATTGATGGGGGAAAGGGGCTGGCGGCCAGATCTGGCAAGGAAGGGGGCGGGGCTGCTTGGTAGGGGAAAAGGACACAAGAAAAGATAGGAATCTTACCCAAGGAGTCGGCACCAAGGGGATCCACGGCGTCGGCACCGCGGAATGATCACCGGAAGCGAGGAAGATGATCTTCTCCTAACTTCAGCAATAAAATTCCTACAGCCCTCATATTCTATTTATAAGAAAGCCAAGCTAGGGCAACCGAAATCGACGGCTATGATTGGCCGGCGGTTCCGTCCCCAAAACTATATAAAATAATATCCGAAATACAAAGTGCTATATATGAAAATGAATCTAAACGACGAGCCGGACGCATCCACGGTAACGGATCGCCGGTTCGATCAAGTCCGTCGGCGCGAATATACGAAGGTGGGATCCGCCTTGCGCCGAAGTGCGCCCGATGGTCCCCCATCAACTCCCCCCGACTGAAAAGCCTTCATCTCCGATGAATGGAGATGGTCGTACTGTCGTCGAAGCCCGGGGGCGAGTCGATCAAGCTCAGCTGCAATAACCCAAGTATCGTCGGATGAAGAATGTCCAAGCCAGCGAACCAAGTAGCGGCACACGGGTCCATCAGTGGAAGGGACGAACTCATGTGCAATGATCTCTGTAATCTGCTCAACCCTCAGCTCTCGGGAGAAGTGGTCCGGTGATGGTGGTGGTGCCACAGGTGAAGCCACTGGTGGTGAACTCCTGGGGGAGTGGGAGTCAAGGGGAGGCTGGGTGGTGGGAGAACGGGGTGGTGGTAGAGGCTCGGGAGGGCCGCCAAGGTAGGGATCGGGGTACTCGTGGGGTGGAATGTAAGGTGTCAGGTCCTCAATATTGAACACAGGGTGGATACCCATGCTCGCAGGAATGTCCAGCTCGTAAGCATTCAACCCGATCCGCCTCAAAACAGTGTAGGGCCCAATTCGCCTGGCGCTCAGTTTCTTAGCAGGCCCCTGAGGGAGCCGCTCCGCACGAACTCGCACCATCACCTGTTCGCCAACCAGAAAATGTTTCTCCCGCCTATGTCTGTCTGCCAGTTCTTTATAATGTTCGTTGCTTAAATTGATTTTACGTCTGATAGACTCATGCAACTCATGCAAATGACGTGTGAAGGACTCAGCAGACTCACTAGGACGTGACTCAGTCGGGACTGGTATAAGATCAATAGGCTTCCTAGGGTCATAACCTGACACTACCTGAAATGGGCTCAGACCGGTCGACCTATTGATGGAACTATTGTATGCAAACTCAGCTATAGGGAGCACGGAGTCCCAGCTAGACGCATGCTCACCAACCAGACACCTCAGCAGGTTACCTAAACTTCTATTTATCACCTCAGTCTGACCGTCCGTCTGAGGGTGGTATGCGGAAGAGAACTTAAGTGTGATCCCCGTCTTCCGCCATAACGTCTTCCAAAAGTAACTAACGAACCGCACATCCCGATCGGACACAATGGACTTTGGGAGACCGTGTAATCTAAAGACCTCGCTCATAAATAAGGCCGCGACGCGGGGGGCATCGGCGGTCTTACTACACGCAATAAAGTGCGTCATCTTAAAGAATCGGTCGACCACAACAAAAATAGAATCATGCTTCCGCAGGGTGCGCGGAAGTCCCAACACGAAGTCCATACTAATGTCCTCCCAAGGACGATGGGGAACGGGTAAAGGAGTGTATAGACCCGTGTTCTGCTTTGTTCCCTTGGCCGTTTGGCACACACGGCAGTGTCGAACGATACGAGCCACATCTCTCTTCAGACTCGGCCAATAGAAACGATCTTCTACTATAGCAATCGACTTATCTCGCCCAAAATGGCCGGCGGCACCCCCGACGTGTAGTTCCCAAACTAAATAGTCACGATATGAGGTATTGGGCACACACAAGCGGGAGCCCCGGAACAAATACCTATCAATGATCTGAAACCCCTCAACAGGATCTGGAGGGTCCCTCGATAACGCGGTGTAAGTCTCAGCAAAATCTGGACAAGTGGGGTAGTCCAAAATCACCCTCTCGAAACCATCCACCTGGGCCCTCAATGTGTGAAGTAGAGAGACTCGACGACTGAGTGCGTCGGCGGGTTTGTTCTCAACACCGGCGCGATGTTTGAGAACGTAGTGGAAATCCTGTAAATACTCTACCCACTTCGCATGGCGATGACTCAGCTTCCTCTGGGAGTCGAGGTAGCGTAGGGCCTGGTGATCCGAATATAGCACAAACTCCCGGGGAAGGAGGTAGTGTCTCCAATACCGCAACGACTGGACAATAGCATAAAATTCTCGATCGTAATTCGAGTATTTTTGCTTGGCTTCATTCAGTTTCTCACTAAAGTAAGAAACCGGGTGTCCCTCTTGACTTAACACTCCTCCAATACCCACACCCGATGCATCGCACGCGACCTCGAAGGCCCTACTAAAATCGGGGAGTCGCAGAACGGGGGCGGACGTCAGCTTGTCCTTAATTTCTTCAAATGCTCGAGTGGCCGCGGCGGTCCACTGGAAATCTCCATTACGCAGGCAGCTAGTAAAGGGGGCCATGATCGAGCTAAAACCCCTAACAAATCTCCTATAAAAGGTAGTCAGTCCATGAAAGCTACGAGCCTCATAAATGGTCGAAGGTACGGGCCACTCACGGATGGACTGGACCTTCTCAGGGTCAACTGACACGCCTGAGGAGGAGATAATAAATCCCAAGTAGTGGACGGACTCCGATAGGAAGGAGCACTTCTTCAGATTGATAAACAGCTTCTCCTTTCGGAGAATATCGAATAGGAGCCTCAAGTGCTCAAGGTGATCAAGTTCAGTGTGGCTATAGATCAGAATGTCGTCAAAGTAAACGACTAGGAATTTGCCCATATAGGGCCGCAGAACCTGGGTCATGACTCGCATGAATGTACTCGGTGCGTTCGAAAGCCCAAATGGCATGACCAACCACTCATACAAACCGTCTTTCGTCTTGAACGCCGTCTTCCATTCGTCTCCCTCGCGGACCCTAATCTGGTGGTACCCGTTTCGGAGATCGATCTTCGAGAAGATCCAAGCTCCGGACATCGTGTCTAATAGGTCATCTAGACGAGGGATCGGGAAACGATACTTCACAGTAATCTTGTTGATAGCTCTACTATCAATGCACATGCGCCAACTGCCGTCCTTCTTAGGGGTAAGAAGGGCGGGGACGGCACACGGACTCAAGCTCTCGCGGATAAACTGCTTCCGAAGAAGCTCATCAACCTGCCTCTTGAGCTCAGTGTGCTCAACGGGATTCATGCGATAATGTGGCAGATTGGGGAGCGAGGCCCCCGGGACTAAGTCTATAGCGTGCTGGATGTCCCGCAGAGGGGGTAACTCATCAGGGAGCTCCTCTGGCATAATGTCCGCAAACTCATCTAGTAACGGTCGCACGGCAGGGGAAACCTCAGGTGTAGGGCAATCAGAAGTCATAGTGGCTGCCACTACATACATGATACCAGCATCAGTGCTATCTCTCAGAAACTCACTACGCCTCAGGATATGCACGGGTCTCGAAGCAATCGTGCTAGTGGACGGCTCGACCCGGCCCTTAGGCCTCTCTCTGGGCTGGGTGGGGGATAAGGTGATCTTCCGCCCCTTATCATAGAAGACACACGTGTTCGATCGACCGAAGCGCGTGACATCGCGATCAAATAACCAAGGGCGGCCCAGCAGGACGTGGGCGACATCCATAGGGATGACATCGCACCAAACTCGGTCCTCAAAAGATGCTATGGTGATCGGAACGAGACAGCGCTGGGTAACCTGGATAGCTGTCTTATCAACCCAGATGACACGATAAGGATATGGGTGAGGCTCCGCCTTCACCTGCATACGGTCTAGACCCTTCTGGGCCACGATGTTCACGCAACTCCCGCTATCAATAGCCAACTTGCAGGGTCCGCCTGCACTCGGGAAATACGTGTAGAAAATGGTGGTGCGGCGCCAATCCTCATCAGCTCGTGGGGTATGCAGAAAGCGTCTGACCACTCCCACCTCTAACGATCGCTCAGCGTCGCTCTCCTAGCCCTCCTCAACGGTGGCAGTGACCTCCTCAGTAATCTCCACATCACCCTCTAAATCGGGCTCCTCATCCTCAATCAACAGACTACGTGTGGGGCAGTGGGCCGCCACGTGTCCTCTACCTCCGCACCTAAAACACTGTATACCCCCAGGCCTCTGGCCCTCGGCAGCGACAGCCTTCCCCTTCAAGTCAGGAGTGACTCGGGGGGATGAGGTGGCTGCAGCAGCCTGGGCGGGAGCGGGCTTCCTAAACATTGAAGAATCCGTCCGGGAAGGAAACTGCTTCGTACTAGAGGCACGAAGGTACTGCTCATACTCTAGAGCGAGCTGGAATATCTGATCTACAGTCTCCAAGCGATGGGGAATCAGCTCTCTCCGGAGATCCGAGCGGAGGCCAGCCTTGAATCGAGAGGCGGTGGCAATAGGCTCCTCCGAAATATCGCTCCTAACAACTAGCTCGTCAAATCGAGCCATATACTCAGCTACGGAAAGCGACCCCTGACGTAAGCTCTGCAGCTGATCAAGTAGCTGGTCACGGTAGGAGGCAGGGAGGTATTTATCCCTAAGCCTCTCTTTCATGTCATCCCATATGGTGATGGGGTAGTAACCGTCACGCTCTAGGGCTCGCTCAACACTAATCCAATACACCTTAGCCTGTCCGACTAATTTCATCTTGGCGAACCGGACACAACGATCATCACTCATATCGTACCAATCAAAATAATGATCCATGTCCAGGAGCCAATCACTAAAGGCCTTTGGATCCAGGCGACCATCGAATGTCGAGGCATCGAGGCGAATCCTACGGGTGATGTCAAAACCGCGATCACCTCTCCGCGGGTCAGGATACTCATCAGGATCGTCGTCCCGATCATAGTCGTGCCGAGCGTGCGGGGGCCCGCGCTCACGTCGACCCGGCGGGTAATACTCGTCTCGACGATGGTCACGGCGACCGTGTGGAGGGACATGGTCCCTCAGGCCAGGATGACGTGGCATGCGGTAATCTTCCCGCGGGGGCGGGGGTCGGCCACGTGCTGGCTCAGGATTCCGCCGTGCAGGCGGGGTGGGGACTCTCACGGGGACCTCACGGTGGTAGCGGTCTGCCGGTGGCGGATCATCTCTGACCCGCTGCCCGCGACGGGGAGACTCTCCCGGGTCACCCGCGATCTCATCGTCATGAAGGGAGGGAGTATCTCTAGCGTGCTCTATCAGATCTAGACGACGAGTCACCGCGGCGATATCGTGACGCACATTCTCGAACTGGGTACCCATTGCGTCAAAACGTTCTAGAATAAGACGCTGGAAGTCGGTGGTAGCGGTGCTCGAATTCGAGCCCGCTGCCCGGTCATTGGTGACTGGAGGATCTACCATGCTTCTAAATGCCCTACCACTACGGAGCATGCACAATGGCCCAACCTCCCTCTGATACCAACTGATGTAGGGTAGGCTGTGGGGTGAGCTCCTAAGACACCTGCTAGTGACGTGAGAGGGTGGACTCACCCTAACCAATGACTATATGCGAGATGATATTAATCAGGCGTTAAATTAATTTAAGCAACAAGAAAAAATATAAAACATTACATTCATTCTAAACAAGAGAAACGATTTCTATTCAACAATTTAGGCAATAGCGTTCCTCCGCACGGAGGGCTAATTTAAGCGCGCGGCGAATTAAGCGTCCTGCAAAGCAAGAGATTCACAGGCAAATACAACGTGCTATAATTCCGTCAATCACAAGATCCACTACGTGCACAATATTTTATACCAACAACAATAAAATCCACATAAAAACAAGTACGAAATTCTGAATTAAAATTCGGACTGCAGGAAATATGTAAAGATCTGAAGCTTCGGGGTTAAGAGGGGCTTCCGGGTGGTGGCGAGACTGGATCGGGCAAGGGGGGGGGGGGGGGGGGGGGGGTTGGATCCACGTGGGGAAATGAAGGGGGCTGCTGGTCGAAGGGAGAAAGGGGGGGTTTTAGGGTCGGCTGGGCTGGATCCAGTGGGATCAGCCCAGATCTGGGCGGCAGGGTGCTGGCGGGCTGATGGTGGGGGGAAATGAAGGGCGGCGGTAGGTGGTTGTGGGCCGGCGGCGTGGGGATTGCAAGGGGGAAAGAGGGAGGAGCGGCGGGCTGTATGGAGGAGTTTAAGTGTGGCCGGCGGTGGGGATTGATGGGGGAAAGGGGCTGGCGGTCAGATCTGGCAAGGAAGGGGGCGGGGCTGCTTGGTAGGGGAAAAGGACACAAGAAAAGATAGGAATCTTACCCAAGGAGTCGGCACCAAGGGGATCCACGGCGTCGGCACCGCGGAATGATCACCGGAAGCGAGGAAGATGATCTTCTCCTAACTTCAGCAATAAAATTCCTGCAGCCCTCCTATTCTATTTATAAGAAAGCCAAGCTAGGGCAACCGAAATCGACGGCTATGATTGGCCGGCGGTTCCGTCCCCAAAACTATATAAAATAATATCCGAAATACAAAGTGCTATATATGAAAATGAATCTAAACGACGAGCCGGACGCATCCACGGTAACGGATCGCCGGTTCGATCAAGTCCGTTGGCGCGAATATACGAAGGTGGGATCCGCCTTGCGCCGAAGTGCGCCCGATGGTCCCCCATCACTATATCTGTCAAAAACTTATATTGAACAGAAATTCTTTTTCAATAACTTATTGGGGTTTCCTTCAGAGTGACCCATTAAACTCAGCATATTCTCATATTCAGCATTGTCTAATTCAATATCATCTTCTCCAGTAGTCAAATCAAAAATCTCAGACAAAGTTTCACGAGTTAGAGAGACCTGATTGCCGCCGATAGTGGCGATCATAGTATTTGCGTCAGGAGCTGTTGAAGTAAAAACTCATTCTCTGATTTCATTTCCTGCTATCTTGATCCTTGTTGTCATGAACTTCTTCAAATGCTGGTCTTCACGCAGCTTGAGAATGTCTATGAATATTTGATCAGTGTGAGAGAAGGAATTAAAATCGATGTCGAAGCCAGTGTCGAACTTCATGCTTGAGAGGGAGAGCGCCGAAATTGCCATAGGTTTTCCTGCAAAAGCAAAAGAGAGAGCAAGAGCAAGAGAACAGAAAGAGCGGGATAGAGCACGACGAAAATCTAGTTATAAGGCTTTCAGAAGATGAAGCGTCGGGCTCTGTCCTGTGAAAAATAAACAATTTTCGTTCTCAGGTCGACGAAAAATTTCATGAAAAAATAATATCGTCGAGCTCAGTCAGAAGAGGGAAAAACTTTTCGTCGTTCTCAGGCCGACGAAAATTTTTCTGAAGCAAAACCGTCGATCTCCGCTTGACGAAAATAACTTCACGCAGAGAGTTCGTCAATCTCAGGTCAACATAAAATCTCAAGAACAGTTCTCAGATCGTCGATCTCCGTTCGACGAAATGTGATCAATTTTTCGACCTTAGACCAAAATCAAATTAAACTTCTCCATTAATCATATCTAGATGATTCAGAAAGAACAGATGTTTCTTTTCATCTAAAGGTTTGGTGAAAATATCTGTTTTTTACAAATCCGTAGAGATAAAGACAAGATTAATTTTCTTTTTATCCACACAATCTCTAATGAAATGATGTTTAATATTTATGTTTGGTCCTACTATGATGCACTGGATTTTGTGCAATAGATATTACACTTGTACTATCACAAAATATAGTTGAATTATTTAAGTTGATAGCATAATCCAGCAATTGATTTTGTATCCACAAAATCTGTGAACAGCAGCTGTCTGCAGCTATGTATTCAGGTTCAGCAGTTGATGTGGACACAGAGGTTTGCTTCTTACAAAACCAGGACACAAGTCTATCACCAAGAAACTGCCAAGTTCCTGATGTGCTCTTTCTGTCCACCCTACATCCAACATAGTCAGCATCAGAAAATCCAGTTAAATCAAATTCTGACTCTGATGGATATATGAGTCCTAAATTTGGACAATCCTGTATATATCTCAAAATCCTTTTTAATAAAATATAGTGAAATTCTTTAGGTTTCACTTGAAACCTAGTACAAATACATGTGTGGCATACTTGCAGTGAGATATAATAGAGATCCAACAATAGCCTTATAAATTTTCTGATCAACAGGCTTGTCATGTTCATCAGAATCAATCACAGCATTAGCAGTCATAGGTGTTTTCATTGTTGAGGCATCACACATCCCAAATCTTTTAATAAGCTCCTTAGCATACTTGGATTGGGAGATGAGGATACCATCAGGAGATTGCTTCACTTGGAGAGCAAAGAAGTATGAAAGTTTACACATGTTACTCATCTCAAACTTTGAATGCATTAGATCAGAAAATCTTTTGCATTGTTTGGGATCGGTAGAGCCAAAAATAATATCATCTACATATATTTGAACTAACAAGATTTTATTTTTAAGATGTCTAATAAAAAGAGTCTTATCTATTATGCCCCTAGAAAACTTATGCTCTAAGAGAAAGCTAGCTAAGGTCTCATACCAAGCTCTTGAAGCTTGCTTTAAATCATAGAGAGTTTTATGCAATTTAAAGACATAAGAAGGATGAGTTGGAGAGATAAAACCTGATGGTTGTTTCACATCCACTTCCTCTTTTAATTCTTCATTTAGGAAAACACTCTTTACATCCATCTGATAGACTTTGAATCTTTTATAGGCTGCAAAGGCTAAGAAAATCCTTATAGCCTTAAGCCTTGTCACTGGAGCAAAAGTCTGATCATAGTTTATTCCTTCCTTCTGTGAATAGCCTTGAGCTACTAGCATTGCTTTGTTCCTTATAATATTTCCTTCAGCATCCAGTTTGTTTCTGAAGACTCATTTAGTTCCAATGACTGGATAGTGTTTGGGTATAGGAACCAAATCGCAAACTCTGCACCTCTCAAATTGATTGAGCTCCTCTTGCATTGCAATGATCCATTGGGGATCTTGTTCTGCATCTTTGATGGAGTGGGGCTCAAGTTGAGAAATGAAACAAACATGAATCACATCATTGTTGAGTTGATGTCTTGTTTGAACCACAACTGAAATGTCTCCAATCACTTGAGATATAGGGTGATCTCTAAGTGTGACAAGATCAGTGGGAGGAGTTGGTTGAGCAACAGCTTGTGGAATTAATTCCTCTTGTGGAATTATATTAGCTGTTGGAGGAAGTTCAGTCACTTCCAAACTTTTTTTTTCACGTTCTTCTTCAACTTGTGGAGAAGGATGTGATGAAACCCCTTGGGTGAGGTTTAGATCATCCAATCTCTCACACAAGTGAGGTACCTGCAAAATGTTATTGGTATAAACTTCTTTCTTCTTATAAAACATGTTAGCCTCATCAAATATAACATGAACAGAATCCTCAATTTTTAAAGTGGATTTATTAAACATCCTATAAACTTTGCTGACTTTGGAATATCCTAGAAAAATTTTCTCTACATCTTTTATTTCAAATTTTCTAGTGTATTTCTTGTCATTATTGTGAATATAACATAGTCATCCAAATACTTTAAAATAGGTAATTTTAGGTTTCTTCCCTTTAAGTAACTCATAAGAAGTCTTATTCTTAAGTTTGTGTATCAGACTTCTGTTCAGTACATAGTTTGATGTGCTCACAGCCTCTGCCCAAAAAGATAGGGGCATGTAAGCATCTGCAAGTAATGTGCCTGCAGATTCAATTAGGGTTCTATTTTTCCTTTCAGCAACCTCATTTTGTTGATGAGTTTTAGGAGCTGAGAAGCAGTGTCTGATACCTTCCTTCTCACAGAACTCTTACATAAAAAGAGACTCAAACTCAATACCATGATCACTTCTGATCAATGCAACTGGAGTAGAGTACTCAATCCGTATGTTCTTGAGAAAATCTGTAAGAACCTTGAAGTTATGTGACTTATATCTCAGAAAGAATACTCAAGTGAATTTTGAGAAATCATCTACAATCACTAAAGTATAGTATTTTCCTACTAGACTTTGTACAGCAATAGGGCCAAAAAGGTCCATATGTAGCAAGTACAATATTCTAGGTGGGTCACTTTTATTTACAGATTTAAAGTTATTTTTAGTTTGTTTGCCTAACTGACAAGTCTTGCAGAGGCCTTCCTTCTTGTAGGGGTCGGAAGACAATCCTCTAACAAAATTGTCCCTAGATAACTTAGCAATATTTTTAAGATTTACATGTTCTAATCTCTTATGTCAAAATTCATTCTGATTGTTATCCTGATTAAATAGACAAAATTCTGAACTAGCTGACTGAAAATTTACAACATATATGTTGCCTTGTCTAAATCCAGTTAAAACAGGTTTGTTTTCTTTACAAGAAATAATACAGGAAGATGAGTTAAATGATATCTGATAACCTTCATCACATAATTGACTTATGGATATTAGGTTATGCTTTAAGCCACTCACATAAGCAACTTTACTGAAGGTGACTGCTCCAACTTTAACATCTTCATAGCCTTTAGTTTGGCCACAGTTGGAGTCACCAAAAATCACCTTTGGATCTAGCTTGAACTTGTAGTTTGTTAGATTGTCCTTACAGCCAGTCATATGCTTGGAGCATCCACTGTCCAGATACCATTGTTGATTAAAGACTGGACAGTCCTTCACCTGCATAGAAAGAAATTAGGAGTTCTTGACCCAGGTTACCTTGGGTGCTTTTTTTTTATAAGAGAAACTGGAAATAACAGAAAATTCTGGTTAATTTTTATACCCTAAGGGATGATATCTTCTAGGTGGTATTTCCCATTGAGTAAAAGGATTAGTAAATTCTCTGAATTGATTAAAGTTTCTAACAGAGTTATAGTTTTTATTAAAGCTGACTGTGTTCGACGAATTATTATAAGTTCGTTGATCTGCGTTCGACGAATAGGGATGAGTTCGTCGAACTCTGCTCAGAGAATGAATATAGTAATTTTTTGTGGCCCAATTTCGTCGATCGCTGCTCGAAGAACCATATACAGTTCGTCGATCGCGGTAAGACGAATTATTATAGTTGTAATTGGCGTTCATAGATCGTCGATCTTGGTTCGACGAACTATACACATTTCGTTGATCTGAGTTCGACGAAATCTGTTAAACATAGTTTTTATTCATATTCTTTTTATTTTTCTTCTTACTTACAGATTTCTGAGAGACATTTGGTTGAGTAGTTTCTCCCATTTTCTCTTTGCCTTTTTCAGAGATAAATTTAATTGGTGTTGAAAGAATATTTTTTTTTAATATGGGGGATAAGCTTGATGAAGCACCTAAGCCCAGCGTACCATTTAATTTGGTATTGACTGTGCTTGTGATGTCCATCAGCTTAAGGCTTCTCCCATTGAGAGATTTCTCAAGTTTCTTTGTCTCACATAATTCAGTTTTTAGTGAAATGATTTGTTCATTAGCTATGTCTAAATTATTTTTCAGTTTGATATTTTCAGCAAATAGGTTATCAAATTCAAACAGTCTATCTCTAAGAATTTTTATTTCTTTTTCTGACTTGATTAAATCATTGCACAAGGATTTAAATTCGATTTTAAAATCTTCTGAATTAAAATCAAATGAAAAGATTACCTGATCTTTTTCAAATTCAGATTGTTCTTCTGATTCTTCATCTTGTTCCTCAGCATCAGATTTTCTGCTGGAGGCATTAATAGCCATAAGGCAAACTTCTCTTGCCTTTGCCTCCTCTTCATCTTCACTAGAGCTGGAAGATGATGATTCTTCATCTGTGTCACTTCAGGTCTCAGCAATGAAACCTTTCTCCTTTCTCTTGTGTTTGCTGGAGAAGTGCTTGTTATAGTGCTTGCTTGATTGCCTTTTATTTTCCTTTTCTTTTATTTTGTCTTTATTTTGTGCCTCTGGACATTCAGGTAGAATGTGTCCAGGTTTTCTGCATCCAAAACAAACAATCTCCTTGGTAGGAGTCTTGTCATATCTTGGCTTGACATCATTCTTGGATGACCTTCTAAAGTTTTTTTTGGTCATTTTATAAAATCTTTTAGCCAACAATCTGAGTAGTTCTTCATTAGCTGAAAGAGATTCTAATTCTTCTGTTGCTTTGAAAGGAATGTTGTGCTCCTTCCTTAAAGATGTGGAAGCGTTCTGTTCAGCAGCCTCCCTTGTCTTGATCAACTGCTCATAAGACTTGAGCTTGCTAAGGAAAGATTGTGTAGAAATCTCATTTAGACTTCTGGCCTCCTTAATTGACATATACTGGAATCTCAAGTGCTGGGGAAGCACATTAGGATTTAGTCATTTATCTCAATTAATGAGATGTCTTTGTCCAGGGTTCTCAATTCATTTATGATGATACTGAGTCTATTATACATCTCAGCAACAGCCTCTGATTCCTCCTTCCTGAAATTCTCATACTGTGATATGAGGAGGGATCTCATGTCTTTTCTTTCATCTGATGAGCCAGCAACTATTTGGTTCAGTGAGTCCCAAATATCCTTTGCAAAGGTGCACTCAGTCACCTTCTGAAAGATGTCATTTGACATTGTCTGTGCCAAAATATTCATTATTTTAGCATCAGTCATCTTGGCTTTCTTTTGTGCATCAGTCCACTCAGGTGGTGGAACTGCTGAAGTACTTGTTGAAGTTGATGTAGAGGGAGTAGGGGGATCTGTCAAGATAAAGTTGAAAATGTCCTCATCAATAGAGTTTGATTCTTGCCTTACAGAGTGCAAATTTATTCAAGTTGCACACAGGAGGTCTGGTGCTAGAATATTCTTTATTTTGTGTCATGCTGTAAACAAGAGGCTAGAGAGAAAAAGATCTATCAAAGGATCTTGGTTCAGATGTAAGTCTATGAAACCAAAGCAACCTCCCTCTGATATCAATTGAAGGATGGTGAAAGCTTTACCACCTGAGGGGATAGATCTATTTAACTCCAGAGGGGGGTGAATAGAGTATTTTAAAAACTTAATTGGTTTTTATAGCGGAATTAAAAATATTGATAAATATATCTCAAGAGAGTGGAGGAAAGAAAAACTAACACAGCACACAGCAATAAGAAAACAGGAAGCAATCCAGACGACACAAGAAATTTATAGTGGTTCCCCTAAACTTGGGTACATCCACTCTTTTACCGCCCTGGTAGGAATTCACTACAGGTTTTTGATCAGGTGTCTTGTCATCAATAGGTTTTTGCTCAGGTGTCATGTCACCACAAGATCTATTTGAAGGAAGATCTCACAACCCTTTAGGCTTTTGATCAGGTGCCCAAAAACCAAGCTAAGTCTTTTGTTAAGGAGACTTAAGAACCAGGTGGCTAACTTTTGAAGGAAGTTAAAACTCTGTGTACAGTGGGGTGAAAAGTATGATATTGTCTTCTATTTCTCAAAACAACTGAGAAGATTTTAGTAGATTGCTTGATGTTGTCAAAGCTCCCACTGAGATGATTATTGTTCAGGAATTTGCTAGAAGCTTCGCAGGGTGTAGGTCTTCTTTGATGAACTCCAGAAGCTTTTAGACTGATTGCGTTTTTTTGATGTCTCTTGAAAGCTTGGTGAAGAGTTGCAGATGATGAAGACTGTGTGACTATGCAGGCTGAATGAATTACTTCTCTGTCTGTCTATCTCCCTTAGTGAATTACTTCTCTGTCTGCCAAAGATGGGCTCCAAGTTCGTCGACCAGAGATTGAAGTTCGTCGAGCTGAGAACTTGAGAGAAGAGGGAATATCGTCGACCTGAGCTCTAAGTTCGTCGAGCTCAACTCAGAGTAGGGACTCTGAGTTCGTCGATCTGCGATCGACGATCATCGAGCTGAGTTCGAAGAACTTCGAACTGATTCTCTGAACTCTTAATGACTGACATTCTTCTAAGTCTGGATCTCTGATTTCTTCTGAGGACTGGATCAAAGATTGGCTAACCTAGTCAGACTGACCTACACCTTAGAACTAACAAAATGACCCTAGGCTATACATTAAGGGTCAACAACCTAATAGTGAACCTAGCCCAAATCCAAACTTGGGATCCAACATATTCCTACCCCCCCAACTCATTGATTCTCACCAGTTGCCCTCCCATGCACTCACCTTCTGACGCAACCATGACAGAGGCTCCACCTAGCGCCTTGTCTCTCACATGTGGCCGCATGTTTTTTCTGCTCCTCATCATTTCTTGGAGACCACTTCCCACCGGTCACCTCTCTTATCTCTGAACTCCTCGCTTCCAACATCTTTCGAGCTCACAATTATCCAACCCTCACATCTGGTCACTCTCTCACTTCAACAAGACTTCCCACCAAGTTTCCAACCCACGCATCACTACCCACACATCGACCTAATCTCCGGTCCCATGATCATCGTTCAGGATCGGGATGGGCCTCTGTTGTCCGTCTTCATAGCATCCAACCTCCGACCGAGGTCCTGGATCAACTGGCGTGCACCTCGCTCGACCTTGAAGATGAGATATTTTCCTGGCATGACATTGATTCTCCTCTTGTGCAGTTCCATGTCAGATCTGTAGAATCACACCATCACAACGCCTGTCAGCTTCTGATGTTTTATCAAAATCTCCCACCTGAGTCGCCCGAGTCTCCACGTCGCGCTCTTTGGGGAGAAATTTTTCGGAGGACTCAGCCTTCAGGTACTTGGCAAGAGTTTGCCTCTCGATTGTATCTTTTGTGTTTAAGCATGTCATTTCTATTCCTGATATCATGAGTCTATCAAATACAATAATTTACCTAACTTTCGCAATCACAACCATTTTAGATTATATCTTATTATATAAAACAATATAGGTATTTGGAGGCACACGATAGATCAAATAAGAGCCATTGAATTATGAGAGAGAGCATGAGATGGGGGGAGAGAGTTGGGAAGAGAGAGGAGGGAGAGAGAGAAAGGGGAGGAGAGAGAGGGAGAGAGAAAGGGAGAGAGATGACGGAATAAAAAGATTGCGTGAAATTAATGTTTTTATGATAAAACGTAACTTTTTATAAAATAAAAATTGTAATATTTATTTATATTTTTTACGGTCATTTTGAGTACTCATATGTATATATTGCGGGCACTGTCCGTCTTGATGTGGGTGCAACCCGCTTTGATGCGGGCGCATTCGCTTTGATGCGGGCGCAGCCCGCAACGACGGATTCAGCATGAGAAAAGCTCATTCGGAGGCGGGCGAAGCCCGCCTGGATGCGGCCGAAGGCCGCCCGAGAGCATCGAGCATGGGCGTAGCCCGTGCGAAGATGTTCATATATATATATATATATATATATATATATCATTATTATATAATACAATATATACATTTGGATCACACCTTGAAACTCATATGGACCGTCCGATCATCATGAAATCTCATCTAGCCATTGGATTCATAAATATATACCTGCAATTAAAATAAACTCACCGAATTTTACTGTTCATCCCAGACGATTTCCCGATAGTTGCCCCGTCCGCATGCCCGTCCAGCGTCCCTCCTCTGTCGCCGGCGGCCTGCCCGGCGCCCCCCAGCGGACCCACCGGGGGTTGTCCGGTGGCGAGCGGGCAGGGCCACCCCCGGCGGTGGCCCTGCCCTCTCGCCGCCGGACAATCCCCGGCGGGTTTGCCGGAGGCCGGCGAACCCGCCGGGGGGCGCCGGGCAGGCCGCCGGCGGCGACAGACGAGGCCGGCCTGCGTGAGCAGGCCGAAGCCGTGGGGGAGGGGGGGGGGTATTTTTGGTTTTTTTTTTCGTTTTTTTTTTAAATAATAAATAATTATATAATTATTTATTAAATTATAATTTGATTTAAAAATAATAATTAATTTGTTTATATAATTTTGCCGGGGGCGGGCGAAGCCCGCCGGGGGGGGAGGCGAAGCCCGCGTGAATGCCAAACGGGCGAACGCCCGCTTGATTGTGGGCGAAGCGCGCAGCGACGCATCGACAACGGGCGAAGCCCGCCGGGGGGGGGCGAAGCCCGTTGGGGGGCGGGCGAAGCCCGCCGGGGGGGCAGGCGAAGCCCGCGTGAATGTCAAGCGGGCGAAGCTCGCAGCGACGCATCGAGAACGGGCGAAGCCCGCCGGGGGGGGGGGGCGAAACCCGTCGGGGTGGGGGGGGGGCGGGCGAAGCCCGTCGGGGTGGGGGGGGGCGGGCGAAGCCCGCGTGAATGTCAAGCGGGCGAAGCCCGCAGCGACGCATCGAGAACGGGCGGAGCCCGTTCGAAGATGCTAGTTTAAATATAAAAAAATATCAAATTTGTTCAAAGTAATTACTTTAATATATCATTAAATTTGTTAGCCGTTTGTTAGTTATTTGTTATTTCTTCCATCAATAAATATGACAGCTATGAGTCATGTAAAAAATTAATGGAATAATAAAATTCTAATTGTGGAAGTGCAGATCCTTCTATTGAAGTTTTGCTCCTGATCATGAGTGAGATCTGAAACCATTACAGAAGAGATCTCCTTGTTCATGAGTGAGGTATAACAGTCATGCAACGAAATGGTAGCAAAACCAAGCTTGCATGTTTATTGTATACAAGCAGTCATTCGTGGGATCCACCTTATGAGTAATGTTCAAGAGCGACAGTGCCCATTCGTCACTTGTCCCACGTATTGTTTTCAACAAAACAAATTTTTGTATAGAAGATGGCGAGGGACACAGGTGCTCTGATTTCATCTGTGCACAGGTGACGTCCCATGTAAACAAATATTGTTGTTGCCACACAGTGGACAGGTGACCCCTTGCATTGTTGTGTATATGTGTGTGTTGTGTGTTGAAATTATGTTGCACGGGGGCGAGAACAAGATACAATACATATGGATCAATGAAACATAATTTTTAAAAAAAAAATAGATATGAGATACGTTTTTTATTTAAAAGTACAAATTAATGTGAAGGCATGTTCGACATTCACGTCTTTTTTTGTTTTTCATCATTATATCTCACATATAATATACTAAATGAAGATAAAGTTTGTGTCACAAAAACATATCATATCCTAAATAGGAGTCATGAATAAGTATGTAATCAATAATCTCACCGCTTATCATTCTATATATTCTCTTCCATGTGTCTTTCTCCACATCAACATCACAAAACACATATTTTTTTTACATTGTTAAGTATACGCAGACGTATCGTGTAATATTTGAAAGTATCCATGAGTATACTGACTCCAAAATATTTTAAAGTACCGGGAAAAATTTTATCAAAAATTAAAAGAAAATTTTTTTAGAGTTCCGAGAAAAGGTTTCCTAGAGTTTCCTGACCCCAAAATATTTTGGATACAATACATAAAGCCATTGTACGAATTATTGATTTTCCAATCAAATGCTCTGACTTTAATAGAGAAAAATGATTGTGAATAGACAGATAGACAAACAGCAAGGTTAAACTGGTAATTTCATCTGTGGTCCACATCAAGAAATATTCATCTTACAACTCTTCTTTAATATTGTATAAATAATAGATATATGACAGCCACTTCAACGGTAACTTCCATAAAGGCTTTGAATACTTCATCAAAGACCCCCCATATTTCACCCGGTTCAAAAGAGTATATTACTCTCTCTCTCACACAGACACACAAAAGCTGGGAATGCCCAACAGAGAAAATGGAAAAGGAAGAAAAAAAGTAAAACCACAGCAACTGTGAATCTCTTAAAAGGCAGCCTGATGCAATCCGGTACCGGAGGACGTCATTAGCTAGCTCTCTACTCGAGACGATTCTGTTGCGTGCCGGTTCGGTGTGGCTGGGTGGACCGGGTCTGTTAGGAGGTTTATGTTAAGTAAAATTAGTATGTATTACTCTTAGCTGTGGGATATAAATAGCTAAGAGGTAAGGTTTGTTTTTGTATGCTATCTTGTGGAATCTTGTGGGGAAGCTGCCGGCTGTACCGGACTTCTTGGTGTTTCACTGTTCGGAGCTTGCTCTTAGGTGATCTGTGTATCTGTGTTTGTGGTGTTTAATCGATTATCCAGCAGGTATTCTCCTCTATTCTCCAGTTCGCATATCCTTACTTCATCTCCAGAAAACGGACCGCATCACTGGTATCAGAGCCAGACACCAGCTCCTTTCATGGCGCCGTCCAAGGACCTGGTGCACGACGTGGAGGCGCTGAAGGCGACGCAGGAGGCGATGGCCCGTACCCAGGACACCATGGTGCAGTCCATCCACGCCCTAACAGAGCAGATCCGCCTCTTCTGCGAGACGACGCAGGTCGGGCGACCTGGGGGCGGCGAGAGTCCAAATTCGGCGGCGACATATCCTCCGCCAACTCCGCAACAGGGCCACGTAGCTACTTGTTTTTCACGGTTGGATTTTCCGCGGTTCACCGGGGAAGCGGTCATGGAGTAGATCTACCGCTGTGAGCAATTTTTTGATATAGATGCTACACCGGAGGATCAAAAGGTGAAGGTGGTGTCGGCCAACATCGAGGGAAAGGCACTGTATTGGCATCAAGCGTATATGAAGGCACGCATCACCCGCCAATGGCCGCAGTGGGAAGAGTACGGGAAAGCCATCGCGGGAAGATTTGGGTCCCCCTTGTTCAATGACCCGATGAGTGATTTGAAGAACCTAAGACAGAAGGGATCGGTACAAACATACGTGGATGAGTTCGATGTCCTGCTACACCGGGTCGACATCTCTGAGGAGTATGCTATCAGTTTTTTCTTGGCCGGGCTCAAAGATGAGATCGAGTTTGCGGTGCGGATGTTTCAACCAAAGACGCTACGGGAGGTGTGTTCGTTGGCTCGGCTACAGGAACACCAAATCACCGCCACACAATGGAAGGGCGGGAGTGGCATGTTTCCGGGTGGACACGGGAAGGAGAGGCAGCCGCCTCCTATTAAATGGCAATCCAACAACTTCGGGCAAGGCACTTCTTCCGGGCACATCCCGAGCCGGCGAAGTCACCCTCGCTTGACGCCACGGGAGATGGACGAGAAGCGAAGCAAGGGCCTGTGTTTTTGGTGTGATAACAAGTTCACCCCGGGCCATCAATGCATGGACAAACAACAATCATATAACTTGAAGCTGGTACCGGAGGAGGAGGACGGGGAGGCCGTCGACGAAGGGGAGGTGGACGGGGAACCGGAGGATGGGGAGGAGATCATTATTGCGGAGGAGGGGCACACCGAGGGAACGGTGCCGCAGGTATCCTTCCACGCCTTAACCGGTTTAACGCACTTCCACACCATGAGGGTGATAGCATCATATCAAGGGAAACCCATCAGCATACTCATCGATTCCGGGAGTACTCACAACTTCATTGATGTCAACGCCGCATCACGGTTGCAATGTAAGCTCACTCCAATCCCTATGTTAATGTCGCGATCGCTAACGGCGGGACAATCGCAAGCGCACACAAGGTGGAGTTCCAATGGCGCATGAAAGGCGTAGGGTTCACATCGGAAATGCTCGTCCTTCCATTGGGAGGATGTGAAGTCGTGTTGGGCGTACAATAGCTCATCACATTGGGTGTGCTACATTGGGACTTTAAGAATCTTCAGATGGAGTTCATTAGCCAGGGCCGTAAAATTTCACTAAGGGGCTCGCAAAGCACCACCGGAACGTGGACCAAACAACAACGTATGCAAAAACTGATTACCAAAGGAGGGGGACAGTGCAGCATGATGGCGGTGTGCAGCATTGAAGAGCAACCGACCGGTGGGGAGGAAGTACACGGACCGGACAGGAAACCGTCATGGATGGAAGCACAGTTGGGGGAAATTCGGGAAGGGCAGTTAGCCTCGGTGTTACACAAATTCCGGGATGTCTTCGAGGAACCGAGAGAGCTACCACCCCGACGGTGGCATGAACATCAAATACATCTTAAGGACGAAAAGACGGAGATCAACCTACGGCCCTATCGGTACTCACCATTACAGAAGACGGAGATTGAAGGGTTAGTCAAAGAGATGTTGGAAGTCGGTACCGTTCGGCCGAGCGGCAGTCCATATGCGTCACTCGTGGTGTTGGTAAAGAAAACGTACGGTAGTTGGAGGCTAAGTGTGGACTACCGGAAGCTCAACCAAAATACGATCAAGGATCACTTTCCGATACCAATTATTGAGGAGCTAATTGATGAACTACATGGAGCGGTTTTTTTCTCTAAGCTCGATTTGCGGGCCGGGTATCACCAAGTTCGGATGGCGGAAGAAGATGTGTACAAGACGGCGTTCAGAACGCACCATGGACACTTCGAGTTTCTAGTCATGCCCTTTGGGTTGACAAACGCACCCTCGACCTTCCAAAGTTTGATGAACACATTATTTCAATCACAGCTAAGGAAGTCCATTCTCGTGTTCTTCGATGATATCTTAGTATTTAGCCCATCTTGGGAAACTCATTTGGAACACCTAGACACTACATTGGAGGTGATGCGAACACAGCGGCAGTTTTTGAAGAGGAATAAATGCAGTTTTGGTCTACGGGAGGTGCATTACTTGGGACACATCATTTCGGACAAGGGCATTGCGACCGATCCCACTAAAATACGCGCCATGTTGGACTGGCCCTCCCCATCATCATTGAAGAAGCTGAGAAGATTTTTGGGGTTGACGGGGTACTACCGCCGTTTCATCAAAGAGTACGGAACCATAGCAAAGCCACTCACCAAACTCTTGAAGGAAGTGCATTTTTCATGGGATGATGAAGCCGGTCGTGCGTTTGAAAATCTGAAGAAAGCCGTTTCCGAACCACCGTTATTGGCATTACCGAACTTCGAGAAGCAGTTCACGGTAGAGACGGATGCGTCGTACAGTGGCGTTGGGGCTGTTCTCACCCAAGAAAATCGGCCCTTGGCATACTTTAGCAAGGCATTGGGACAAAAAAACAAGTTACTACCGGCTTATGAGAAAGAAATGTTGGCTATCGTGTTGGCAGTACAACATTGGAGGCACTATTTAGTGGGAGTAAAGTTCGTTATCAAAACGGATCACCAAACCCTTCGCTTTTTGAACGATCAAAAACTCGTGACACCGGCACAACAAAAGTATCTGTACAAGCTAATGGGATATGACTATGTCATGCACTACCGCCAAGGGAAGGAAAACGTATGCGCTGATGCATTGTCCCGCCAATTTGAAGGGGTAGCCGGGGAACTAGAGGAGCGGCCGGGTGAGCTGTGTGGTCTGTACATCGTCTCCTCGGATCTTATTCAGCGGGTTAAGTTGTCGTGGCAAGAGGATGCTCGGGTTCAGAAGATAATTGAGCTGAAGGAGCGGGATGAGACCGCACAACCGGACTATACATGGCAGCACGGCATCCTCAAAAGGAAGGGGAAGCTGCTTGTAGGAGACGACACTGCCCTCAAACAGCAACTTCTACACATCTACGATGACGGGGCGGTAGGAGGCCATTCCGGAGTGACCGCCACACACCATCGGCTTAAGAAGATGTTCTATTGGAAGAGGATGAAACCGGATGTATATAGATATATCCAACACTGCACGGTGTGCCAAAAATGCAAATCGGACAACCAACGACCGGCAGGATTGTTGCAGCCCCTCCCCATACCGGAACGCGTATGTCAAGATATATCATTGTACTTCATTGACGGGCTACCCAAGAGCAAGGGGAAATCCACCATTTTTGTGTTAGTGGATAGGTTGAGCAAAAATGCGCACTTCATCGCCATGTCTCATCCGCACACGGCCGAGGGGGTGGCACAAGTATTCATGGATGCAGTCTTCCGCCTACATGGGTTACCGGCATCGATAGTAAGTGATCGGGGTGCAGTGTTCGTAAGCACATTTTGGCAAGAGATGTTCAAGATTTTGAAGGTTCAGTTGAAGCTATCGTCGTCCTACCATCCGCAAACCGACGGACAAACGGAAGTTGTCAACAGATGCATTGAGGGGTACTTACAGTGCATGTGCTTTGAGCGACCACGGGGGTGGTCCGAATGGTTGTCGTTGGTGGAATGGTAGTACAACACCACATTCCACAGCGCCATTCGAATGACGCCGTATGAGGTTGTCTACGGCCAAGAACCAGTGTTACACATGCCATATTTGGAGGGAACCACGCGGGTGGGCGAGATGGATCGTTCTCTCGTGGCACGAGAACGAGTGATAAACATCCTAAAACACAATTTGGCACAGGCTCAAAATCGGATGAAGGTGCTAGCGGACAAGCAAAGGCGGGAACGCCACTTAGAAGTGGGCACATGGGCCTATGTGCACCTACAACTATATAGGCAAACCAGCCTAAGGAGTCATGGGGCCCAGAAACTTGCTCAAAAGTATTTCGGACCCTTCCGGGTCGTGGAACAAATCAGATCGGTGGCTTACAAACTACAACTTCCGGAGGACGCCAAAATTCATCCAACCTTCCACATTTCGCAACTCAAGGAACACAAAGGGGCACCACCTCTCACAGTGGTTACTCTACCAAAGACAGTCAATGAGGAGGGCAATCTCCTAGTGGAGCCCACGACGGTGTTAGCTCGTAGAATCATTCCGAAGAATGGGAAGGTGGCCACGCAACTGTTGATTCACTGGACAAATGGCAGCAGGGATGACGCCGCGTGGGAGGACCTCGAAGGGCTGCGGGGCAGGTTTCCAAACTTCGTTCTGTGAGGACACAAAACTTCTGATGGAGGGAGTATTGTTGCGTGCCAGTTCGGTGTGGCTGGGTGGATCGGGTCTGTTAGGAGGTTTATGTTAAGTAAAATTAGTATGTATTACTCTTAGCTGTGGGATATAAATAGCTAAGAAGTAGGGTTTGTTTTGGTATGCTATCTTGTGGAATCTTGTGGGGAAGCTGCCGGTTGTACCGAACTTCTTGGTGTTTCACTGTTCAGAGCTTGCTCTTAGGTGATCCTTGTATCTATGTTTGTGGTGCTTAATCGATTATCCAGCAGGTATTCTCCTCTATTCTCCAGTTCGCATATCCTTCATCTCCAGAAAACGGACCGCCTCAGATTCGACTCGATTATTCTAGCGTTGACACCAAGCACGTGTTTTAATCATTCCGCAAACGTACAGCACAACAAGCGGCAAAGTTAACGATTTTTTTGGAGGGAAATAACAGTAGTAGAAGAGGAAAGAAATGCAAGCGCTAACTATACGACCATTTAACTTAATTGCATGAGTAAATGTTAACAGCAGGGGAGTAGAGGGGTATACATACGGGTGATTTCCCAGTGCAGCGGAGATTCCACGGGATTTTGGGGGTCGGCTGGAAGAGTTGGTGGCTAAGGTTTATTTTTTTTAGGAGGTGGCTGGTTCGGGTAGGTAAAACAGGGGAAGGAGGGAACAGAGGAGGTGGCTGGTGCTGGAAAAGTTTAGGGTAGATAAAACAGGGGATGGGGAAATAAAAAGAAATGGCTCGGAGAACTTGAGGAGGAGGGTGAGAGGTGCCGGAAGCTCGCGATCAGTCGGCCGGAAACTAGAATCGGTGGACGAGGTGGTGGTCGGAGCAGAGGCACTGCGGCTTCGCTAGTACAGGCGGGGAAAACAGAGGTCGGGATAGTTGCGATCGGCGACTCCGGCTCGAACGCAGTCGACAAAGGCCGGTTGTGGTTGGGCTGCCACCGGAAGGCTCACCGGAGGCTATTCTTCACCGGAAGGCTCGCCGGAGAGGCGCGAGGAAGGGGACAGGCGGAACGGGCGGAAAAGGGTTCGCTGGATAGGGGAAATCGGCGCTGACAGGAGGTCACGCCGGTTTTCCCTTTTTTCCAGTCTACCGTCTCGCCCGGTGAATGAGCAATTTAATAGGAGGAAAATTTTGGTTTCAATCAACTGGGCAATTGATAATATGATAAATGGGTGGGGGGGGGGTTCAATGCCATGAATAAGGAAGGGGGTTTTGGAAATCCAAGAGGTTTTAAATTTTAACTCTCGAATCAATTCTGATTTAATGATATAACATTAAATCAGGAATTGAAACTTTTCTCATGCAATTAAATTAGTGTCGCATAAAATATTGTCGCGCCTGCATCCTAACACCTTAGACTACCAGACCTCTTTTATTAATGGTCATGTTGGCCGGTCAAACAAACAAGCCTTAACATTAAAATTGAAAGTGTCATACAATGACAACAACACATGTACGAATACAACACCCATAATGATAACAAAAGTATTTTAAATAAAATAAAACACACACACACAAGATGAGCATAGCTCATCCGGATGCGACCATGGATGCGTCAATTCCCCCGCGGTTGAAAGGACTCGACCCCGTCAAGAATTGACAACAACCTGTAATAGTAAGATCAGGACGGAGTCGTCGAAGCTCGGTGGCGCTTATCCATGAATTGTCCGATATATTTTGGCCCTTCCATGAAACGAGATAACGTTGATAAGTACCGGTGCGCGTCTAAAACTCACGAACATCCTCCTTCATTCAAGGCCAAAAAACTTTTGTTGTCAAGACACTTTTTAACCTGAAATGGGCCAAAACGCCTTTGTTGTAGCTTGTGATACATGTCCACGGGAAATCTCTCTTTCCTGAAAAAAGCAAGAACCCAATCTCCTTCTGAAAAATACAACTTGCGGCGATATTTATCCGCTGTATCCTTGTATTTCTCAAAAGATGCTCGCAGACTGTTAGCAATCAACTTATGCAAAGATTTTAAATGATCGATAAATGTTAGCGCATCAAAAGAGGTTCGTTCAAAAGAAGAAAGAGAGTGATGATCGAGTAATAATGGGACGGGGTAGCCATAGACTACCTCAAAAGGATATTTAGTAGTTGAACGATTATTTGAGCTTTTATAAGCAAATTCTGCTTGCGGAATAACTAAATCTCATTGCTTTGGATGCTCTCCGGCTAGACATCTAAGAAAATCGGCCAAGCTTCGATTCACTACCTCAGACTGCCCATCCACCTGCGGGTGATAGGCGCTACTAAATTTGAGCTTTGTCCCAAGTTCTTCGCATAAAGTTTTCCAAAAATAACTCAAAAATCGAGTGTCACGGTCGGAAGTGAAAGAGCGGGGAATCCGTGTAAACGTACAACCTCCCAAAAAAAGGTCGGTGACTTGTGTGGCATCAGACGTTTTTTACAAGGAATAAAATGAGTCAACTTTGAAGAACGATCAACCACAACAAATATCGAATCCACTCTTCGTTTGGTTCGGGGTAATCCTACGACAAAATTCATAGAGACTTCATCCCAAGGCCGCTAAGGAACGGAGAGGGGTGTAAAGGTCGGTATTTTGGGCGTGCCCTTTAAACAATTGACAGGTTGTGCAAGTCTTAACGAAATTGGCAACATCATCCTTCATTCTAGCCCAATAAAATCGGGAGTTAGCGAGATCCAGAAGTTTATTTTTCCCAACATGACCTCCTAACCCAGACGAATGAAACTCTTTTAATATGGTGTAACTAAGTGGCCCCTCACAAATACAAAGGCGAGTCCCTTTTAATAAAAAACTCTCACTTAAAATATATTCTGTGGTGGGATTGGTAGCAGTAAATTGACAAGCGTCCCAAATCTTACCGAAATATGGATCGGAGGAATAGAGGTCCTTTTGCTTATCCAAGTCGAGGATATGCGGCTGAAGGGTGAATAATATATGCGACCTACGGCTAAGTGTGTCTGTTACTCTATTCGAAACGTCTGGTTTATGCTTCAAGTGGAAGTTATACTCCTGAAGGAAGGCTGCCCATTTGGCATGCCTGCGCATCTCCTTCTAGGAGTTCAAGTGCCGAAGGGCATCATGATCGGTGTTAAGGATGAACTCGCGTTGAATTAAATAGTGATGCCAGTGACGAAGGAGTTCGACGATGGCATAGAATTCTAGATCAAAGGTGGAATAACGAGTCTTAGCCTCATTTAGCTTCTCACTGAAAAACACGACGAGTCTTCCCTCTTGACTTAAGACAGCTCCTATTTCAATAATCGAAGTGTTGCAATCTACCTCAAAGATTTTCTCGAAGTCAGAAAGTGCTAGCACGGGAGCACTCGTCAACTTTTCCTTGATAAGAGTAAAGGCACGTTCTGCTTCAGTCGTCCAAATAAAATGACCCTTTTGAAGACAATCGGTCACAGGTGAAATGAGAGTACTGAAATTTCTAATAAACTAATGATAAAACGAGGCTAATCCATGGAAATTGTGGGCTTCAGTGATATTCTTTGGACTCGGCCACGCTCTAACTACTTGGATCTTTTCTGGATCAACCTTAATCCCATCGGCCAAGGTTGTCCGGATCGAGATCCTAGATGAGATCATTTTGAGGTAGGATCGGATTGGATAGTAGGTTCGGATCGAGGATCGTTTTACAAAATCAGGATCGATTTACAACATCTGGATCGTTGGATCGTAAGATGCTATGATTCGGATCGTGATCCTGACAACCTTGCTGTCGGCCGACACAATATACCCTAAGAAGGTCAAACTATCGGTCAAAAATACGCACTTCTTAAGGTTCACGTAAAGCTTATTTTTCAAAAGGATCTGAAAGACCTGACGCAAGTGCACAAGATTTTGTTTGGGATCGTTGCTATAAATTAAGATGTCGTCGAAATAAACAACCACACATACTCACATCAAAGGGCAGAGGACTTGATGTATAAGTCGCATAAAGGTATTATGGGCATTGGAGAGGCCGAAAGGCATCACAAGCCACCCGTAAAGTCCCTCCTCGGTCTTGAAAGCAGTCTTTCATTTATCCCGGGGTCAGATCCGGATTTGATAGTAGCCGCTTTTGAGATCGATCTTGGAAAAAATCTTGGACCCACTGAGCATGTCGAGCATATTGTCCAATCGAGGGATCGAAAAACGATACTTGATGGTAATTTTGTTGATGGCTCGACTATCCACACACATACGCCAAGTTCCATCTTTCTTAGGGACGAGAAGTGCAGGAACTGCGCAGGGACTCATACTCTCTCTAACATGACCCTTTTTGATTAGATCGGTGACTTGACGGTGGAGCTCCTCGTGCTCTTTAGGACTCATACAATAATGTGGTAAGTGAGGTAAGCAAGTACCTGGTATAAGATCGATACAATTTTATATATCTCGCATGGGAGGAAGATGATCTGATAGCTCATCGGGCATAATAGAAGAAAACATGTGGGCTAAAATATAGACAACTTCACTCACCTTCATCTACTCCTGGAATTGGGGACCAGAAGGTAACATGGGGGCTGAAGGAAAGGAAATTGCTGCAATAGGAGAAGTCGTGCTGCCACTAGGCGGGGAACGATCCAAGGGCTTAGGCAATGGCCCATTCTTCTGGGAAGGACGATCTTGCGCCCACCGCGTTCAAAAGTGTATGAGTTCCTTGCGTCGTCATGAACTACGTGCTTATCAAACTGTCATGGTCGCATTAACAAGACGTGACAAACCTCAATGGTCGCAATGTGACACCAAACAGAATCCTAGTAGGATGCCCCTATGGAAAACACTATTAAACATCGATGTGTGACTGGAATAGTCACGGAGCTAGTGACTCAAGACAAACTGTAGGGTTTTCCTAGAGGTTCGGTTCTAAGTTTAAGCTTCCCGACCATGCGCTGCGACACAATTTTTCATGCTCCCGCTATCAATAATGATGGAGCAAAATTGCCCCTGTATGCGCGCGGTCGTACGAAAAATGTTATGTCTCAACCTAAGTTATCAAGGCGCGCGCCTAGGCGCGCTTGAGGTGCAGGGCGCGCAGCACAGCGCCTGGCCACGGGCGAGGCATCTTGCAGCCATTCAGGCGCAGGTTAGGAGCGCCTGGACGTTCTCCGGTCTAGGCGCAGCCGGTTTAGTTTAATTAGGGTTTTGGTTTTTTTTCTCATCATAATAAGAAGTGTGGGCTCGGGATTTTCGATCCACGACGAATTGGTTTAGGGTTGAAAGCTCGCCGCTCCTGTTCTTCGTTCGCCGCTCCTGTGCTTCGTTCGCTGCTCCTCTTCTGTTCGCCGCTCCTCTTCCGCTAGCCGGCCGCCACTAATTATTTTGGTAACTTCTTCTCACTGCATTACTTCTTCTAGCATAATGGCTACCGGCTGCTATTTTTGTTCGCCGCTCCTCTTCGGCTCACCTTTCGCCACCCTGTTCTAGCATAATGGAAGCCGCAGTTCACTATAACAGTGAACTGGGCTTCCAGTTCATTGTAAAACAGTGAACTGAGCTCCAGTTCATTGTAAAACAGTGAACTGAGCTCCAGTTCATTGTAAAACAGTGAACTGGAAGCTCAGTTCACTGTAAAACAGTGAACTGGACGATACAGTTTCACTAATTACCCTGTTCTATGTAATGATTTTTTTGTAAAATGTGTTAATAGCTGGAAATGGACGTGAGTGGATCTGGTTCATCCAGTGTCCAATCTAGGATTGATCCAGGTTGGAAGTATGTGTGTCAGACATTTGTCACTAATAAAAATGATTTAATTTACATTTTATGTGAGAAAGTCATAAATGATGGAATTTATCGTTCGAAACATCTAGTGGGAGGATTTAGAAATACCAAAGTTTGTCTCAAATGTCCACAGCACGTAAGGACAGAAATTCAAGATTATATGGAAAAGAAAATGGCTGTAAACAATACAGAAAAAACAAGCATTCCCGGACTTTGCAGATATGGATACCTTTGAAAGCGATGAGTATATGGATAACATCAGTGCAAAGATTCATGGATGCGGTCCAAGCGGTGCGCCTAAAAAGTCTAGGACCGATAGATGTTTTTTTTGCATCTAATATTGAGAAGAAAATGAAACAAAAGGTCAACATAAGCAAATGAAGCAAACTTCAATCAATGAGACGTGTAAGAAGAAACTTAGAGGGAGGGCTTGCAAGCATATAGCTCAAGGGATGTATGATGCAGCTATTCCTTTTAATGTGGTTACATACCCTAGTTTTGCAGTGATGATAGAATCTGTTGGACAGTTTGGGGTTGTACTGAAACCACCTAGTTACAATGAAGTTCGCGTACCTTTGTTGAATAATGAAGTAAGTGAAGTCTGGAAGATGATGAACTATGAGAATGAGTGGAGGTTGTTTGAATGTTCTATCATGACAGACAGATGGACAGATAAGAAATAGAGAACTATTATAAAATTTTGGTAAATTCACCGAAAGTTACATTTTTCCTGAAATTTGTTGATGCATCTGATTACGCGAAGACTGCAGAGAGGATGTTTGAATTGCTTGATAGAGTAGTGGAACGTGTTGGAGAGGCCAATGTTGTTCAAGTTGCTACTGATAGTGCAAGCAATAATGTACTAGCAGGTAAATATATCGTTAATCATCTTCTTTTAATATTTATTTAATTTTAATGGCATATATTGACTATGAATGTGTTTATTATGAAATAGGAAAATTATTGGAAGCAAAACGGCCAAATTTATATTGGACATCGTGTGTCTCTCATTGCATCGACTTAATATTGGAGGATATTGGAAAGATGTCTAGCATTAGTAGAACAATTAAAAGAACAATGAGCGTCAATAGTTATATTTATGTTTGGCTTGAACTAGTCAACATGCTTGTTGATGCACGAAAACGGACAGGGAGTCGGTCACCACCAGCTAACGGTTCGAACACCGGGGAATAGGGAAGGAAAGGAGGAGACTGTCGACTAATCGGTTACTAGCGGTCGCGGCTAAAGGGCAGAAAAGAGGAGGGGGCCGCTGGCAGCGGCAACAGCAGAGTTCGCCCGCCGCGGCTTGAATGCCACTCTTGCGGCGGGCTTTCCTTTACTTCAAAATGAGACAGGTACAACAAGTAAAAGAAGAAGCCGGCCGGGCTACAAGCCGCAATACACTAGACTTGAGACCGCAGCTCTTAACAGGCGAGCTCCTGGATCCCAGTCACGGTGTCTTGGGGAGTGCACCCTCCCCCTATTTATAGGCTCGGGGGCCTGCCCAAACGGGCAGGGCTAAAATTACCGGCTGCCCGGGGTACAGGAGAACCGGGCAGAGGTGAGGGGAAGCAAAAGAGAAAGAAACAAGAAAGGAGGGAAGCCGCGCGGCCTGGCGGATTCCTCCTGGCGAGCTGACGGCTGGGGCCTTGGGCCTCGTCGCTGAGCAGGGTCGGCACTGGCAGCGGCCTGACATGGAGACCGCCCGGCTTGGAGGCTTGGCGGCTTGAGTAAGCAGGCCGCCCGGTCTGGAAAACTGCGCGGGCAGGTCGCGGATTCCGGGCTTATCATAATCCCCGCACATTTTTAAGTTTGCAGAAAACTTCGAAAATGTTGAACTAAGCCGGAGACCGCGACTGCTTCATCGTCGTCTATAAAATCCCCTGACTCTTGACATTCTTCAGGATTCCTGCCAAGCACGGGTCGCTACTCGCCACTTGCGGTTAGGATTTTGCAAGCCGACGCGATTTCTTTAGCGATGGATGTGATGTCGTCGATGCTAGCCCGCAACAAGAAACCGACAGAAACGAAGCAGAGCCGGAGCGAGAATTCGAATGATTCTGCCCGGCAGACCGCCAAGAAGAACGAGAAGCCGGAGACAACAGCGGCTTCTGGACCTGAAAAGAGGCCGACAGAGATGGTCGGCGGACCATCGCAGGCCGCAGCCGACCCCAAAGCGGTTTCGAAAGCTGCTCCACTGCAAACCGGAGATGCCAAATCCTTTGACGTGACTTTCTCCCCATCAGGAGAACCACTACTAAAGATCGCTGGGACGGAGGAGAAGAGTGTTGATTCTGGGAAACCGACCGAACTGCCGAGCAAGGTCGACTTAATCGTCGTGGACGACAACGAGCCGGAGAAGGCGCTGGAAGCCGAGCGGACTGAAAAGGTGTCCGGCTCCCTGAAACGGCGGAAGGAAAGGAGCGAAAACCTTGAAGAAAGGATGAAGAAGAAAATGAGGAAGCTGCACGCCAGAAACCGGAATATCTCTGAGAAGACCGGCGCGGACAGTCTTCAGCACAGGCCGCACGAGAAGGAGGTGCCCGAGAACCCGCTCACACCGGAGTGCAAGCCGAGCGAACTGGAGGGTACACCTGCGCCTAGCGATTCGCTGAGCGAGCTCCTGAAGGGCATGGAGGCTCTCCAGCGGCAAGACGCGCTATTGTCGACACCAGCGGCGTCTGAGGAGGTTGACCGCCCCGACATCAAGGTTATTGGGGAGAAGCCTGGCGAACCGGCTTCCGCGGCTTCTGAAGGAGCCGAGAAACTGAAGCTCCGCGAGAAGATGGAGGAGATGAAGAAACTAATCGCCAATAAGCCGGTGGAGACCGCACATCCATTACTGCAAGGTAAACACCGGGACGTTAGGCGAATTGTTAAATTCTACAAGTCGCGGTCAAGGAAGAAGGGGGCGAATATAATATTAAATCCGCCAGCCAGCTTTTTCCTGACCACGGCTCAACTGAAAAGCCGAAAGGAAACCGAGCGGCTATGGAAAGATAAGCTGAAGAGGATAGATCCTGAGCGGCTCAGGCGGCCAGTGATTAAAATTCATACCGCGGCCTCTGGAGGAGATAAACATCAAACCGGCGGTCTTATCCTACCGATTTCCTTACAAGAAGGTCGCAACAATCCGGCTGAACCTGACTGCGGTTTGTCTTCTGCAGGTGCACCGGAGACCGCGATGAAACCGGGCGACTTGACCGCGTTTATATCTACGCTGCCTCCGCCAAGTGTTCGTCAGAAGGAGATGGCCGACTTCCAGAAGGAGGTCGGCTCGCTGCAGGCGGCTTTGACTGCGGCCACCGAAACTTTGCGGATTAAGGACGAAGAGAAGCGGGTTGCCCAGGAGGCTGCGGAAGCAAGGATCCAAGAGTTGCAAACCACCCTGGAACAAGAGACCGCCAGGTGGCAAACTGCGCTTGAACAGGAAACCGCGAGGTTGAAGACGGCAATGGAACAAGAGACCGTCAGGCTCCAGGCCGCGATGAAGGAAGAGACCGCGAGGCTCCAGACCGCAATGGAAACCGCTGAGGCGAAGATTGCCGAGATGCAGGTCACCTTGGAACAGGAAAGGGCGGAGAAGTACTTGCTGATGGCCGCGCGGCTGGAAGGAGACAAAGAGCAGATCCCGGATGCTGAAGGCGGCGAAAAACAAGACCGGCCGGCGGAGACCGGCGGGGAACAGCGGCCTGCACCGCCAACTCTTGGAGAGTTGCCGGTAACTAGCCGCCCGGCCTCTGGCGAGACTTCGCATCCGCCGGGGGCCGCGGCGCCTAACCAGGTCGCTGCTCCAAGCGGTCTGGGGGCCCAGGCGGTCCACATGATACCGTTTGCGAGAGTTGAGCGCGACGCTGCGCGAATTCATCGGTCTCTGCATGCGCTTCATAATCTGATTAGCCAGGTGTACGTTGCGATTGTGCAGACCGGTGAACAGGTCGCGCACATGGGACGAGACAGGCCGGAAGACGACAAACGATCCTGAGCGACTTGAGAGACCTAAGCCGCGCGGACATTCGCATATATTGTGTTGTAATATATATTTTTTCTCTGGATGTTGGACAATTTGATTGCTGTAAACTGTTGTATTCTATTATGCTGCGAACTGAATGCGGCTTATGCGGCTTGAATAATCCACATGTTTGCTGCTTTGTTCTGAGAAATTTTAAGTTTAGTATAGTAGCCGCGCGGTCTGGCGAACAGAGCGCCGGCTTGAATAATTGATATCCACATGATTCGCCATAGAATTTTCTAAGTGCAGGGAAGTAGCCGCTCGGACTGACGGACTAAAAGGCGGCTTGATCACTAAGCTGATCTGCACTTCCAGGGGCTTAGGCCGCGCGGCGTGACGACTAGCCGCGATTTGACATGGGCACTGTAGCATCACGGGTTTTCTATAAATAGCGCAGACCCCGTTGGATTCTTCACAAATCAAGAAGGATGCGGGCTAAGTCCAAATCGTCGCGGTCTGACAAGGCCACAGCCGTCAGGACAGACGCGGCCTCCGCCTTCTACTCAGCTGACCACAAGGAATGCCGGCTTACAAAAGCCGAGCTGGATTCCTTTGTCGAGAAACACATGCAAGGAAGCCCGCTGACCGCGCGGCTTCCTAGGCAGGATGAGCGGATCAACTCTTCCAATGCTAACCAGATCGCGGTCCCCATTGACCATTTCGACTGCGGGTTCAGCTTCCCGGTCTTGCTAGAGGCCGTAGCGGTCTTTGACCACTATGGAGTTGTGCCCGGACAACTCCCCCCCAACTCGATAGCCGCGATATACGGCTTCATTTCTTATCTGCGGTCAGAAAGAGTCCGATTCTCCATGAGGCTCTTCCGAGAGTGCTTCTCGGTGCGGTCTATCCCGGATTCCGGGACAAAGATCTTCCGGGGGCACCTCTACTTCGGCTGCCGAGGGCTGAAGGTAGTCAACCTGGCCAACAAGATCGCGAACTGGCCGGAGCGGTTTCTGATCTTCGAGGGCAACTTGGGGTTGCTGCCGACCGACCCCCAAATCCGCGAAGAAGCCGCCTTCGGCAGCAGCGGCTTGGACGGCAAGGAGAAGGAGATCTTCGACTTCTTCAGGGGCGAGCGGCTTGACGTGAACTACTACATCCCGCTGCTGCCGTCCCTTGTTGGAATTGAGGCGGAAGAGAGTAAGCTACAAACTGGCCGAACTGCATTGCTAGCCGCGCGGCCTGATATCTAACATTGCTTCTATCTTTGCAGCTGCTTTGGCGGTCCCGCTGAACAAGCCGCAGACGCCGGGCGGCTTGACCCTCACACAAAGAGAAAAGAGGGCGAAGCGGGTCAAGCCGGCGCGGGCTGTGGAGGAGGAGTCGGACTCCTCTGGGGAGTTCATGCTGCAAGGAACCGGCAGCAGCCTGAAGGACGTCCATGGCGAACCGGCCTTGCGGTGGAGTCCGGATGGCAAGTCGGTGACGATCTCCACCGCCCTCCCCTACTGGGGAGCTGAAGAAGTAAGCCGCCATGCAAGCGCGGTTGGCGGCGCGCTGTACGGCAAGCGCAACTTGAGGGCTATGCGACGAGTTCCTCCAGACGACCTGCCGCGGCTAGCCGCGCAAGTCGGCGCGAGGAGCTTCGTGGCAAGTCACTTCATGGGGCTTGCCTACAAGGAGCTGATGAAAGAGAACAGCGGCCTGAAAACACGGTTAGGCGAACAGCAAGAAGAGAACAAGCGATTTAAAGAGAAGGAGGCGGTAAGTAATTACCAATACCCGCGCGGTTAGAATTATGTAACCGCGCGACCTTACCTTCACCTTTGCTTTGCAGGAAATGTACAACCCCGCCAACCCGATCTTCCAAGACCAGGTCTTCCCCCAACTCGTCCAAGGGATCGACGGAGCGCTTAACCGCCTCCGGGACATTGGCGGCTTGGCCACCGGCTTCACCGACTTCACATGCGCCGACATCTACCCTTCCCTGAAGGAGCAGGTGGCCGACGTCTACAAGTCGATCAAGGGCAAGGCCAAAGTCGCGGAAGAAGTCGGCGAGGTGGCGGGAGAAGCCGTGGAAGAGGTCGGTCAGGGAAGCCGGAGCCCGCACACGTCTCCAGAGTCCGGCGGCCAAGAGTCGGAGACCGCGCGGCCTGACTCGACATCTTCTGATGGTTCAGCGAGCTCCGCGACTAGCAGTGGGTATTCCTTATCATCTGTCGATGTTGGCGATGACAGTGATTTGGATGCTCCTGCGACTAAGAAGCTCAAACCGGACGATTAGAAAATTTTATAACTTGGTTTTGTATTTTGAACTTTTTTGAAATCGGCGGCATTTTTTGTAACCGCGCGATTAAAGTTTTTGTAACACTTATTGACATAGTAATGAAGGCATTTTTACCTTACTCTTTGTTGCATCTTACTTTTCTTACTTGAATAAGTCCGCGCGGTCTCAGTTTAGCTTCCGATTTAAAATATATAAGTATGTAAACCGGCTGAGTTTGCGCTGCGACTTCATCAAAGCTATCCGCAAGAGAGAGACATTTCCCTGCGGTTTATACCGGAGTGCACGTCGACGAAAAGCCGAGCGGCTAATAATGTAAACCGCAATTTTTCCTTGATGAATTATTCAACATTATCTGCTGGAAGAGCTTGATTGCCGCGGCTTGCTCATATATAAGCCGTGACCGCTAAGCCGCGCGGTCTCTTGTCGCAGTCGGCAAACATCCATAACATTGAAATAATAGATTGCGGCTAGGGCAAACTCTGAAGCGAATTACCCGTTTGATTAAAGGAACAAGAATTGAGAAACAAGCTTCGGCAGATCAATATTCAGGAATTAAGTGCCAGAAGACAGGTCGGGCGACCTCTTTTTCATATGAATAACAAACCGGCAATTGATATACATAAGCCGAATAAGATACTGAATAGCGGATAGGTGAATAAAGTCGGCCGAGTTCCCAAATATATTAATGATGATCCGGCAGGCAGGAACAGGAAAGTTAAAAAATTTAAGCCGGAATATCAAACCGGGCGGCTTGTGTAAATAATTATAAAACCTGCACAGGCCCCTAAATAAAACCGCAAGGCAGCGGATAGGCACGTGTTGTCCTGCAAAAATAGGTGAAGACAGGCACTTATGTGTCGATGTGGGCAGGTGCGTGTAGCATTGCTTTCCTCACAAAGAACACATAAGCGAGATCGAAATTCTTAAAATCCATGACCAATGTCAAGCAGAACAAGTACGCAACGTCTCCGACTGAGGTCAAGCAGGACAAGTACGCAATGTCTGCGACCGAGGTCAAGCGGGACAAGTACGTAAAGCCTGTCTGTGACTGAAGTCATGCGGAAAACCCACTACACATCTGCTACTGAAGTCAAGCAGGACAAGTACGTAAAGCCTATCTGTGACTGAAGTCAAGCGGGACAAGTACGTAATGCCTATCTGTGACTGAAGTCAAGCAGGATGTGGAGGGCTTAAGAATTCGAAAGGGGCTCTTGCCCCTACATGCATGCACATAGGCATAAAGAGGTAAAGCTAAAAATAAGCTTTAAATGAAAATGTAACATTTGCATGATGTTAAGGAAGTGATAAAGGATATATATCTGCAATTTTATCATGCCTTATAGAAAGAGAGAGATATGTTATGTATTACTCTGAACATAAGCACTTTTTACTATAGAAAGAGAGAGGAATAACTGCTTGATCCATTGAGCAAGAAATGAAAGATTGCCTTTGAGAGTCACTAAATGAAATATTCCTGCAGCTTTCCAGCTCTTACAAGTTGATTAGCCAATTCCTTGAGAGCTCTGCAATCTTCTGTTAGATGGCCAATATCCTTATGATATTTGCAAAAAAGCTGCTCGTGCCGATACTTGATTTTGGATTTCATGCGCCGAGGCTTCTTGAACTCAGGCATTCCCTGAATGATTATCAAAAGATCTTCCATGGGAATTTTGAACTTAACATACTTACCTGAATATTTTTCATACTTTGGAGTTTTATCCCGGAGAATATAAGGAGACTTGCAATATTCAACTTGCAAAACATCTTGTGAGGAAATAGATTGTTGTTGACTAGAAGTCCCTTGGGATTGCTTAGCCATTTGTTTCAGAAATGAAACATAACCCTTATTTGCTTCTTCGCCTATTATGAATGTATTAACTATATCAATAAGATCTCCGAAGCTTTTGGGATATTTTGTGGTGAGCTTGAATTTTAATGGGCCTTCCTGAAGGGCATTTATGAAAGCATGCAAGTAATAGTCTTGATGGACGTTACAAATATCCAAAACCTCCTTTTGAAACCGATCAAGAAAATCTGAATTAGACTCGTGAATTCCTTGCTTGATTCGGAAGAGAGCTCCAACGTCTCTTTTCCGCTTCCTGTAAATAGCGAATCTGGAAATAAATTGACTTCGAAGATCCTTAAAGCTGGTTACTGATCGAGGTGGGAGGCTATAAAACCATTCTCTTGCAATATTGCCAAAGGATATAACAAAGAGCTTGCATTTTACTCCATTTGACACTTTTCTTAGTGAAATAGCTGATTCAAAAGCTTGCAAATGAGAAAACGGATCATCACATGCAGAATACTCCGGGAGACATGGTTCTCTGAAATCATCGGAAACAGTATCCCACCGAATTCGATTAGTGAAAGGAGAAGGGGTTTCTTCTTCGTCCTCATAAAGAGGTTCATTTGCAACAGATTCTATTCCACGCTCAACACTATTTGCAAAAATTTCCTTACGAGGGTCAACAACTTCACTATCCAAATACGAGCAATCCTGCACTTCTGAGAGATTCGTAATAACTGAGATGCGGCTCGATGTACCATGACTCTTTGCAGGATTCATCCTGAAAAGAGAGAAATAGCCGAACTTTTACAAGAAACCGCAGAAGAGCGGCGGCTTAACGAGGCGGCTAGACGATTCTGCAAACCGATAAGAAAACCGGCTGAAAAGAGAGCGGATAGAATGCCAGGTTCTACCGTGCGGGAGGCGGGCTGAAAGCCGTAGCCGGCGGAATCGCGGCTTGCTAGACAGGTCGCCGAACCCTAGAAGTTAGAGCGGTCTGGATCCCTAGACCGCTGATTTCATCGATTAGTCGAGATCTGAAGGTCGCGTGTTAACTGTTGATGCACGAAAACGGACAGGGAGTCGGTCACCACCAGCTAACGGTTCGAACACCGGGGAATAGGGAAGGAAAGGAGGAGACTGTCGACTAATCGGTTACTAGCGGTCGCGGCTAAAGGGCAGAAAAGAGGAGGGGGCCGCTGGCAGCGGCAACAGCAGAGTTCGCCCGCCGCGGCTTGAATGCCACTCTTGCGGCGGGCTTTCCTTTACTTCAAAATGAGACAGGTACAACAAGTAAAAGAAGAAGCCGGCCGGGCTACAAGCCGCAATACACTAGACTTGAGACCGCAGCTCTTAACAGGCGAGCTCCTGGATCCCAGTCACGGTGTCTTGGGGAGTGCACCCTCCCCCTATTTATAGGCTCGGGGGCCTGCCCAAACGGGCAGGGCTAAAATTACCGGCTGCCCGGGGTACAGGAGAACCGGGCAGAGGTGAGGGGAAGCAAAAGAGAAAGAAACAAGAAAGGAGGGAAGCCGCGCGGCCTGGCGGATTCCTCCTGGCGAGCTGACGGCTGGGGCCTTGGGCCTCGTCGCTGAGCAGGGTCGGCACTGGCAGCGGCCTGACATGGAGACCGCCCGGCTTGGAGGCTTGGCGGCTTGAGTAAGCAGGCCGCCCGGTCTGGAAAACTGCGCGGGCAGGTCGCGGATTCCGGGCTTATCAATGCTAAGGAGCTTCACAGGACAAGTGGAGCTTGTTAGACCTGCTGTTACTAAGTTTGCGACTTCATTTCTTGTTCTTCAGCGCATTCATAAGCAGAGGACAAATCTAAGGAATATGTTCACTTCACCTGAGTGGACATCAAGCAAGTGAGCAAAGAAAACAGGAGGTCAGCGAGTACAGAGCATTATATACATGGTCTCTTTCTGGAGTACTATTGTGTACATTTTGAAGATTTTTGGACCTTTACTTCGGGTACTAAGATTGGTAGATAGATGGGGAGAAAAGACCGGCTATGGGTTATATCTATGAGCTTATGGATAGAGCAAAAGAGACAATCATGAACTCTTTCAATGGGAAAGAGGAAAAATCTAAAGAAGTTTTGCGATTGTCGACAGGAGATGGGAAAATCAGATTCATCGACCATTGCATGTGGCGGCTCATTATTTAAATCCGGAATTCTTTATTCAAACCCTGAAATTGCATTAGATGGAGAAGTCATGAGAGGTTTATATCAAACAATGCAAAAGCTCATTCCAAGTCCTGAAATTCAAAATAAAATTATGCACCAACTAAGTTTATATAGAAATGCTAAGGATTATTTGGAATGCAATTTGCAGTTCGGCATAGAAAAACATCCTCAGGTTAGTTAATTAAATATTATTCCAAATTTCAAATAAACAATTTATTTACTAAGAATGATTAATTAATTTCTTGATATTCATTTTTTAGGGCAGCTGAATGGTAGCAATCATATGGAGCTGATACTCCCGATCTGACTAAATTTGTTGTAAAGGTTTTAAGTCTCACTTGCAGTTCATCCGGATGTGAGCGCAACTGGAGTTTTTTTGAACATGTATGAATTTTTTTGAACAAATATATAAATATTAATTATATCATTACATGATTAATTATTTATTTGTTATGTTGCAGGTCCATAGCAAAAAAAGAAATCAACTAGCACAGCAACGCCTAAATGATTTAGTATTTATAAAATACAATCGTGTCATGCGTTGGTGATATGATTCACGTGATCGTATTGATCCGATCTCGCTGAAAGATATTAACGATAGCAATGAATGGTTGATGGGAAGAGTGGAGGAATATGAGGAGGTTGAGCGGGATGACGATATAGTTTTTGATGACGAATTATTGACCTGAGGTGCAGTAGCAAGGGCCAGTGGAGTAGAAGAAGACATCTACTCCACGCGCTTATCCAAAGGGAAGATGATAGCTGACAAGCGGAGCACATCTAAGAAGAAGGCACCTATTCCAACAATACGTGAAGATGATGTTGCGGATGAAGAAGAAGCTGAGTACAATGAAGAAGAAGATTTTATTGAAGAAGACGAAACCTTAATTGATTCAGACGATGAGTAATTAATACTTAATGATTATGAGATCACGACCGAGGAAAAATTGAAAACCATGTGATGACGTGATGTTATGTTATTTTCTTGCACATCAGTTTAGAGTTTATGATTGCTGACTTAGTAGCTTATGTTTGTTTTTGGTGCGAAAAATTACAATGTTGACTTGGCAGATTATGATTGTTGACTTGGTTAATTTATTTATGTTGTTATTTTTATTATGTTGCCTTCAAAAACTGATCTCATTTTATTATGCTTGAATGTTTGATTTTAATACGTCTTTTGTGTTTTATGGAGGGATTTGGTCATTCATTGGCTGAGTGTAAGCCATGTTATATTGTTAATTCAAGAGGGGTTTATCATTGATATTAAAAAGGTACAAAGATTTTTACCTTAAATTTGCATATCTCTGTCTAATGTTTTATATTACATGTTGTAGTTTTTATTTGATTTCTAGTTATACTTTGTATGAATCAATTATGACTATCATGTATTTATACCATTTCTCACGTGTTTAGATAGAATATTGGAAAATATGAGCTTGAATGTGTAGAGTGAATCCATTAGTTTATTTTCTTTGTATGTATACAAATTTTCGTTCATGTTTTTGTTATTTCAAATTGTTTATCTTTTATAATCTGAGTGAAAAGTCCACTATAAATTGTTTATCAATTGAATGTGTACTTCTATTCAAAATGATTTGAAGTTGTACTATAAGCTTAACTATAGATGAATGAAAAGAACCTAAAAGTTTCTTTCTAATAGTATTAGTGAATTGGAATGAGCAACTGACTTGCGTAAATAAAATTTAATATAGTACAACGGATTTAATCAACTTGAAAACTATACAAAATGAGAACAGAGCTAGTTGTGTATGTTTGCTTTCACATGTCCCTATAAAAAAGTCATAAGATGGGTGTTTTCCTTGTGCGTGCTTCCTCAACAAACCAAAATTCAAAAAGGCTCTTGTGCGTGCTTCCTCAATTTCAGCGAATTGGTCGCCCAATTCGCTCAAGTTCAGCGAATTGGCCGCCCAATTCGCTCAATTTCAGCGAATTGGCCGCCCAATTCGCTCAATTTCCTTTTTTTCACAATTTTTGCGCCTCAGGCGCGCGCTTGCTCCTTGCGCCTAGGCTCCAGGGCCACTTTGCACCTCGGTGCGCCTTGCGTCTAGGCTTCAGGGTCACTTTGCGCCTCGGTGTGCCTTGCGCCTTTAATAACATAGGTCTCAACCACTCATCCTCTGTGGAAATTTTGGGGGTGAGGAGACTATGTTGCATGACACAGACTAGGTGCTCTGCATGCTCTCCTACTATGGCTTTGTTTACGGCGCTCGCATCCGGGTGGGAGTCCGTAAGGAAGACCTCGTACTCAGGCTCCTGATCTTCCTCGGATTCAACTACAACTAAAAACTGCCTACGAGGGCACTCTAAAGACTTGTGTCCCGATTCCATGCACTTAAAATACCGAAAAGTTCTCGGGTTGGGTCGCGAACCCATAACCTCTTTCCCTTTAGTATAGGCAGGGGGCGGAGTAGGGGCACTAGTGGACCCGAGAGGGTGACTCTGGCTGAGAGGTTTGGGTGAGTTTATGTTAGGAAATCTCTCAGAAATTCGAGGGCCGAAAGCTATTTTTTGTAGTGATGCTTCTACATGACGGGCCCTGCTGGAGATCTCCCCTAGGTCTCGAAAGTCATGAAGCTCTACTTGCTCTCGGATGGCATAACACAGATCGTTTAGATAGCGAGACACAGTCATATCGTCCTCCTCTCGGATGTCTAACCTGGACTAGAGGATAAGGAAGTCGTTGGTATAGTCGTTCAACGAGAGTTTATCTTGAATAAGGTTGTGGAATTTGCGATATAAGTTTTGAAGATAATCCGGGGGGACATATCGCTTCCGCAACTAGATTTTAAACTCGACCTAGGTTGTGATCGGGGCCAAACCTAAGGTGAAACGGGTACGCTCTAATTGGACCCGCCAGACTAATACGGGGCCCTTAAGCCGAAGGGTGGCATACTCGACTTGGCGATTCAACGACATCTGTTTCTAAGCCATGAATCGCTCCATACGCTCACACAAATCTAGACATTCTTCGGGTTCTACTCGACCCTCAAAATCTCCTACATCCAACTTGATGTTTGTATCCCATCGTGGTTGGTTTTGGGGATCAAGTGGTGGCGGCAAATGTTCATCCTCCCTAGGGTTGGTGGAAGTTCCTGATTAAGTCGTAGGTGTCAAGCGGCTTTAAGTTTATTGACGGAAGTCCGTAACTCATTCATGACTTGCGTAACTTCACCCACATGGAGGGTGAGTGTTTCCATCATTTACAAGAGGTTGCCCATGTCTTGATTTAAGTCATCCACGCTCGCCTCGAGTTTGTCCGCTCTACCCTCCAGTTTTAAAAAAAAATGAGTAGTTTTTTTTTTATATTAATGATTTTTTTTTTTGCATTAGAAAAAGTATTTCGCTGTTTTTTTAGTAAAAGATATGATTTTTAAAAAAAACAATTTTTTTTAAAAAAGAAAACAATTTATGAAAAAACACTGGATCATTCGATTCACAATGAGTGAATCGAACCTCCTCTAATACTAATTTGGTGCAGCCCGGTACCGGGGGATGTCGTTAGCTAGCTCTCTACTATAGACGATTCGACTCGCTTATTCTAGCGTTGGCAACAAGCACGTGTTTTAATTATGCCGCAAACGGACAGCACAACAAGCGGCAAATTCAAGAATTTTTTGGAGGGAAATAACAGTAGTAGAAGATGAAAGAAATGCAAGCGCTAACTATACGACCATTTAACTTAACTGCATGAGTAAATGTTAACAGCAGGGGAGCAGAGGGGTATACATGCAGGGGATTTCCCAGGGAAGCGGAGATTCCACGGAATTTTGGGGGTTGGCTGGAAGAGTTGATGGCTAAGGTTTATTTTTTTAGGAGGTGGTTGGTTTGGGTAGGTAAAACAGGGGAAGGAGGGAACAGAGGAGGTGGCTGGTGGTGGAAAAGTTTAGGGTAGATAAAACAGAGGATGGGGAAATAAAAAGAAATGGCTAGGAGAACTTGCGAATGGGGGTGAGAGGTGCCAGAATCTCACGATCAGTCGGCCGGAAACTGGAATCGGTGGAGGAGGTTGGTGGTCGGAGCGGAGGCATTGCGGCTTCGCTGGTACAGGCGCGGAAAAATGAGGTCGGGATAGTTGCGGTCGGCGACTCCGACTCGATCGCAGTCGACAAAGGCCGATCGTGGCTGGGCTGCCTCCGGAAGGCTCACCGGAGGTTATTCTTCACTGGAAGGCTCATCGGAGAGGCGCGAGGAAGGCGTCGGGCGGAAAAGGGTTCGCTGGATAGGGGAAATCGGCGTTGACAGGAGGTCGCGCCGGTTTTCCCTTTTTTTCCAGTCTACCGTCTGGATTGGTGGATGAGCAGTTTAATAGGAGAAAAATTTCGGTTTCAATCAATTGGGCAATTGATAATATGATAAACGGGGGGGTTCAATGCAATGAAAAGAAAGGGAGTTTTGGAAATCCAAGAGGTTTTAAATTTTAACTCCCAAATCAATTCTGATTTAATTATATAATATTAAATCATGAATTGAAACTTTTCTCATGCAATTAAATTAGTGTCGCGTAAAATATTGTCGCGCCTGCATCCTAACATCTTACACTACCAGACCTCTTTTATTAATGGTCATGTTGGTCGGTCAAACCAATGAGCCTTAACATTAAAATTGAAAATGTGATACAATGACAACAACACACGTACGATAACACACGTACGAATACAACACCCATAATGAAAACAAAAGTATTTTAAAGAAAATAAAACACACACACACACAAGATGAGCATAGCTCATCCGGATGCGACCACGAATGCACGGACATCACTTGTCTTAGTCATTCAAGGACGAACAGTGCGACAGATCCTCATCCAGTGGAAGGACCAACCGGCCAATGAGGCTACGTGGAACCTGGAAGAGGAGATCAAATCCCAGTTCCCGTAGTTCAACTTCGAGGACAAGGTCGTTGTGGAACCCCGGGGTGTTGATACAGGTACAGAAAACTCCATCCTTGGCAAGCGCTACGCAAGGGTTTACACGAGAAGCGTGCGGGATCAAGGCGCGGCTTTAAAATGCACCTAATTGGATCTGGGATCATTATTTCTGTTATCTTATAATTCCATATATCGCATATTTCCTTTTTTTTCATATATTTCCTTTTATTAGGTATTTTCTTTTTATCATGTAAGTGCCTCTGTATATATACAGGGAAGGAGAAGCAATGTATTTAGGCAATTTCTATCTTGAATAAGAATTTTGATGAGGGAATACGACCCAGCGTAACCCGCCCTCGCGTTATCTATGAGAATATCTTCACTTTTAATTACCAACTTCAATATTTTACAAGATGGGTCAGCTAAATAACAGGTATTGCATAATGAATGAATGCTACTTAGAATTTTCTTATGATATATTGAAAAGTTAAAATCAAATATTAATCCAAATTTGTTCAAAATGATGATAATCTTATTACTTCATGAGTTAAGATCAAATTAAGCTTAAGAAAATATTTGACTCCCAAAACTTTTAGGGTTCGTTCAGCGCGCAGCAATTGGCTTTCTGGAATTGACTTTGAGTTCCAGAAAGCCAATTTCGTTGTTTGGCGCGTAAGAATTGAGCAGGTTTTGGTTTTCAATCCAGTAAGCATGGGTTTTGAGTTTAGGGTAAAACGTGAAGGCCCAATTCTTATATCTTGAGACAGTTTTTCTCCAGTTTTCTGTGGTTTTCTACCTCCCGACTATCGCGACTCAGAAATCGCCTGCAACGCCGACTGCTCCCTCCTGATCTTCCTCTTTCAGGTATCGTCTTCTTCCTCAGCTCATTTTTGCTGGTTTTCACTAATTTTCGCCTCCCACATCAGATATCACGATCGAAGCCCGTGACCGATAGCGCCGAACTTCTTCCTGACCGTGCAAGGTTTCCTCTTCCTTACCAATTGCTTCGTTGATGCCTCTTTTCTTCCCGACTGCATGAGACTTGCGCTGCTGCGAGGGAAGCCGGAGACAAAGGATCTTGCTCCACTGTAAGACCTTACGCAGCTGATTTGTCTAATTCGGTGAAAATTTTCCTAATTCTGTGATGATTTTGCTTGTTTTAGTTATTTTTATCAATTTTACAAAAACTTTGAGTCTAGTTTTGCATTGTTCTCAATTAGAACAGATGTATCAAAAGCCTGGTTTTGCATTGTTCTCCTTCCCCACTATCATTTCTTTCGTTGGTTGGTATTCTGGAGTCTTCATAAATTGTATTCACTTGTGTCGTAATTTAGAAAATGCTGAAATATTTTATATTGTTGGTTGGTATATCTGAGTTTGTATGTATTTGTTTAATTTGTTGGTTACTTTATGTTACATGTTTTAGTCATCATACTATGTTTGTATCCACAATTAGTAGCAATTCATATGCACACATTTCTATTTTTATGTTCAATTTTAAGGATCATGAATTTTTAAAATTTCAATTCCAGAAAACAAATTCTATCGTGCAGCCGAACAACTTATAGACATCAATTCAAATTATGTTTACTGAATTCTATCGTGCAGCGAAACAGCAGAATTGATTTTCTGCACAAAACCAATTTTTGCAGATATTGGTGTTTTTGACCAAAACTAATTCTAGAAAGTCAATATCTGCGTGTCGAGCTGACCCTTAGATTATTAGTTGAAGACCTTCCAAATCTCAGACTAAAAGTGTGAGACAGTCCTTTAATAGGTTAGAGAATCATTGTCAAGATAAAGCTCTTGTTTACCCTAGATCTCATAAACAACACGCAAACCCAACCATAGCATTTATCATTCAAATACTCACTCGTATATGTTACAATCAACTTCAAGAAAATCAATTCCCACTAGTAATCCTAACTACTAACCCCCACCATCCAAATCCACAACCGCGTGACTAATGACTCCCACAATGCCCTCCACAACCACCACTATTGGCTATTAATCAATCATCTACTCCGCGCCCACCACATAACCACGCCCACGACAAAACAACGTCGCATTCTACGAAGCACGGATACTTAAAAATGGTCTACGTATCGACTCGAACGCGAGACGCGCGTTGGAAATGCGCGTTGGAAACGCGCGTCGGAAACGCAAACGCGCGTCGGAAACGCGCGTCGGAAACGCAAACGCGCGTCGGAAACGCGCGTCGGAAACGCAAACGCGCGTCGGAAACGCAAACGCGCGTCGGAAACGCAAACGCGCGTCGGAAACGCAAACGCGCGTCGGAAACGCGCGTCGGAAACGCGCGTCGGAAACGCGCGTCGGAAACGCGCGTCGGAAACGCGCGTCGGAAACGCGCGTCGGAAACGCGCGTCGGAAACGCGCGTCGGAAACGCGCGTCGGAAACGCGCGTCGGAAACGCGCGTCGGAAACGCGCGTCGGAAACGCGCGTCGGAAACGCGCGTCGGAAACGCGCGTCGGAAACGCGCGTCGGAAACGCGCGTCGGAAACGCGCGTCGGAAACGCGCGTCGGAAACGCGCGTCGGAAACGCGCATCGGAAACGCCAGGAAACGCATTTTTTAAAGAAATATATATTTTATTTTTCAGAATCGCGTATCCCGCAAGGGGAAATACACGATTCTGCAATTCCGTGAGATATATATTTTTTGTTCCGCTCGCGTATTTCATTTTTGTTGTTCCGCTCCCAATCCCTCCTGATCCCTCTCGATCCCGCAGGCGTTCCGCTCCCGATTCCCGCTGGTACTTCTTTTTCTCTTCTTTTTCTTCTTCTTTTTCTTCTTTTAGGGTTTAGTTTGGTCCGCTCCCGATTCCCGCAGGTACTTCTTCTGGTACTTCTTCTTCTTCTCATTCTTCTTCTTCTTCTGGTACTTCTTCTTCTTCTTCTGGTACTTCTTCTTCTTGTAATTTTTCTTCTTCTTCTTCTGGTACTTCTTCTTCTTCTGGTACTTCTTCTTCTTCTGATACTTCTTCTTCTGGTACTTCTTCTTCTTCTGATACTTCTTCTTCTTCTGGTACTTCTTCTGGTACTTCTGGTTCTTCTTCTTCTGGTACTTCTTCTGGTACTTATTCTTCTTCTTCTTCTGGTACTTATTCTACTTCTTCTTCTGGTACTTCTTCTTCTTCTTCTGGTACTTCTTCTTCTGTTACTTATTCTTCTGGTACTTCTTCTTCTGGTACTTCTTCTTTTTCTGATACTTCTTCTTCTTCTGGAACTTCTTCTTCTGGTACTTCTTCTTCTAAAGCTTTTTGATATAACTTGTGCGCTTTTTGATATAACTTGTGCTCATTATCTTTCATATTTTGTACTGCTCCTGCTTAGTCTGATTTAATGTATTAGATGAAGAATCAATGTATGAACAAATTTTTATGTCTAACAGGCCACATAGTAGGGAGGATATTCTTTTGTCTGACAAGCCACATAGCCACTAGCTACTACTTAGGCGATTGATCAGTTGTAGTTGTACACTCCAAAAACAATTTTCATTAAAAAATTTCATCTTACCTCGATGTCTTCATTTAAACAAAACTCAAATCATCTTTAATTCCAAATTTCCAATACATCTCACTTGAAGATAAAAAGGGTAAGGAATTTCCACTCAACAGTTAATCTATTGTTGTACACAAAAATGTGGGTAGCTAGGAATTTCTCACATTATCCAATTTTATTGGAGAGAATGTTTTATTTTTATACTTGATATTTTGCATGTGAATGTAACAAAACAATGCTCTCAATTGATGTAATGATGTATTAATGTGGACATGTGATAGATTGTTCATTATGGTGTTTGTTTACTTGAATGTTATTTATAGCATTATATGAAATGTCAATGATATATAATATAGTCTTATTAATTTTTTTCGTTACAATTTAAGATATGTACAAATAGTTTGTTAGTTGTCTTATTCTTATATTAATTAATATTTATATTAAAATAATTAAAAACGTTTCCCGTATCCTAATTTTTTAAAAAATTACATTTCTCGTATCCGCTTCGTATCGTATCTCGTATCCCGTTTCCGTCCCCGTGCAACATAGGCCGCATTAACTCCAACACACCTCCACGACGGCAACATGATGGGTTGTGTCTTTTGAAGTAGGATTTATTATTTACGATCGGTAAGTAGTTCGAAGTCTATTTACTGTTGCAACAAAAATTCTTTCTTTGATCTCAGCAAAGCCCTTTGCACCTCCTCAACTTACTGAAATTTTGCTCTCTTCATACATCAGGTAATTTATATCATGATGAAATTGAAGTTTTTATAATGCCCTCGTAAGAGATTGTTAATACATGGAAACTCCTCAACTTGCCACCTAAGTTAGTGCTAAGCACTCCCGAATTACTTGAACTTTTTTCAACCACCTGAATGTTAATTACACCACAATTAATCTAAGAAACAAAAATTTGGTTGTCATGAGATAGCACTTCTTTAGGTATACGAATAATTGGTTCTGCTTCAACACTTCTAGCAACTTTCATAGGTATTGTAAATGTACCTTCTAACTTTTGATGTAAATAAGAATGTCATCAAAATAAAAAAGAATAATGCAATCACCAGCGAAGTGTCACATGCGTTAGTTCAGCCGCATAAAGGTACTCAACGTATTTGAGAGGTCAAATGAGATGACTAGTTATTCGAACAACCCATCCAGAGACATTAATGTCATTTTCCATTTGACACCAAAATATATGCATATTTGGTGGCATCTGCTCCACAAATCAATATGCGAGAAAAACTTGGCATGTAACAATTGGCCCAGCATATCAAATAGGCAGGAATTGTGATTTGTGGCCAATGGTAATCTTATTAATCGCCTGAATGTTAACGCATATCATCCAACTCTCATCTTTCATCGCCGTTAGTAGTGTCGGGATTGAAGAAGGGAATTCTTGAAAATTGGAGAAACAAATTGATGGCTTGCTCGATACAGAAAAGTGCAGGCCAATACTCTTGCTAGAATATTACCACAACACTATTGGAACCGCTGTTTCATATTCCCTATGTTTGAAAATATCAAATCTCAGCTGTATTTGATCACGTCTTGTGTTGATAGAGTGTGCAGGTTGACAGGTTCAAGCAAAGAAAAAAAGTCATCTATGGATACTAACGCCGAGCGATAAGAGTTACCGTCGGGCGGTAGCCGTGAATTAATTGGACAGAGCTCTCGGGAACCTATCGCGCCGCGCTAGTACTAACGCCCGCGTTAACGCAAGGAATTATTTTGGTCAGCCTCTCGGGAAACTACCGCCAAGCGGTAGTGTTTACCGCGCCGCGCTAGTCTCTCGATGAGAAGAATTCCTCGAGCAACCGATCTACCGCCAGGCGATAGTTGTTACCGCGCCGCGCAAGCCTCTCAACGAATGTCGAGAAGGATTCCTCGAGTAACCGACCTACCGCCGGGCGACAGTGGTTTCCGCGCCGCGCTAGCCGTTTCACGAGAAGGATTCGTTGAATTACTGACCTACCGCGTGGCGCTACCTTCTACCGGGGCGCTAGGTCTATGAAAAGGAAAAACATTCATTTTGAAATGCTATTTCAAATTTGGATGACAGCTGACACAGCAAGCGCGTGAACTTACTGTCAGACGCTAGTAATATCGTCGGCGGTAGCCTATTTTCATGAAGACGTATATAAGACCGCCGACGAGAGTTCATGCATTCAAGGATTCGGCCGCTCTTTGTTGCGCTCCGTTCCAAAAGTCTCCGTCAAAGAAGAAGAAAGTCGTTTCCCTCTGGTTCGTGAATGAAGAACTCCAGCGATCCAAAATCTACATTGAATACGAAGAGCCGATCGGTTGCTAGCAAAAGAAGATCTCAAGCACCGGCCGCGGATCGCTCAACGGGGAAGTCGCCAAGAGGGAGAACTTCATCCTTTGAATTCTCTACATCCTTATTTCTGTAATCTTTTCTTTTCCTGAATCTTGTGGTGAGGAAAATTGACCGGTGAGGGTCGTCGGCATCCGAGTAGGATTCCGTGGAAAATCGTCCTGGGGATAGGGACGTCTAGATCGGTGGATCTAGCGGGGTTCTAAGATCCTTCCTTGCGTGGAGGTGAAGAGTCGTCTTGAGGACTTTTCTTGGAGGGAAAGGGATATAGTCAACCGGTCCGTGGAGCGAGTCGGTATAAAAAACACAAGAGCTTTTATTTCCCATCGCCTCCGATCTCCGGCGTCACGGAGATCACAATTTTGTAATTGTCTAAAACAAGTGTTGTTAAAATTCCTGAAATGAAATTCTTTTTCTCTTGTATCATTTCTGTGATTGTGTTGTAATTGTTAAGCGATATTATTATTGTGGGGCGTGCAAACGAATCTGCTAAGGAAAACGAGTTCACAGACTTACCGCCGTGCGTTAGCTACCTAACGCCCCGCGGTAGCTTCCAGAACTCGATTTTCTGGGGTAAAATACTTCAAATTGCAATAAACGCGAAAAATCTTATTCACCCCCCCCCCCCTCCTCTAAGGTTGGTCACAGATCCAACAAGTGGTATCAGAGGAGGTTACTTCAAAAAGGCATAAAAATCTGAAGTAAGATGGCCAACTCCGTTCGCGCATTCAATGAGGGACAAGGTGTGAGTAGACCTGCACTGTTTATGGGGAGTGACTATAGTCACTGGAGGACTCGGATGAAAATCTTTCTACTGACTCACAGCATGAACGAATGGGTCACGATAGAGACAAAGTACACTGCACCCACTGTCACGGTTGGGGATACCGTCGTAGAAAAATCATGTGATAAGTGAGATGACGCAGACAAGCTTAGATGTACGAATAATGTCAATGCTATGAACTCGTTATTATGCGCCTTGGACAAAACTGAATTCAATAGAATATGTAACTGCGAGACTGCTTATGATATATGACGTCTTCTTGAACTCACTCACGAAGGTATCTCGCAGGTGAAGGAGTCGAAGCTGTTCCGACTCGAATCTGAATATGAACAGTTCCGGATGGAGATCGACGAGGATGTGGATAGCATGTACACGCGTTTTACCAAGATCGTCAATGCCTCAAGATCTCTCGGGAAGAGCATTTCAAATGGTGACCTGGTGAGGAAGATCCTGCGATCCTTGCCTCCCGCTTCAACCCGAAGGTGACTGTGATCGCTGAATCTCTTGGATCGCCGAATCTCATGATACCTTCTACCGCGGGGCACTAGCTCTACGAAAAGGAAAAACATTCATTTTGAAATGTTATTCCAAATTTGGATGACAGCTAGCACAGCAAGCGCGCGAACCTACCGCCGGGCGTTAGTATTACCGCCGTCAGTAGCCTATTTTCATGAAAACGTATATAAGGTCGCCTCGGTTTTTGTGCCTTGGAAATCGGAGAAAAGAAAAAGACGAGAGTTCGTGCATTCTAGGGTTCGGCCGCTCTTTCTTGCGCTCCGTTCCAAAAGTCTCTGTCGAAGAAGAAGAAAGTCGTCTCACTCTCGTTCGTTAACGAAGAACTCCGGCGATCCAAGATCTACATCGAATACGAAGAGCCGGCCGGTTGCTAGCAAACGAAGATATCAAGCACCGGCCGCGGATCGCTCAACGGACAAGTCGTCAAGAGGGAGAACTTTATCCTTTGAATTCTCCACATCCTTATTTCTGTAATCTTTTCTTTTTCTGAATCTTGTGGTAAGGAAAATCGACTGGTGAGGGTCGTCGGAATCCAAGGAGCATTTCGTGAAAAATCATCCTGGGATAGGGATGTCTAAATCGGTGGATCTAGCGGGGCTCTAAGACCCTTCCTTGCGTGGAGGTGAAGAGTCGGCTTGAGGACTTTTTTTGGAGGGCAAGGGAAAGAGCCAACCGGTTCGTGGAGCGGGTCGGTATAGAGAACAGAAGAGCTTTTATTTCTCATCGTCTCCGATCTCTGGCGTCACGGAGATCACAATTTTGTAATTGTCTAAAACAAGTGTTGTTAAAATTCTTGAAATGAAATTCTTTTTATCCTGTATCATTTCTGTGATTGTGTTGTAATTGTTAAGCGATATTCTTGCTGTGGGGCGTGCAAATGAATATGCTCAGGAAAACAAGTTCACAGACTTACCGCCACGCGTTAGATAGCTATCGCCTCGCGGTAGCTTCCAGAACTCGATTTTCTGGGGCAAAATACTTTAAATTGCAATAAACGCTAAAAACCTTATTCACCCCCCCTCCCTCTAAGGTTGGCCACTAGATCCAACAAACACTACACAAGTCAAAACCCAATTTCTTTTTTAATATTAATAAAGAAAACATCCACATAACTTATTTACCCCTAACGAGGATTAAACAAAACATAGTCCCACTTGTCTTGAATTGTACTACTTTTAACACCAGCACAAGCTAATTTTATAGATATCAGTGAGGTCCAATTTGGTACCATTTTCCAGTAGACTATAGAATTTTCCAAGTTTTTAGAAAATGTGTTGATTTCCAGAGGTAACAAATGAAGTAGATATGATTTTAATATGCAATTTGCTATCAAGAAATGACAATCATCTCAATGTATTTGATTGGATTGGAGGCAATATGAACAACTGATTGATTGTTACAATGTAAAGGCATAGCTCCGTGGATCCCATACCCAAGTTCATTAGTAATAACTTAAAGCCACTTTATTTCATGTGCAATTGTCACAACCCTATATTCAGCTTTAGCTGATGATTGTGTTGCCATGGGTTTATTTCCTACTTATCCATGAAATTAGGTTGACACTCAAAAACATGTAGTATCTGCTTGCAAATCTTCTATTAGTTGAGGATACGACCCAATCAACATCACAATAACCAAAGATATATAGGTGCCCTTGATTAGTATACACAATTCATTCTATAGAAATCCTTCCAGATATCTCACAATCCTGAGAACTACCTCATAATGATGAACCCTTAGTACAAATAAATTAGCTTACTAAGGGCAGCCCGGTGCATAAAAGCATCCCCGCGCAGTGAGGATCTGGGAAAGGGCTCACCACAAGGATTAAATGTAGGCAAATCTTACCATGCATTTTTGCAAGAGCCTGCTTCCAGTACTCAAACTCATGACCTCAAGGTCACAGGGCAACACCTCAACTAGTGCGTCAAGGCTCCCCTTCAAGTGAATTAGGTTACTACCTTTTGAAATTTCAATTTCTACTTACGAATTCAAGATTCTTGTTTGTGTATATCATAGATCAAATTAATGGACACTCTAGAGGTTTGGATCATGAATATCCAATTTTTTCAAGAAGGTTTAGGACATAATTTCTTTGAGAAATAAAAATCCTCCACACAGTCCTAGTCACTTCAATTCCCAAGAAATAATGAAGAATGCCAAGAAATGTAATATCAAATATAAAACAAAACACCATCTTTCATCAAAAGTTTGATGGGCACTGGAACTAATGAGAAGACTATCTAAACCATTAAGACGGTTTCATGTGTACATTTCTTCTAAATCAAAATAAAGTGATCATACACACTCTTAGAACAACCAATCCGAAGCCCCTTGCCGAAAAGTTTCTCAAACTAGGCACCAAAGTTCTCGGACTCCATACTCCTTTTGAAAACCAATAAATACACCTTGAATGCCAACTTGATTTCAAATTCAGCTCATTTTGATGATTCCATAACCGAGATGATGAATTGATGATATACATAACCGAGATGATGAATTGATGATATATTCTTGTCGTGTGAGTGCTGAGCGGGGATGTCCCTTTTGGATGGGTGAGTGTGAATTTTACCCCTTCCTTATCCACTCAATGTATTGTTAAGGTCACCCCACAACATGTTGGAGAAGTCAAGATTATCAATAATGTAACTATGGATCTCTTCATCATAGATATTGTGGAGAATGAGAACTATTATTCACTCACAAACCAAAATAATACACTAAAATTCAAAAGAGATTTATCCCTGGTTTTTATTGTTTTCCACTGTTTACATCACATGAACGCTCTCCTCAATAGGCGCGTTAGTATTTACGTTGAATAACTAAAATAACAATTAACCAGTACAATATAATGGTGAATAATGGCTACGATTGCAAGATTGGAACCCATCTCGAGTTATTTGCTGAGCGCAGAAAGAAAAGGTAATTCGAAGAGAATAGCTCGATAGCAAGAGCTCGGACGAATAACTATGTAGGTCAGTTTCAAGCGACCACGTAGCTTTTTAGTATCCTATATCACATTTATAGGTCACACGAATCTATTGTTTAAATAATAAAAACTTTATGCTATATAGGATATTCAATTATTCAAATAATATTGAAGCAAACCATTGCTATCTGAATAACATCCTTAAGGTAACAGTATAATCTAACAAAGGAACCAAAGAGGGCATGACAGAAATGCGTACTAGGACAAGATTGCGGATACAGAATCATAAACATCAAAAAGGACAAGAACTGCCTTCAAGGAGATATATAGGTACCTGGAGGGCCGATGATTGTCGAGACCCAGTGGTAGAGATTGTCACCTTTAGGGCCGGCGGAGCAATCGGAGGGCGGATCGGCGTTGAGCTCCATCATTTCCTTTTGAATCCTCCTCCCCGACGACGACACGGACGTGGTCGACTGCCATGGGCGGACTCCACTTCCGCCGACGGCGCTGCCGGAGAATGGGAAATTTGTGGAGGACATGGATCAAGCTCTAGGACGGTTGTTGAGACGGACGGCCATAATCTGCATGCTCCAATATTGGTCGCAGTTGTTTGAAAAAAATCAGTGAATTGTTAAAGTAAATCAGTGAATTGTTAAAGTCAAATTCAATATGAATATACACAAATCATGGTTAATGATAAATTATATTTTATGAAAAATACTATGTGCAAACTAAATTGTTAAGTACAAACCAATATTGTTAACAACAAATCAATACTCCAACTTACATAATCTAATGTTTTAGATAAAAAACAATTCATGAGAAGTCTAGTTCAACCATTCAACAAAATAATACATTTATAACATAAAAACAACAAATATATGATATTTAATAGCTGATAACTCTCATGTTCCACCGTAGAATTGGTGTGATATCAGTAAAATGGATGCCCCTCTGATAAGTAAAGCCTTAGCAACATGCTTCATAGTGGAGGTTTTGCCCGTTCAAGGCATATCCAAAACAAGAGTGTAATCCTTCGCAGATAGTATCTGAAAACAGAGGATCAAATATATCATAGGGAAAACAATAAAGTCTAAGATGAAATTAGAAAATCATAAAAGATAAATAGACAGCATCACAAATAAAACCACTAGAACAAATAAAAGCAACAAAAATCTTGCCTTACTGATAGCTTTACCCATATCTAAGGCATGACTCACAACTCGAAAACCGCATCATATAAAGGAATATAATTTTGAAATTCAAGATAGAGAGTTCTCCTCACTTGTAACCAATCATCACTCATATCTAAGGCGTGACTCACAACTCGAAAACTACAATGTCCATCGCCAAGCACATCTTTTACATCTAAGACATTCTCAGATAGGTAACTTGATAATTGCTCACGGAATTGATTAAGCAAATGATCATTTTTAGAATGGTTTCTTAGATAAACTTAAGTACTCTTCCGTGCAGTCAACTTTTCTGTCATTCTTGGCATCTTAAATTCCTTGTTAACTTCCTCCTTCAACACATGTTCAAAGTGTGATAGGTCACGTTTTGTGGACTTCCACTCATCCTTAAACTTCTTCAAGCTACCTTTTGGCCTATCTTTTATCCGTGTTAACTTTCCTTGTGGATCAATTGTTTGAGTACTTGATGGATCTACAAACTCTTGAAGTTTGCATTTGATTTCCTTTTTTTTGATATTCATTTGAATTGACAAATCTTTGTGCAATAGCTTCCAATTCATTACTAATATCAATTGAAGATTCTTCATCTTTAGCATTTGTTGTCTGCAATGAAAGCCGCTTTCAATGTCTATGTAATAACCATAATGGACAAAGCTTTGAATGAGATATAAAAAATAAAAGTTCATGGGCACAAGGTAAACTCATCGTCAACCTTTTTTATGTGTGCATTCATTAACATTTTTAATTTGCTTACCCATTTTCACCAAATCCTCTTCCTCCTTAATACATTATAGGGCCTTAAGAAATACTTGACCCAAAAGATCAGAACATAAAGAACCTGAGTAATCTTGATTCACCTGCATAAAACTTTGCCCAAATGACCTCTCAATATCAGTGAGTTGTAGTTTGATCATTTGGTCAAAACTCATCCATATTGTTCCAAAATTTCCAATGGACACTTCAAGAAATTTTTTCAATTGACTATGAGCACTCTCTACTCGATTTATAGTAGAACTTCTCAGATGTAGATACTTATCAACCCAAGCACATACGAAATATTCCATGTACGATGTAAGACCCCCTTTTTTCTCTTCAAACTTGTTAAAAGTAGCGAAAAGAAAAGAACAAGCGGATAGACTTTTGAATAATTGAAATTTTATTATCCAAAAAAGGTATCTATTACAAAGGTATGCCCTCCTTTATATAGAATGGAGGAGAGATGAGAGAATACAAATAAGAGATGTGGGACTATAATTTACAGGACTAAGCGGACTATACAAAACAAACCGCACAAGCCGCGCGGTTAGACAGCAGGGCAAACCGCACGGCTACCACCAGAGAGGAAGAGAGACTGCCAGGGTAGACCGCCAGACCGCCCGGTCTCCAAGCCGGCTGAGACAAACCGCCAGACCGCGCGGTCTTCAACCCGCCAAGACAAACCGCCAGACCGCCCGGTCACCAACTTCAACACTCCCCCTCAAGCTGGAGCATATATATCGATCATGCCCAGCTTGTCGCAGATGTGGAAAAAGGAAGCGGACACCGGCTTGGTGAAGACATCTGCCAACTCGTTGTCGGAAGTAACAAATGGAGTGCAAATCTGTTTCTTCAATATTTCTTCCCGAATAAAATGACAGTCGACTTCTATGTGTTTTGTTCTCTTATGAAAGACCGGATTTTTGGAAATGTGTATCGCGGCCTTATTGTCACAGAACATAGGAAGAGGATAGTTGTAAACCTCTCCTAAGTCAAGCATGAGAGCCCACAACCACTTCAACTCACATGTAGTCGATGTCATGCAGCGATATTCCGCCTCTGCACTAGACCTGGAAACGATAGATTGTTTCTTGCTCTTCCAACTCACAAGATTGCCTCCAACAAATGTGCAGAAACCTGAAGTCGATTTGCGGTCCCCTTTGTCATCCGCATAGCTTGAATCAGAGTACGCTTCAACCCTAAGGTGACCATTTTTCTGAAATAGGAGTCCTTTCCCTGGAGCAGCTTTAATATACTCTAATATCCTCAGAGCAGATTGTAGATGACACTCCCTCGGAGCTTGCATGAACTGGCTCACCTTGCCAACAGCATAAGAGATGTCGGGTCTGGTTATCGTGAGATATATGAGCTTGCCCACCAGATGCCGGTATCTCGTAAGATCGGAGAGAAGAGGTGAGTCATCTGTCCAAGTTTTGTCTTCTCCAACAGCCATAGGACAACGTGCAGGTTTAGCACCAGTCAGTCCTGCCTCCTTTAAAAGATCAAGAGCATACTTCCGTTGTGAAAGGACCATGGAGTTGGGCTTTCTAGAGATTTCAATCCCCAGAAAGTATTTCAGGGAGCCCATATCCTTTGTGACCAGATGTTGACGAATGTGTTTCTTGGTCATCAATACCTCATCCTGGTCATCGCCAGTAAGAAGAATGTCATCAACATAAACCGCAAGAACAACAAGACCAGAGGCGGTTTTCCGAACAAACAAGGAGTGATCTGCTGAGCTTCTTGTAAAACCAATGGCCGCAACAATGCTACTGAACTTGTCAAACAAGGCACGAGGACTCTGCTTGAGGCCATAGATAGCCTTCTTTAGCCGGCATACCCGTGTCTCCCCCTGAGCAACATACCCAGGAGGTTGCTCCATGTAAACATCCTCCTGCAGATCACCATAGAGGAAGGCATTCTTAACATCTAGCTACGAGATGGGCCAATCCCTGTTGACAGCCACAGAGAGAAGAACTCGAATAGTGCTGAGACGAGCCACGGGAGAGAAAGTGTCAAAGTAATCAATCCCATAAGTTTGGGTAAAACCCTTGGCAACCAGGCGAGCCTTATAACGATCCACACTGCCATCCGGGAGAAACTTCACCACGAAGACCCAGCGACAGCCAACAACATCTGTGCCGAAAGGAGGAGGAACAAGGGTCCAGGTACCCCATTCAGTGAGAGTAGCAATCTCCTCATCCATGACAACTTTCCAATGAGGAATAGTAAGGGCCTCCTGGTAGGAACGGGGGGTGGCAGTGGCCGAGATAGCCAGGGCAAAAGCTCTGCGAGCAGGGGTAAGACGATCATAGGAAACAACTACAGCAAGCGGGTGTTGGGTACAGACCCGAACCCCTTTGCGAAGAGCAATCGGGAGGTCCAGGTCAGCAGGTGCCTCAGTATCCGGAGTATCCGTGGTGGAGAGAGCTGGCCCGGGAGTAGAGAGAGATGGCAGCGGAGTGGAGGGAGAAAATGGAGTAGAGGGTGGAGAGGGCGGAACAGCAGTGGGAGCAGAGGGAATGGATGGGTTGGTATGAGAAGTAGGATCAGGAGGAGTAGAAGAGGAAGCGGGGGAGAAGTAAGAGGCATTGGCAAAGAAGGTGACATCCGCAGAGACAAATTGCTTGCGGGTAACAGGGTCAAAGCAGCAATATCCTTTCTGAGTGGGAGAGTAGCCCAGAAAGACACATTTGGTGGCACGTGGTGAGAGTTTATCACGGGTGGCAGCGGGAGAGTGCACAAAAGCGGTGCACCCAAAGATGTGTAGAGGAAGAGGAAATGGATCCTTGTCTGGATAAAGAATGGAGAAGGGGGTTGCACCGTGGAGAACTGTGGAGGGAAGGCGATTGATAAGATAGCAGGAGAGGAGGACAGCATATCCCCAATAGGAGCGAGGAACATGCATTTGAGTCATCATAGTGCGAGCGACATCAAGGAGGTGACGGTTTTTGCGTTCCGCCACCCCATTTTGTTGGGAGGTGTAGACACAACTTGTTTGACGAATAACACCATGGTGAATACAAAAGGAGGAGAAGTCGTGGCTAAGATACTCCTTAGCATTGTCAGAACGAAGGAGTTTAATAGACGTATCAAACTGAGTCTTAACCATAGAATAAAAGGAGGTCCAAACAGAGAATAGCTCGGAGCGATCTTTGAGAAGATAAACCCACGTACATCGAGAGAAATCATCAATGAAGGTGACAAAATAGGAACTACCCCGACCGATGGTGAGGTTAGGAGCGGGACCCCATATGTCAGAGTGAACGAGGTCGAACGGACGGGAAGAGCCCCGACTTTGCGTTGGGGGGAAGGATGAGCGGTGATGTTTGCCAAGTTGACATGCATCACAGTTTAGAGGAGGATGATGAGGAGGGAGGTGCGGCAGGAGCTGGCGGAGAATTCGGGGAGGAGCATGTCCAAGGCGAAGATGCCATTGGAGAAGATCTGTAGAGGAGGAGGAGAAGGCGGATAGAGCAGAAACGTTGTCGAGGAAGTAAATGGTGTAGGGATGTTTGTGAGATGGACGTGCTTACGCTAACGGCGGATTACCCATCACAGAACATAGAAAAATAAGAGAGTGCTCCGACCAAAAGCGAACAAAAAGGGGTCGGTTGGCTCTCAAAAATACGGGACTCGATACAACGTCCTTAGGACCTACTCTCCAACAAGCACACAACTCACGCCTAGCCGGACTCGATACCACGACCTTAGGACCTACCTCTCCAACAAGCACACGTCTCACCGCACCTACACAAGCATCTATTCTTTTCACAATAAGCCGTCAATCGCAGCAAAAATACATTTAGGAGCGGCGGTAAACGATAAGGAGGGATCAAGAACAAGTTGAGATTAACTCCCTTGTTAGCACCAAAGTGTGCCCCAACTTGGAGAACAAGTCAAGGCTAGGCCTAGTTTGTACTCCAGCGGATCTTCCAATCCGAAAAACAAGAGGGTCAATAACAACGTTCGATTCAGATTTGCAAGCGAAAACACTTTAAAAATCGCGGAAAAGACGGTTGAATAACCTCCACAAAAATCTCACAGCAAGAAGCACAAAGATAGGGAAGAGATTACCCAACCAAGAAGAAGATCACACAATATTTGTGGGAGAATCACTCTCTCCACGGTTCCACCGGTTTCACACCGAAGGGGCTGCTTCCTTCTTCCACGGAGTCGCACCGAGAGAAGCCACGCCGGAGTCGCACCGAACGGGGATGGAGGAGGCAAGGCTAGGCTTCACACCCAAAGGGGAGGGGGGGGGCGGCTAGTGGAATCTCTCCATGGCCGAAATTCTCTAGGGGAGAGTTTAGGTTTTCTTCTTCCAATGCATAACTCATCATAATATCCTCCTTTAAATAGGAGTTACAAAAGAGATCCAACCATCCAAGATGAAGATGAAATCTCATCCATCCGGGCGGTTACTTACACACCAAGGGTTTAATAGCACACCAACATAAAAATAAAAATAATACAAGCCAAATGTTTTAAGCAATTAAAATAAAACTAAGTAAAAGTATTAAGCAAGCTTTGCGCGCCGCGGACGGAGGTTGTATCACAGCTTTCCGTTAGCGTCCGTGGCGTTTTCATGACGCCGCAAATCTTTAACTTGTTGCGCCGCAGCAACCGGGTCATCATCAGGAAGTGTTGGAGGGGCCGCGCCATCAATCCTCCCCCACTCAAAATCACGCATCTCCGATGCGTGGGCTGATAGAAAGCGGCGGAGAAGCTCGACATCCAAACGTTGAAGCTCTGTCGCGAGTACCCATGAGTCGTCCGACGGTGGGCGGTCACGCCAACGGATGAGGAAGCGGTAGGTAGCACCGTCAGGAGTAGTAAGTGGCTCAGCAGCGAGTATCATATCTGGATGGAGAAACGTCTTGGGAAACCTGGGAAACATGTCAGCAGTAGGAATAAAAGAAGGCAACGTACCATCCGATGTTATACCTGCGGGGACCGGAGGAGAGAGATCATCCAAACTACCACTCCCCAACCCATTAGAAATTTCAGTGGAGGGAGAAGACGACAAAGAAACCAACTCTTGTGGATGCGCAACAAACAGCGTCAAATCCGAGACATTAAAAATAGGGGAGATACCCCATTCAGCAGGCAAATCCAATACGAAAGCGTTGTCACCTAGCTTCTTTATAATCCGAAAAGGACCGGCGCGTTTTGGAGCTAACTTTTTAACGGTGCCAGTTGGCATTCGTTCGGGAACTAACCGTACTAAAACCAGATCGCCGACCTTAAAGTGTGACACCTTCCTATGTAGATTAGCGTGCGCTTGATAAGACTCATATTGAGCAGTCAAGGTAGCTCGTATACGTGCATGTAAGTCGTGAATATGTTGGGCGAAGGATTGTGCAAACTGACTTGTTTTGTATGTGGGAGGTAAGGGGACCAAGTCAAGTGGCACAGGGGCCTTATACCCGTGAACAATTTCATTCGGAGACATACCCGTGGACCGATTTTTAGAATTATTGTAAGCCAGTTGTGCATGTGGAAGCAGTAAATCCCAAGTGCCTTTATGGTCGCTCACGAGACATCGAAGAAGATTTCCTAGGCTCCGATTGACTACTTCCGTCTGGCCATCAGTTTGTGGGTGATAAGCCGCGGAGAATAATAATTTTGTGCCCATAAGAACCCACAAGGTTTTCCAAAAGTAGCTAGTGAACTTGACGTCCCTATCTGAGACAATAGTCTTCGGAACGCCACGGTGACTAACGACGTCTTTAAAATACAGTTTCGCAATGTGAGAGGCGTCGTTGGTCTTACTACAGGGGAGGAAGTACGCCATCTTGGAGAACCTATCCACAACAACGAGTATAGAATCATGACGTCGCAGGGTGGGGGGAAGGCCTAATACAAAGTCCATGCTCACGTCTTCCCACGGGACGGACGGAATAGGTAGCGGAGTGTATAAACCTACATTGGACTTAGTACCTTTAGAAACTTGGCACGTACGGCAACTGCTCACAACTTTCCCAACCATCGCCTTTAGTTTAGGCCAAAAGAATTTCTCCTCTACGAGCGTTATCGTTTTGTCTCTGCCAAAGTGGCCACTCAAGCCACCACTATGTAACTCCCAAATGATGTGGAGTCGCAAAGAGGAGTGGGGGATACACAATTTTCCGTGTTTGAATAAGTATCCGTCTCTAAGTGAATAGACCGTGATGGTCGCGGGAGAGCTATCCTGGGCAGATAAGTATGGCTCCTGAAAATCAGGGCATGTGGCGTATTCATCCTTTATGCGCTCGAACCCTACCACGTGGACTTGCATGGAGGAAAGTAAGAGGGTGAGGCGACTGAGTGCATCGGCAACTCGATTGTCGGTCCCCTTAAGGTGCTTGAGAGTAAATGTGTATTCTTGCAAGAAGGATACCCATTTAGCGTGGCGCGGGCTGATTTTGTGCTGACCATTGATGAATCGCAACGCTTCATGATCAGAGAGGATCACGAACTCCTTATGAAGGAGGTAGTGCCTCCAATGATGCAAACATCTAATGACCGCATAAAACTCCCTATCGTAATTGGAATAATTTAATTTAGCACCCGCTAACTTCTCACTAAAATAACTAACCGGGTGACCCTCTTGACTCAAGACACCTCCAATCCCTACGCCAGATGCATCACAAGTAAGCTCGAAGACCTTGGTGAAGTCTGGGAGACGTAACACCGGTGCTTCGGTCATAAGCTCCTTAATACGATGGAATGCAAACGTGGCGGATTTGGACCATGTGAATTCTCCTTTCTTCATGCAGTCCGTAATGGGTGCCATAATGCTACTAAAATCACGTATGAAACGACGATAAAAGGTAGCTAACCCGTGGAAACTACGCACCTCACGAAGGCTAGTGGGCTCGGGCAAGTCTCTAATCACCTGAACCTTTCCTGGGTCAACACGAATTCCTTCAGAGCCAACTATATAACCTAAGAATTCAACCTCCGAAACATAAAACGTGCATTTCTTAAGATTTAGATATAAGGTTTCAGTCCTTAAGGTGGAGAGGACTACTTTGATGTGAGAGAGGTGTTCGGCGGGGGAGGTACTAAACACTAGGATGTCATCAAAATACACTACAACAAACTTCCCCATATATGGCCTAAAGATGTGCGTCATCATCCGGGAGAAGGTGCTGGGGGCATTGGATAGCCCAAAGGGCATCACAAGCCATTCATACAACCCGTCCTTAGACTTGAACGCCGTCTTCCACTCATCCCCCTCTCGGATCCTGATTTGGTGGTAACCACTCCGTAAGTCCAGTTTTGAGAAGATAGTGGCACCCGATAGGACATCCAAGAGATCATCTAGTCGCGGAATTAGAAACCTATATTTTATAGTAATTTTGTTGAGAGCTCGGCTATCAACACACATGCGCCAGGTGCCATCCTTCTTAGGGGCAAGAAGAGCGGGGACAGCACATGGTCTCATACTAGTCCTAATAAATCCCTTATTTAACAACTCCTCTATCTGGGTTTGTAACTCTATGTGGGCAGTTGGATTAAGCCTATAGTGTGGTTGGTTGGGTAAGGACGATCCGGGGATAAGGTCTATTGCGTGTTGTATATCTCTAAGCGGTGGTAACGACGAAGGCAACTCCTCCGGGTATACATCCCTAAACTCATCCAACAATACCCGTAGCTCTCGGGGTAAATCTTCCAACACGCCACCATCAGTTTTTTCACTCAGAAGTACAAGAGCGTACATTATTCCCCCAATGAAGGGATCCTTCACAAATTCCTTCCTACCAACTAAACTCAAGGCTTTCCTCTCAACTGGGATGGTGGTATCCTTAGCCAACACTACCGGCTCTTTTGGCACAGTCGGTCTCAAGGTGACGATCTTGCCATTGAATTTAAACTCATAAGTGTTGGCACGACCATAGTGCGTCACATCACGGTCGTATAGCCAAGGGCGGCCTAATAACACATGACAAACGTCCATTGGTAGGACGTCGCACCAAACCTCATCTGTGTAGGATTTGAAAGACAGGGGGACTAGGCATCGTTGGGTAACCTTAATAGTAACCTTACTAATCCAAGCGACCTGGTAGGGGGTCGGGTGCGGCTCGACAGTCAAGGACATACGCTTAACGACATTCTCAGAAACGGCGTTTACGCAACTACCACCATCAATAACTAATTTGCAAAGTTTTTCTCCACTCTTAAAGATCAGGGAAAAGATGCTCGTCCTCTTCCAGTCGTCTACAGGACGAGGAGTGGTCAAAATGCAACGCATCACCATAAGGCGGTGATCGTCCTCCAAGTCACTAGGGACTCCGTCAGGGTCGCTCTCCTCTTCGGCCTCATGGACATAGTCGTCAGGGTCGGTAGTGGACTCTAGTAAGGCTATGGCCTTCGTCTTGGTGGGGCATTCGTAGGCATAGTGGCCTTGAACACCGCATGAGTAACAAGTGGTGTTAGCCTTGCTAACCTTTCCAACGGGGATACGCTCACTAGCGGGGTTCTTGGTATTTCTCGCGGTAATCACAACGGATTTCGACTCGGAGGATCTAAATTTTCCTTTATCAGGAAAAGTGGAAGAAGATGCCCCCGCGGTGGACTTATTCTTCGCATTAGAATAACGGGAGTGAGCTTTATATGCTAGGTTCTTTTCAATGTCCAAGGCGGCATTGAAAGTCGTATTCAAGTCCGTGTGACCATAACGCAAGAGTTTTCGCTGAATGTCGGGGTGAAGTCCCTTTCGAAATCTAGATAAAGTTACTTCGGGGATCTCTCGAAGGTCACATCGTACCATACGGTCCTTAAGTTCTCCCATATATTCAGCAACAGACATTGAGCCTTGCCGAAGGGTGGCAAGCTCATCGAACATTTGCGTCCGATGGTACGCAGGAACGTACTGATCGGTTAGCAGGTTCTTCATAACAGCCCATCCAATGAGTGGGACCCCGTGCCCAGCTCCTAACCTACGTTCTTCATTCAGCCAATAGGTTTTGGCACGTCCCATTAATTTCATCCTGGCAACTTGAACCTTTTGGGGGTCCGTGAGGTTGTGCCATTCGAAATAGCACTCCATGTCTATAGCCCAATGGAGGAAGATCTGGGGATCTCCCATGCCATCATAGGTGGGGGCATTTATCTTGATAGCCCTCGTGATATCAAAGCCTCGCTCGGGGCGGGGTTCTCGAGGGGGCATACGGGGAGAGTTTCCCTCAGAATCCGAATCAAAGTTCGGTTGGTGCCGGTTGGGCTGCCCAGCATTAACGGGAGGTGGGGGTGGCCTTGCTTGATTTTGTAGGATCTGGGCTAAGGCGTTCCTAAGCTCTGTCATTTCGGCACGAAGACCTGCTATAGCCTCGGTGTTGGGATCACCATGCTCGTTCGCAGCCATCCTAGACGTAGACGGGGTTGCGTACTCCGTTCCTAGCCTAGTGCGCATTCAGGTTTGGGAGGCCCCGGGCAAGATGAATTTTCCTAGGACTGAAGCTATATTGAAAATAAGATATTTTTATATACTCCCGATGTGAATAACACGTAGATCGTTAAAAAAAATTTTCTTTGAAATTTTGCTGAAAAATAAAGATTTCAGCCCGCTATTTGCAGACCACAGAAAATAATTTTTTTGAGTTCGAACGATCGGATCTCTAACAAGGAACGTAGAGAGGATGTTTGCAACGTGAAAGTTGAAACGACCGCCTCTGATACCAAATTGGTGTAGGGATGTTTGTGAGATGGACGTGCTTACGCTAACGGCGGATTACCCATCACAGAACATAGAAAAATAAGAGAGTGCTCCGACCAAAAGCGAACAAAAAGGGGTCGGTTGGCTCTCAAAAATACGGGACTCGATACAACGTCCTTAGGACCTACTCTCCAACAAGCACACAACTTGCGCCTAGCCGGACTCGATACCACGACCTTAGGACCTACCTCTCCAACAAGCACACGTCTCACCGCACCTACACAAGCATCTATTCTTTTCACAATAAGCCGTCAATCGCAGCAAAAATACATTTAGGAGCGGCGGTAAACGATAAGGAGGGATCAAGAACAAGTTGAGATTAACTCCCTTGTTAGCACCAAAGTGTGCCCCAACTTGGAGAACAAGTCAAGGCTAGGCCTAGTTTGTACTCCAGCGGATCTTCCAATCCGAAAAACAAGAGGGTCAATAACAACGTTCGATTCAGATTTGCAAGCGAAAACACTTTAAAAATCGCGGAAAAGACGGTTGAATAACCTCCACAAAAATCTCACAGCAAGAAGCACAAAGATAGGGAAGAGATTACCCAACCAAGAAGAAGATCACACAATATTTGTGGGAGAATCACTCTCTCCACGGTTCCACCGGTTTCACACCGAAGGGGCTGCTTCCTTCTTCCACGGAGTCGCACCGAGAGAAGCCACGCCGGAGTCGCACCGAACGGGGATGGAGGAGGCAAGGCTAGGCTTCACACCCAAAGGGGGGGGGGGGGGGCGGCTAGTGGAATCTCTCCATGGCCGAAATTCTCTAGGGGAGAGTTTAGGTTTTCTTCTTCCAATGTATAACTCATCATAATATCCTCCTTTAAATAGGAGTTACAAAAGAGATCCAACCATCCAAGATGGAGATGAAATCTCATCCATCCGGGCGGTTACTTACACACCAAGGGTTTAATAGCACACCAACATAAAAATAAAAATAATACAAGCCAAATGTTTTAAGCAATTAAAATAAAACTAAGTAAAAGTATTAAGCAAGCTTTGCGCGCCGCGGACGGAGGTTGTATCGCAGCTTTCCGTTAGCGTCCGTGGCGTTTTCATGACGCCGCAAATCTTTAACTTGTTGCGCCGCCGCAACCGGGTCATCATCAGGAAGTGTTGGAGGGGCCGCGCCATCAGTAGAGGTCATCACTCTCAGTCCCGGTAGCAATCGTCCGTTGGGAGTCCGGATCCTGAAAAGTACAAGAGCTAGGGGTGAATATGACAGAACACCATAGTTGCTTGCATAAAGAAGTAACCGATAATAAATTGCACGGAAACGTGGGCACATAGAGGGTATCAGCCAGGCAGAGAGATGGAGTGACTTGAACCGTGCCCATCCCATGGACCGGGGAGGGAGATCCATCAGCAACAATGACCGGGGGCAACTGAGCATGTGTGTCAAGAAGAGAGAAACATTGAGGATTGCCTGTCATATGATTGGTTGCACCAGAGTCGATGAGCCATCTTCCGCGAGTAACAACATGAGCACTACCAGAAGAGGTGACCACGGAGGCGGACAGGCTGGAGGAGGGGAAAGCCATGGAAGCAAGAGAGGAGCAAGCCGCGACGATAAGAACAAGCCACGAGAAGAGAAAAGAGCACCAAGCCGGGCGAACAGAAACAGGTCGGGCGGCTAGGAAGGCCGCTACCAAGAAGCAGAGCAAAGCAGAGGGAAAGAAGTCGCACGGCTTGAAAAAGTCGGGCGAACAGAGGAGAACAGGTCGCACGGAAAAAGATGAGGCCGGCGCGACTAGCAAGCAGGAGCGGGTAGAAGGCAACAACAAGTAGAGCGCGAACAGTAGCGGCTAGCAAGAGGTCAAAGGCACAGCAGGGAAGAGGTCGCGCGGACTGAAAAGGCCGAGCGAACAGAAGAGAGGAGAAGAGCATGTGACCGCGACCAAGATGCGGGTGAGAAAGGAACAACCCGCACGGTCAGGCAGATCACAGCAGCAAACCGCGAGTATAGGGGCAAGCGGATATGGGGAAAGCAGAAGCGAACAGGGAGAAGAAGTTCGCAGCGGGTAGACACGCCGCAAAGACTAGGAAGTCGGAGAGGCAAGAAAGAACAAGGAGCGCGGCGACAAGGAAACAGGTCGCTGCGATGAATAGCAGTAGGAGAAGAGAACCAAGAAGCAAGCCGCGCGAACAGGGCAGCGGACAGAAACAAGCCGCTCGAACAGGGCGGCGGACAGAAGAGAAGGCAAGCCGCGAGAGAGGTCGCGGATAGCGGAAAACAAGCCGCTAGAAGCAGAGAGCGCACAGAATCAGGAGGAAATGACCATGTCCTCTGATACCATGTTAAAAGTAGCGAAAAGAAAAGAACAAGCGGATAGACTTTTGAATAATTGAAATTTTATTATCCAAAAAAAGTATCTATTACAAAGGTATGCCCTCCTTTATATAGAATGGAGGAGAGATGAGAGAATACAAATAAGAGATGTGTGACTATAATTTACAGGACTAAGCGGACTATACAAAACAAACCGCACAAGCCGCGCGGTTAGACAGCAGGGCAAACCGCACGGCTACCACCAGAGAGGAAGAGAGACTGCCAGGGTAGACCGCCAGACCGCCCGGTCTCCAAGCCGGCTGAGACAAACCGCCAGACCGCGCGGTCTTCAACCCGCCAAGACAAACCGCCAGACCGCCCGGTCACCAACTTCAACAAAACTCTGGGGTCTTATGCCCAGAACCGCCGCTTTGCGGTGACACCTTCGCGCCCGGGAAGATCGTCACTACAAAACGCCGATTCTGATGGCCTTATTGATCACAAAAGTAGCAGTACAAGAGAATAGACATGTAAGTGTACAGAAAATCACATATCATATAAATAATCTCCACAAAGGGAGTGTCCACAAAATAATATATCAGAGTACTAAAATACGGGCTTGTGCCCGGAACATCATGTCCTCACTACAAATCACTCATGCAGAAGCAAAAACAGAACATCTACTCAAGGTCGAGACTCACGATCATGGCTGTATGAACTCCGGAGCTAAACTGCCCCATATCCAAGCGCACCGGTCTCTGGGGCTGCTCCCCTGTGATGGGCTCCACGATTCTCTAAAATGATGCGGTTCGAAAACTATTAGTCATAAAGACTAAGCTCTATCATCCCCTACCCCTTCCCCCATGGCTCCTAAGTACCGAGTGGAGAGGAAGAAAGGAAAGGACATGAAGGTGGAGAATAAATCAAAAGAAACAGGTGGCAACGGAACTAATCTAGTAATTCTATAATAAGTAATGGCAATAAGATGAAATATTAAAAGTAACATTCACTTATGTGAGAACACATAAGCCAAGGGATCTTCTGCAAGACTCCCATCGTATACAAAGTCTCATACCAATTTATACGTTGGGGTGTCGGTTATCAAACAGCAATATATATATGTCAAAATTGACCTTAATTTATAAACTTGCTCACACAAGCTTATAGACCAAGGGGTCATTTTGCAAGTCCTAATGTATAAGCGTCTCATTCCACTTATACCTTAGGTGTCAGGGGTTAAATGAATCGATTATGCTATGACATGCAAGTGGGTATGATGGAACATGCAAGTGCAACACACGCACCCGACTCTGTGCACACAGACCTTTAGTTCCCCCTTTCTGGAGCCGTAACCTCCCAGGACACCTCCGTAGTGGCAGACGGAAGCGGTGGGTTGGGCCTCGCCCACCTCTAAACCAGTAACGCACTACCGGTCAGACTTATCGTACGCCTCAACGCTTGGTGCACGAAGCAGACTCCTGCGTACTCTTGTCGGCTGGTGCACCAGATTTCTGTTGGCGAAGTTCTAACCACACTTGCCGAGTCAGCGTATTGGCGTTGGTGCATCGACCCTCCAATACCGAAGACCCACCACCTTAATTTTCTTTCCTTTTATGCACATGCAAATTTAACATATTCAAAAACCGAGCCGAAGCTCCCCGGACTAAAATGTCCGTCTCAAACAATCGAGCCGAAACTCCTCGGACCAAAACGTTTGTCTCTTAACTATCTGAGCCGAAGCTCTCCGGACCAAAACGTCCGTCTCTTAACTATCCAAGCCAAAGATCCCAACTATCTTCCTGTGTTATCTGTGTTCGTGAAATGTGCAACCCTAATTACTAAGTTACTCTTTTCAGCTTGTTAATACAGTTTACGTTAACCCAGGACTGCCCCCGGTATTCCCTGTGAATGGCTCTCAAGGGGCACTAGAAACTATGATGGGATTACACCCATCGTTCCCTTTCGCAAGGTAATTATTATTATTATTGGTTGATTCCCTTACCCATTACCTTCTTGTGTTACGATAGACTAACCTAGTGTGATTTTTGACCTTCCTCTCTTCGGGAAAGACGACCTTTCGTCGAACCCGAGCACCTATTAACTCTAGCCAACACCACTTCTCACCAACCTTCCCATCTTTATATGGTGAACACTTTCACATCCATCCAATTCAGCAGATTAACTAACTCCAACGCTGTGCCCCATCATATCCTATGATTGTTAACTCAAATTGTTAATTGCAGACTATCATATGCTATATGTCGAACCGGATAGGAAATGATCCAATACTCATCCAAATGCCCTAACTTATTTACTGGAGGTATATCATGATATAATTAGTCTATAATCAAAAAATTATAATTTTTCCTAATTTATCTGGCATTTAATTAATTTCCTCAAAAATTTCAAGGGCTACCGGTTTGAACATGAACTACCCTAAGTACTCATGAAAGATGTCCAACAAAATTATTATAAATGTTATGTTATCTCAATATGGTAGATCCAAAGTATCACAATTTTTCTATCATTAAAAGGGCACTAAAACTATTTTAGCAATATTTTCTATCTTTTGTTATTTATGAATCAAGTGCCGAAAGTATCCATCCAGAAATTATAAATTAATTATACTTTGTAGATACATCCTTAAAAATAGCATTGACCAAGTTTCATAAGTTTTCAGCAAGTATTAATCTCTGGATAAATTAATTATCAAAAATCTCTATAAGGTGGCCTTGTAAAGAAACTGTCGTAACTAAGATTCTAAAAATCATGAATAAATGTCTACAAGCATATAAAGTCCTGAAAATCTCAATTCCTAAGTCTCATAATTTTTTAACAGCAATATCATCCATAATTAATTTTAAAACCATAAAACCCCTTTTTAACATTTGTGAATGAAGTACTATATTTACTCAACTAAAAATTATAAAAAAATTCAGAAGCAACCACTCTGACCTAAAATACTTACTATTAAGATTTCATGGGGTTTCAATGAATAGAAAGATCTAAATAATTAAAACATCAGTTAGGGCTATAACAATCTTTACAAGTGAAGTACTAGAAATAAACATCATAAAATTCCAGTAAAATTGTTATAGGTTCTTCCCATTCCAAAACTCACTCTACCTGAGTTTTACAGCTTTTAAATAATGTTTAGTGACTGGTTTTTACTCATTTGAGATTTTACCCTAGAACTAAGGTTAGGGTTTTCAGGTCTCTACCTATCTCCAAATCCTCCGAGGTTCCATCCAGATGATTTATACTATGCTAACATCAACTCTACTGAGTTTTAAGGCAATACGATGAAATTTGCCCCTATGTCCTTCACAACCCTCAAAACCCTCCCTTTAGGGTTCGAGTTTGGATCCTAGGGTAAATCAAACCTAAAGCACACCATTTTCTCCAAGTGGGTTATAATAACCCTTCTAAGTCAGTGGTCAAAATATCAGCCTCTGTTGAGATGATTTGATCGTTCCAAACTCTTAGTGCACTTTTTACTCAAAAATGCCTCATTAATGCCTAGTTAAGGATATGTGATTTCTTACCCAAAACTCATCCAAATGAGTTGGTATTTTGTAAAGAGCTAGGTTTTATAGCTAGGGACTACTCACCAAAATTTGGGAGGGTTTGGAGGTCATTTGACCACTTAAATAAATTACTCTAACTTTATTAAATTAAAACAAAAACCTTAGGCAAAGTTTCTCCAAAAAATTCCCATTTTTGTACAGCCTCTAGGTATGGCTAAGGGTAACCCCCTGCCCAAATTTCAAGTCATTTGGACAAGGGACGAAGAGTGGGCATTCATTTTAGTTTCTGCCCAATGCTAGGTACAGCCCCCACTAAAACGGGTGCTGCGGTCAAACCACTTACCCAAACGAGTTGAAATTAATTTTAAATTAATCTACACTAGAAGGGCTACAACTTTTGTGACTGGCCATTTGTCCTAAATTGGCCTCTAAGTGCCTCGTTTTGCAGCATCAAAATATGCCCATTTAATATATCTTTTCCTTATATATTATATACATAATTTTTATATTATAAAAAATGTTTTTACTGTTCATGTTCTACAGAACCCGAAAACCTGAACTCAGAAAACTTATATTTCCTGTAGCACTTCCGCGATCCGTCGTCGGCCGTCCGGTCACTTCCCTGGCCAGCCACCACCACCACCTCCGTCGAGGCGATGACTATCGGTCGGCGGTGGTTTGGCCGCCGGAGGTGGCGGTTTCCGGCCAACCCGAAAATATATTTTTCATGATTTTTTCATGAGAACGCGAGATAGGTCCAGCTCCGTTAAGCACAAACTTCCTCTCTAAGATCCTAAGATCTACCCATAAAAGAAGAAGTAGAGGAGGCCTTGTTCGCGGTTTGGAGGCGAGATGAACGTCGGGTTGTCATGACGCGGTGGTGGCGTTGCCGAACTTCTCCTACAGTAAGAACAACAACTCTAATTCATTTGGTCAAGAGTGTAAACTTCTCATCTTGCTCTAAGGGGGCTTTTATAGATCACCAAGTGAGGAGGGGAAAGGGTAAAACATTTATGACCATGAATGCTCTCCTCTTAATAGTATTTCGGTTATGGTGGAGAGAGAGGAAAAGGTGGAAGATGAAAAGATGTGTCCAGGTGGCGATTTCCCATTGGGTCAACACTTTCTCATTTTATTAAGTAATTAGAGAAGGAAACGACCCATAAATACTCCCGGTGTAACTTCCCATAATCAGAGTAAATTATGGCATGTGTTAAAGTAAATTTCCAGCCTGACTGACATTTCGGCCTTTGTCACGGGCGTGACACGTAGGTCACGGGCGTGACATTAGTCCATTCGTCGTTCTCGAGTCGACGACCGATTTTCTGCGTCGGTTCACGGGTCACCCCCCATGTCACGGGCGTGACACGTTTGTCACGGGCGTGATAGGTGTTCTTCGGTCAACGTTCGTCGAGCTGAGGTCGACGGTCGGTGGGGCGTCACGCCCTAGGTTACGGGCGTGATGAACCTGTCATGGGCGTGACCAACCCGTGACATGAGTTCTGAGCTCGGCGATCAGCTTCCTGATTTCGTCGACCATCGAAGGAAGTCACGGGTGTGACGGGCCAGTCACGGGCGTGACCAACCCGTGAATCGGGATTTCGGTCGACGTTCGTCGAGCTGAGGTTGACGGACGGTGGGGCGTCATGCCCTAGGTCACGGGCGTGACGAACCTGTCACGGGCGTGACCAACCCGTGACATGAGTTCTGAGCTCGACGATCAACTTCCTGATTTCGTCGACCATCGAAGGAAGTCACGGGCGTGACGGGCCGGTCACGGGCGTGACCACCCGTGACTCGGGATTTCGGTCGACGGGCTTCGGAGGATTGCGTCTTTGGCTAGCCGTCGTGCCTGAACCTATTTTTAGATCGGTTACTGTCAATTTCTGGGGTTTACGAGGGTTCTATCACGGCAGACCGACTCCTAGGGGTCTAGCCGGAAATGGGATGTTACAAATCCCAATAAACAAAACAAAAATTTCGTCCCCGAAATTGAGGTTAAGCTTACGGGGATTTCTACCGGAATAAAATAAACTTGTAACATCCCATATGGTTTTCCTATTGAGTCGAAGCGACTACTTGTTCAATAAACGAAGGCAATCTCCCAATAAACAAAAGATTAGCCCCTACTTTCCTGACTAAGTGCGCATGCCTAGGTTCTCAATTTCCCTTATGTAGTTCTACCGGTTCAATACAAGAAGGTAATTTATAGTATACCGAGAGGTGGTGAAGTATACCAGACTGAACAACTCTGGGTATTTTTGCCTCATCAGGTCCTGCGGTTCCCAGGTGTGCTCCTCCTGACCGTGGTTCCTCCACAGAACCTTGACTAAGGGGACTTCTTGCGGCGTAAGATCCGTACTCCTTTGTTATCGATCCGAACCGGCTCCAAGTGAACAGACCGGTCTGAAGCTACCAGCCCTTTGGTGGTCAAAATCTGCTGCTCCGGGCGTAGTAGAGCCCTCCTCAGCGACGAAATATGGAAGACGTCGTGTAGAGCTGCCAGCTCTGGTGGCAACTCTAGTCTGTAGGCTAGGGCCCCGATCCGCTCCAGGATCCTGTAAGGGCCCATATACCTAAGGCTGAGCTTCTTCCTCCGACCACGCACCCGTGAAACTCCATGCATGGGCCGGATCTTCAAAAACACTCGGTCCCCCACCTGAAACTCCACCTGATGATGTCGGGTGTCATAGTACTTAGCATGTCTGCTCTGCGCCTCTAACATCGTGTCCCTGATCAGCCTCACCTGAGCCTCGGTATCTTCAACAAAATCCGATCCCAACGCCTTCGGATCCTCGTCCTGAATCCAAGAAAGTGGGGTCCTGCATTTCCTTCCATACAAGGCTTCGTAAGGCGCCATCCTGATGCTGGACTGGTAGCTGTTATTATAGGAGAACTCGACCAGGGGTAAGAGCTTCTCCCACGATTCCCCGCGGTCCAAAATGCATAGCCTCAAAAGATCTTCCAGCGTCTGATTGGTGTGTTTCGTCTGCCCATCCTTCTAGGGATGGAATGCGGTGCTGAAGGTCAATCGAGTGCCTAAGTAAGCCTGCACGGATCTCCACTCCCTGGAAGTGAACCGACCATCCCGATCCGACACGATCGTCTTGGGCACCCCGTGGTAACGAATGAACTGCTCTACGATCTCCGCATAAGTACCCCAACCGAGTCATCTTTCCTGATTGGAATGAATCTGGCGACCTTTGTCAGCCGGTCGATGATGACCCAAATCGAATCATTTCCCGTCCGTGATCGGGGAAGGCCATGAATGAAGTCCATCGCAATGTCCTCAAATTTCCACTCTGGCACCGGAAGTTGCTGTAGCAATCCCGCGGGGTTTCTGCACTCCTCCTTCACTAGCTGACAAGCCTCACAATGTGTCACGAAGTATGTAATGTCCTTCTTCATCCCCAGACAGAACATCAACTCTTCAAGTCTGCCGTCATCTTAGTGATCCCCGGGTGTATGGAATATTTGCTATAATGTGCTTCTGCCATGATATCCTCCCGAATCTGACCTCCTGGGGTATGTAGACCTGCCTCTGAAACATAGCAATCCATACCTTCAGTGAATAATCTCCCGTCGAACCCTCCTTCAAGGCTTGGAATATCGGCTCTGCCCATGCATCAGTCTTTTGTCCGTCCAGGATGCGGTCCCGAATATCATCTATGACAACCATCGATGCTAGATACTCCATGTACAGCTCTGGATCATTCTCAGATACTAGGGATATCTGCATATATCTGAAAGACCGGACTAGCTCCATGGACATCAGCTGTGGTCCCTTCCCTGAGGTGTCTCCTCTGCGGCTCAGAGCATCTGCCACCGCCTTGCCGGGATGGTAGTGCATGGTGTACTGGTAATCTGACAGGAACTCCACCAACGTCTCTATCTGATGTTGAGTTCCTTCTGTGTGTCCACATATCTCAAATTCTTGTGATCGGAGAAGATGTCACAGTGAACCCCGTAAAGGTAGTGTCGCCAAATCTTTAGAGCAAAGATCACTGCACCCATCTCCAAATCATGCACCGGGTAGTTCTTCTCATGTATCTTCAGTTGTCGGGAGGCGTAGGCTATCACGTGCCCGTTCTGCATCAGAACGGCACCCATCCCCTTGTAGGAGGCGTTTGTATACACCTGGAATCCCTCCCTTCCCGACGGAAGAGCGAGAATGGGAGCCGAGGTAAGCCGACCTTTCAACTCCACAAAGCCGCCTCGCACTGTGGTGTCCAAATGAACGAGGATTCCTTCTTTGTTAGGGATATAGGGGGGGTGCAATCCGGGAGAATCCTTCGACGAACTTCCGGTAATATCCGGCAAGTCCCAGGAAGCTCCGTACATTCGTGGCTGTCTTCAACGGTGGCCAATCCTGAACTGCCCGAATCTTGGCCGAGTCAACTGCCAACCCTGCACCGCTGATGATATGACCTAAGAAGGCCACCTCCTTTAGCTAAAACTAGCATTTGCTGAACTTTGCGTACAACTGGTGTTCCCGTAGCCTCTCTAGAGTCAAAGTCAGGTATCGTGCATGCTCCTCCTCTGTCCTTGAGTAGATGAGGATGTCGTCAATAAATACGATCACGAATACATCCAAATACTCCTCAAATACCATGTTCATGAGGCTTGTAAATGCTGACGGCGCATTAGTGAGCCCGAATGGCATCACTGTAAACTCGAACAGTCCGTACCTACTACTGAAGGCGGTCTTTGGAATGTCTCCTCTCGAATCCGTAGCTGGTAATAGCCTGATCTCAAATCAAGTTTTGAGAAGAAATGCACTCCTTCCAGTGGTCGAACAACTCGTCAATCCGTGGTAGCGGGTATGTATTCCGGACCGTCAATCCGTTCAGCGCTCAGTAATAATTACACAAGCGGAGACTTCCGTCCTTCTTCTTGACAAATAGCACCGGGGCTCCCAACAGCGAAGAGCTTGGTCGGACAAACCCTGCCTCTACTAGTTCCTGCAACTGACTTCGGAACTCTGCCAACTACTTCAGGGCCATCCGGTAAGGAGCCCTTGATGCCGACTTGGCCCCCGACACAAGCTGTATCTGGAAGTCCTGTTCTCGGTGCGGAGGTAGACCTGGCAGTTTCTCTGGAATGACGTCAACGAAATCTTGCACCACCGGGATGTCTGCCACAGACCCCTTGGCCTCCGCCATCTCAAAAAGAATTTGATAAACCTCCTCTCCCTACAGATGGGCCTTAACGACATGTACTAAAGATAAGAGTATACGAGAGGCAGATCTTATACTTCGATGATAATGACTGAGTCCCCGTGCCTCACGGTGACCCTCTTTGCTTGACAATCAATCTGGGCATGGTTCCAGTGCAACCATGACATGCCCAAGATCAGGTCGAAGACTGGCATCCTTAGGATCGTTGCAGATACTTCGAATGACTTATCGCCAATCTCCGCCTCCATGTTGTAGTGGGCAGAGGTGATTAGCTCCGATCCGTCGGGTAGACGCACCCTCCTCATCAGGTCTGTGGACCGCACCACTCCTTCCAACCCTTCCAGAAAGGCCTCCGACACAAACGAGTGCGAGGCACCCGTGTCGAACAGAGTATAGGCTGGCTTGCCGCTGATGAAGACTATACTTGGGACGGTTAAATGTCTTAGTATTCTATAACGAGTTTTCTTTCTTAGTTATTCTACCTAGTGCAGTTCTACCAATTTGACAACTGAGAAAGGAGAGTCTATTTAAACAATTAAACATCTTGGCGTACCTGCTATGACCTGCTCTGGGTTCCGAGGCTGCGCCAGGTCCAAAGCATACACCTGTCTCTTTCTTGTCTACAATCCCCTCCCTGGTATCCACGTCCTCGGCCACGACCTCAGCCTCCAAAATATTGCGCTGGCTAGGCAGCGGTGGTGCTGGTGGGGGTGCCCCCCTCATGGGGCAGTTCCTCCTGATGTGCCCCACCTAATGGAAATTGAAGCATTCTGGCGGGGATATGCCATTCCCCCGGGTCTCTGTCCCTCCCGTGTCTGAAGATGTGGTGGGGCCACCACCACTGGATCCCTTGTCTCCTGTCTTGCCTCCTAACGAGGCTGGTCCTCGACCCTCCTCCGTCCGTGATACGGGCTCGTCTCTGATCATTTCTTGCCCCTCGACCCTGATCCTCCACTTGCCGTTTCCGGCCCCGAGTAGCCTGCCTATCAGCCTATATCCTCTTTGCCATCTCCAAAATTCGGGAGATAGGCCCGTCGGATACAAACAACAAGGCCTCCCTCAACTCCTCTTTTAGGCCCTTATAAAACCTCCTAGTGTACCCTGCTTCGTCCAGCTGGTAAGAATCTACATATCGAGCCAAATGGTCGAACTCCCGATGGTACTCCACCACCGTCCTGGTGCCCTGCTTCAGCTGTAAGAACCGCTCCTCCAACTCATCCCTGGCCGACTGCGGAACAAAATGCTCCAGCAGCGCGGCCCTGAACTCTTCCCAGGTAATTTCCGCAACCTACCTATCGACAAACGTCGTGTCCAGCAGTGTCTTCCACCACCTCTTGGCATGGGACTCCAGGCAAGAGACAACCAAGGCCAACCTCTCCTCCCAGGGGCATCGTATCCCGGTCAGTATTTCGTACATAATATCCAGCCACTCTTCCGTCCGAACTGCAGACTCTGTCCCCAAGTAGGACGGGAGAGAAAGTCCTCGGAAGATGCTCAACTAGTTGGCCCCCGGGTTTGGCTACAGAGCCGGAGCCTGTTGAGTCCGAAAGGCCTCAAGGATAGCTGTAAGAGTCTGCCCCATGTCTGATTGAAGGAAAGGAGGGGGACCGGTGGAGTAGGCTGTGCTGGAGGCTGCGTAACAAAATCCATAATGAGAAAATGTTCAATATTTACTAAAATGGACAATTTATATGTGATCACCATATGGGCACACCACTGCTTCCGCTGCTTAGTTTGTCCCCAAACTAAACTCGCGCGGGGGTGAACCAGGGGTTGTGGATTGTTACTTTTCAATCGAGGTTCCTCTAATACCACATGTAAGACCCCTTTTTTCTCTTCAAACCCTGGGGTCTTACGCCCAGAACCGCGCGCTTTGCGGTGACACCTTCGCGCCCGGGAAGATCGTCACTACAAAACGCCGATTCTGCCGGCCTTATTGATCACAAAAGTAGCAGTACAAGAGAATAGACATGTAAGTCCACAAAAAATCACATATCATATAAATAATCTCCACGAAGAGAGTGTCCACAGAATAATATATCAGAGTACTAAAATACGGGCTTGTGCCCGAAACATCATATCCTCACTACAAATCACTCATACGAAGAAAAAACAGAACATCTACTCAAGGTCGAGACTCACGGTCCCGGCTGTATGAACTCTGGAGCTAGACTGCCCCATCTCCAAGCACACCGGTCTCTGGGGCTGCTCCCCCGTGCTGGGCCCCACGATTCCTTAAAATGATGCGGTTCGAAAACCGTTAGTCATAAAGACTAAGCCCTATCATCCCCTACCCCTTCCCCCATGGCTCCTAAGTACCGAGCGGAGAGGAAGAAAGGGAAGGACATGAAGGTGGAGAATAAATCAAAAGAAACAGGTGGCAGCGGAAATAATCTAGTAATTCTATAATAAGTAATGACAATAAGATGAAATATGAAAAGTAACCTTCACTTATGTGAGAACACATAAGCCAAGGGGTCTTCTGCAAGGCTCCCATCGTATAAAAAGTCTCATACCAATTTATACGTTGGGGTGTCGGTTATCAAACAACAATATATACACGTGTTATCATGACGAATGTTGTTAACTCCAGTTCGATTTTTTAAGTCTGATTTCAGTCTGGTTTGCGGATAAATGTTGTTTCAGTCTTGGAGTTTAAGTAGATGAGATAAATGTAATCTCACGTGACTTAAACCAATCGATTGAGATCAAAAAATTTGACTTCTTCTCCGAAGGAACTATTCCGTAACCTAGATGTCGCAGCCACCGATCCGTTGCCGCCAACCATTAAGATCCGTTGTCGTCGCCGGAAAGTGTTTCCGAAGCTTCTAATTCATCACCGCCGCCTCTCCTTTAATAGATCTAGCAATTCATGGAGACATTGAGGGCATTCCTTCATCCAACCTAGATTTTTGTGTGACTAGAATCAAGGGTTCTTCTTGCACATGTGGATACCAATAGAGGCATTGATATACTTCTATGCTCATAATTTGAGCCACAAGTGTTCATCGAACTTCCTTGGAGCATCTAGATGACTAGTGACTTAATCCCGATATGGTATACATTTATTCAAGTTGGTTTTACTTCTTGATCAATGACTATCGCAACAACCATTCCTCTTTGGGTTTTATTGATTGATATTCTTCTGCGCACATGTGATGTGCATCCCACTAAGAAATCCAATAGTAACAATGTAAAAATCAAGAATAGAAATAGTGTCCTAGTATCTATATGTTGTAGACATATAATGCACTTTCAGTCCAATTCTTATGTATGGAAGTGTTAGATAGAGCAATGGCATGTGTATGTGTAGCATCAAAAGAAAAACATCATGTAGAACTAACATTTAGTACATGTTTTTTCTCAATAATTCAATATGCTATCACGGGAGAAATAAAGTGAAAAATCACATCACATTTCTATCTACTTTATACCAATACTAGAACAAGGGGCCATAAACTGAAGGTTTAGTCTTTGCACAAGATCAAAACGATTCTTTTGACCAAGGAGGTCCCCCTCACAATGCTCATGACGACTTATCAGGAGGAGTGAGTAGTGCTTGGGGCTATCCTTGACACATGATTTGATAGCATGCATAGCCTTTTTTTCTCATTTATTTTCGTACGATCATTATAAATTGAAATCTACCCACATAGATAAATGCACTTAACTTGTACAGAAAAACATGAGCACTAGATAATTGGCACAAAGTTCTAACCTTTATATAAGAACATGTACATCATTACATTGATTATTCAAGTTATTTATAACATGTTAGAGACAATATCAAGAGTTATAACTGTTGGTGTTACCATTATGATCTAGAAGTGATCAAGCATGTAGTCTCACTACCAATGCAATATGATCCTATCAGGGTAGCACATAAGAGCGTTTGAAGAATACAGAAGAATGGATTATGTTGGTCAAACTCATGTGATGAGTGAAGGACGAAGCAATGGCAGGATTTGATTGTGTTGAGACCATGCACAACCACGCATTGAGCCCGTCGAGACTACTCGATGATTCATCAAGTCAAGTGTTGACTCGTCGAGTTAGGCATTGAGTGCGTCGAGACCACTTGAGGATTTGTCGAGTCAAGTGTTGATTCGTCTAGTCAGGCATTGAGTGTGTTGAGACTACTCGACTCTTAGTCGAATCAGGTGTTGATTCATTGAGGCATTGAGAGCGTTGAGACCACTCGATGATTCATCATGTCAATTATTGATTCTTCAAATGATGGCATTGAGTACGTCAAGACCATTCGATGACTTCATCGAGTCAAATGTTACTTGTCGAAATAGGCGTTGAGAGTGTTGAGTTCACTCGATGATTCATCGAGTCAAGTGTGTAACAACCCCATCCGTTCACGTAGTATATACTAGAAGGTCCGGCCAGGGCCCCACAGCATAGACCACAAAACAGGCGGTGCAGTTACATTGTGATACCAGAGTAGCGCAGCGCACCCTAACACATTGCATTTTAGCGGAAGCCTATAACACTACACTTGAACTCCACACCTGAATGTCCAACATATAAAACTCCACATTTTATACATTATAGGAATGTCTTACACAAATAGGTAGTTGGGATTATGGCCTTACATGGCTTTCAAAACAGTTGCCTCAAACATTGACACGCAGGCCAGCCACATCAAAAGAAACATAACATTTCCATTTCGTTAAGCCTTCGAGGGCTAGAAACGGCAGCAACAAATGCAGTAGGGACTTAAGCCCTTATGTGTCCCGCTCGACTCTCCAGCACCTGCACAGGGACATTCCACCGAACGGTGGCAAACAGAGGCAACAATCAACATTCAGCAGACTAAATTACAACGACCCTACCCCTTTTCTCGGGGCAGCGGTATTCTTCCCTACAGGCATAGCATATCACAAGCATGTATATATATCTTATATAATGTGCTTTTACGCACACATGACATCACAACCGTCAGCCACCCGGCCCGACGGTCCGTGCACTTAGGGCACAATCTTAGTATAGTGGCGAACCAGTTGACCACCACCGTATCAGGGTCGAAACCCAACAGCAACTCACTTGAGCATTTACTCCATGGCGTGCAGCCGGAGTTTTATAGTATTAGTGAATCGGGATTGGCCCATAGCCCCCATTGTATCACGGCGCGTAGGCCTAAGACTCATGCTATGCGCTCTAACAGACCGCACTTTCATGTCTCACGTCAGACGGACAAAGTGCAGGTCGGATCCTCCACCCCCCGTTGCTCAAATCGCCTTGCCATCACTGAGCACAACGTACTCGCGGCTAAATCAAAGGCGCGTGTTGGTCTCACCAATCCTGTTCTGGCATTCAAGCCTGGGTATTTTCCTGGGCGCACCAGTACTTACCATTACACCCACTCATCTCACACATCACTAGCGGATCTTTCCTGGGCGCACCAGTACTTCCTGCAACTCTCTTCGCAGGTATGACTCTGCAATGTCAAGGGTCTTTCCTGGCTCACCATACCAGTACTTCCTGTTACTCTCTTCACAGGTACCACCCAAGAACATCAAGCATCAAAAGGGTATTTACTGGACCTCCAGTCAAGTACTTCCTACTACTATCTTCACAGGTAAAACCCAATAGCACAAGCAGCACAAATATTATACGGGTATTTTCCTGGACTACCACTCCAGTACTTCCTTCACAGGTCCAACCCGTTGACTCCTAAACTACACATTTATCACGGAGTCTTCTCCAGTTCGTATGCAACATCATGAATTCAGACCAACCTATCCAGATGGGCTTCACACAGCGTGCCTATTCCGTACTCCAATTCCGGATCTATATGCCAAACAAGAGGGGATTTATGAATCAACCAATAGACTCCCTAATTAGCCACCCTCTGGTGGGGGAATCATATGCATATGCCGAAAAGGAATCCTTCACATGGCTAGGAAGAAAGGTCGTTATCCTCGAAGTCCGCTTCGGTGCCATGAGCTCCTAACTGGCTAGGAAGATCCGTAACAGCTTTTCCTCCGCAACGCCAGTCTCGGATCTCCCGTCGGAATACCGCAGTAGCACTGGTGACCAGCCCCTTTCCTCCTCCTCCTTCTTCCTCTCCCTTTCTCTCACTAGGAATGTAGAAAGAGAAGGCCAAATGCAAAATGAGATTTCCCTTCTAATCCACGGCCTTAAGGAAGCATGGAGGCAGCTCAGCCATTGGATCGCAGCTGAAGGAACGGACGGCCACGATTTCGCTCAAAATCATAATTTTTGCTTGACACGGCCTGTGACACGCCCGTGTCCCAGGCCGTGTGCCTCAATCTGTGCTCAACCGACTTAACAAATCCAGTGACACGCCCATGTGACACGCCCGTGTTACGGGCCGTGTCACCTGACACACCTTCAGACACGCCTGTGTCTGTGGCCGTGTTCATCAGGCTGCAGAAAATCAAAATCAACCCGAGACTCACACAGCCTGTGACACGCCTGTGTCCCAGGCCGTGTGCCCACTACACGACACTAGACACCCCCCAGCTCAAATTCGTCGGGCTGAGTTCGTCGACCATGCTGACACGCCCTGTGACACACCCGTGACACCCGTGTCACAGGCCATGTCCTACCACTCGACGATTGTCAACCAAATTTTGTCAACCACTCGTCGACTGTTCACCCAGGAAGGACACGCCATGGGACACGCACGTGTCCCCGGCCGTATCACCCAATTTTTTCCAAATTTTGGATTTTGGGGTGTTACGACCCTCCCCTCCTTACAAAAATTTCATCCCCGAAATTTGCACCAAGGAATTCAAATAGAAGGATTTTCATTCCAGAATTATTATACAAGTCGATACACACTGCATAACCGTTACACAAAAAGTTCGGGAAAATCAGCTCGCATGGTCTGCTCTCGCTCCCATGTAAGCTCCTCACTACCGCAATTGTCCCACTGGACTTTAACCATTCCGACCGTCTTGTTTAGCAACTGCTTCTCGGCTCGATCCTCGATCTGAATGGGCTTAACCTTCGTCGTTAGCCCATACTCCACCGACACTTTATCCTACCTAATCACCTGAGCTGGATCTTTCACGGCCTTCTGCAGCACCAAGATATGAAACACATCATGCAATCCACTCAAGTCTGCTGACAGGGCTAGCCGATATACAGCTTCGCCAACTCGCTCGACCACTTCAAATGGACCAAGGTATCTTGGGCTCAACTTTTTCAGACGTCGAATCCTGGATACGCCTTTGAAGGGCTTGATCTTCAAGTATACCCAATCGCCTACCACTAACTCCATGTTCCGGTCCTTGGCATTGTAGTACTTCGCTTGTCGATCTTGAGCGATCAATAGTCGTTCCCGAATAGTGTGTATAGTCGAGTTTGCTTCATCGACTTCATTACGCCTATAAACTCTGGCTTCGTCCGCTTCTACCCAAGCTAATGGAGTACAACACTTCCGTCCATACAGAGCTTCATACGGTGCCATCCCGATGCTCGCTTGGTAGCTATTATTGTAGACAAATTCCACCATGTAGAGATGATCCTCCCATATCCTTCCAAAGTCAAGGGCGCACATCCGGAGCATGTCTTCCATAGTTCTGTTGGTCCTTTCAGTTTGACCATTGTTAGGGGATGAAAGGTCGTACTAAATTGTAACTTCGTGCCCAACAGTTGATGAACTAGCCTCCAATCATTTTATGTGAACTGCCCATCTCTATCACTTACGATGCTCCGAGGAACACCGTGTAGTCGTACAATCTGGTCAACATACAAATTTGCCAAAGTTTCCACCGAATCATCCTGTCTGTTCGGCAAGAAGTGTACCACTTTCGTTAGCCGATCAACAATCACCTAGATGGAATCATTGCCTCGCTTAGATCGAGGCAACCCGTGCACGAAATCCATGAAAATATCATCAAACTTCCATTCTTGAATCGACAATGAATTCAAGTAACCGCCCGGCTTTTGGCAATCCGCCTTCACCATTGCGCATGTTTGGCATTTGGCCACATAAAGAGCAACATCTTTCTTTAGCCCTAGCCACCAAAATAGCTTTTTCATATCACTAAACATCTTTGTGCTCCCTGGGTGGATTGAGTACTTCGTATAATTCGCTTCATACATCAGTTCTTCCCTCAATTTACCCAAATTCAGGACGCACAAACGACCCTCTTTCCGCAAAAGACCGTCATCCCAGGAGAATTTGCCCTCTGACCCATTTTTTCGCATATCGTAGGAGATCTTCATCTTGCCCTGTTGCTCGTCGAATCCGGTCTGCAAGGTCACACTGCAAATCCATCCAGTTCAGACATGCATCGGCAATAGTATTCTTGTCAATACACGAGATCTCCAATGTTCCAACTCTTGGATGAGACGTTTATCATGCCTTTGCAACCAGCTCGCCCTTACCGGAGTTCTCCGACTCAAGGCATCCGTGACCACATTCCCCTTCCCAGGAGTATAGTGAATCTCGAAGGTGTAGTCCCCGAGGAACTCCAACCACCTTCGTTGTCACATATTCAGGTCCTTCTGCCCTAACAGGTACTTTAGGCTCTTATGATCTGTATAGATCTCCACCTTCACACCATAAAGATAGTGTCGCCACAGCTTTAGTGCAAAGATCACTGCCGCCAATTCTAAGTCTTGTACGGGATAGTTTCGCTCGTGCACCTTCAGCTGGCGTGAGCCATATGCAATCACCTTTCCATTTTGCAGAAGAACGCAGCCAAAGCCGCTCCCTGAGGCATCACAGTAGATTACAAACCCATCGGTACCATATGGCGATGACAACAAAGGCGCTGTGGTCAACCGAACCTCAGCTCTTCAAAATCTCGTGTGCACTCTAGTGACCAAACGAACTTCTGCTCTTTTCGCGTCAGCATGGTTAGCGGCAAAGCGATCCGTGAGAAATTTGCAACAAATCTTCGGTAGTAGCCTGCTAGTCCAAGGAAGCTCCTGACCTCGGCCACTGAAGACAACACCGACCACTCCTGTATGGCCTTTATCTTTGCTGGATCCACTGCTATGACCGCTCCACACATCACATGGCTCAAAAAAGCCACTAACGATAGCCAAAACTCGCACTTCGAGAACTTGGCGTAGATCTGATTCTGCCTCAAGGTATTCAACACCAACCGCAAGTGCGTCTCATGATCGGCTTCTGATCTCGAGTACACCGGGATATCATCAATGAACACTATCACGAATAGATCTAGGTATTCTCTAAACGTTCGGTGCATCAAGTCCATAAACACCGAGGGCGCATTGCACAGTCCAAATGGCATCACTGTGAACTCATAGTGCCCGTACCGTGTTCCAAATGCGGTTTTGGGAATATCTTCTTCCCGGATTCTCAACTGGTAGTAACCAGACTTCAAGTCCAACTTCGAGTAAGCGGACGATCCCACTAGCTGATCGAACGGCGCATCAATCCGTGGAATCGGATATTTATTTTTCTCGGTCAGCTTATTCAGCTCGCGGTAATCAATATATAACCGCAAGCCACCATCTTTCTTTTTCACAAAAAGCACAGGGGCGCTCCAAGGAGACATGCTTGGGCGTATATACCCCTGCTCCAGCAATTTTTGCTGTTGGACTTTTAACTCCGCCATTTCCTTTGGCGCGACGGGATATGTCGAGCGGGCCACAGGTTTCGCACCTGGAACCAACTCGATCATGAAGTCAATCTCTCGCTGGTGTGGTAGCCCAGGGAGATCCTTGGGAAATACATCTGCAAACTTCGACACGATCGGAACATCACACACACTGACCTTAGGCACCACAGCCTAAATCATCGCAAAGTAGCACTCTGCGCCCTTCCGAACAGCTTTGACAACTTGGAGTGCAAACATCAACGTCCCTCCAACTCCTCGCATACCCGCGAACTTAGTCTCCTGCTAGGTATCCTGGCCCAACATGATCTCTTTGGACTGGTAATCAATCAACGCATGCTGCTCCGCGAGCCAATCCATACTAAATATCACGTCGAATTCCGATATCAGCAATACAGATGCAGTCAAACAGAAATCCTGACTTCCTATTTGTACAGCCACATTGCACGCTCGGTCCGCAAGCATCACACAGCCATTCGACAACACCACCCTTACGCTATCTGTCTTTACACGACTAGGTATCCCAAACCGCACTATGAACTCGCTAGACAGAAAAGAGTGTGATGCACCCGTATCAAACAGTGCTCGCGTCAGCGTGTTCCGAATCATCACAAAGCATGTGGTAATCAAATCACACACAAGCCACATACACATATGCAATATGCAAAACATACTAGCAATACAATGCGCAAAACTTAACTCATACCTGTGACGACGTCACTCTACTTGATGGCCTCCTGCAGGGTAAGATTGGAGACCCGGGGATGCGCCTGCGATACAGAGGATTCCACCACTGCCTAGCCATTTTGCTCATCGGACGCTCCCGCCTTCTTTTCACTCTTGGGCGGCACCCGACAATCCCGGGCTATATGTCCCACCTAGCCACAATTAAAGCATGTACGAGCATCCGTCTTTGAGGTGGCCCTCGACGTTGCTCCCGATGCAACCGAAGAAGGAGCTTGTCCCGCCATCTTGGGTCTCTTGCCCCATTTCTTCTTATAAAATGACTTCGTCGGTCGGGGAACCTTAAATTCCGGTTGTGTCACGGCCAAGGTCATCTTCCCTTCCACCCTCTTCATATCGTTTTCCAACGCGCAAGCGGTGTCAACTAACACCTAGAAGCCTTGGTTCACAGAACTAGAAAGCAGGAATCTCAACTCGCCCTGCAGTCTTTCATAGAACCTATTCATCTTCCTCTGCTCATCAGCAAAAATCGAACCCGCATACCACCCCAAGCGAGTAAACTCGTGCAGGTAAGCGTCCATATTGCTCTCTCCTTGCATAATCCTTTGGAATTCATTCTCCATGGCTATACGCTGTGCTGCCGGGAGGTGCTTCACCAGGAAGAGCCGAGAGAATTCCTCCATGGACACTTGTGTCAAGGTCTACCCGCCAAGTGATGTAGTTCCATCTCATCACATCATAAACGATCCTCTCCTTCTAGCAAGAAGGAGGCTAAGGTGACTTTCTGATGTTCCTCTGATCCAATCGCTGTCATTATTCACTTGACGCGTGACTACCAATCTTCAGACTACATAGGAGATCCCACTCCCGAGAACGTAGGTGGATGAAAGCTCATAAACTGCTTCAATTGTCGTTCAGCCGCTCGAGGATCCACAGCTACAACAGGTTCTGGCCTTGCCGCCACCTGTTCTGGCCTCAACGCCGGCTGTGCCTGCCCAATCGGCTGGCCTTGCATCATGGAAAACAATGCCTCAGCAACTAAACGCACATGTTCAGCAGACGGTGGAGGTGTAGGCACCTCGGCTGGTGCCGTACTTTCATCAGACCGCTGGGGCTCCGATTGCTCCGCACCACTCCGCGTCACCTAAAGGTGGACAACACACACATTAGAGACCGTATACAAGCAATATCAACAAGTTAGGAATGCGCATGTTCCGCAAGCACATGTATTTGCATTCCTACCATGGACATTCAGGAGTTCAATCTTGTTAACTTGGTTTGCACAGACATGTGCTCGCCAACCCACAAAAGAAGTCGACCATGACTTCGAGAGGGAAAGACCAAGACAGCTAATACCAAAAATGTAACAGCCCCATCCGTTCACGTAGTATATACTAGAAGGTCCGGCCGGGGCCCCACAACATAGACCACAAAATAGGCGGTCCGGTTACTGTGTGATACCAGAGTAGCGCAGCGCACCCTAACACATTGCATTCTAGCGGAAGCCTATAACACTACACTTGAACTCCACACCTGAATGTCCAACATATAAAACTACATATTTTATATATTATAGGAATGTCTTACACAAACAGATAGTTGGCCTTATGGCCTTACATGTCTTTCAAAACAGTGGCCTCAAACATTGGCACGTAGGTCGGACACATCAAAAGAAACATCACATTTCCACTTCGTTTAGCCTTCGAGGGCTAGCAACGGCAGCAGCAAATGTAGCAGGGACTTCAGCCCTTATGCATCCCGCTCGGCTCTCCAACACCTGCACAGGGACATTCCACCCAACAGTGGCTAACTGAGGCAACGGTCAGCATTCAGCTGACCAAATTATAACGATCCTACCCCTTTTTTTTGGGCAGCGGTATTCTTCCCTGCAGGCATAGCGTATCACAAGCATGTATATATATCTCATATAATGTGCTTTTACGCACACATGCCATCACAACCATCAGCCACATGGCCCGACGTTCCGTGCACTCAGCGCACATTCTTGGTGTACCGGCGAACCCATTGCCCACCATCGTATCAGGGTCGCAACCCAACGACAACTCACTTAAGCATTTACTCTATGGCGTGCAGCCGGAGTTTTATAGTCTTAGTGAACCGAGATTGGCCCGTAGCCTCCCATTATATCACGGCGCGCGGGCCTAAGACTGTTGTGATGCGCTCCAACAGACCGAACTTTCAGGTCTCACGTCGGACGAACATAGCACAGGTCGGATCCTCCACCCCTCCCCCCCCCCCGTTGCTCAAATCGCCTTGCCATCACCGAGCATAACATAATCGCGGCTAAATCAGAGGCGTGGGTTGGTCTCACCGATCTTGTTCTAGCATTCAAGCCTGGGTGTTTTCCTGGGCACACCAGTACTTACCATACACCCACTGATCTCACACATCACCAGTGGATCTTTCCTGGGCACACCAGTACTTCCTGCTACACTCTTCACAGGTATGACTCCGCAATGTCAAGGGTCTTTCCTGGCTCACCATGCCAGTACTTCCTGTTACTCTCTTCACAGGTACCACCCAAGAACATCAATCATCAAAAGGGTATTTCCTGGAAGTCCAGTCTAGTACTTCCTGCTACTCTCTTCACAGGTAAAACCCAACAGCATAAGCAGCACAAACATTATACGGGTATTTTCCTGGACTACCATTCCAGTACTTCCTGCTACTTCCTTCACAGGTCCAACCTGTCGACTCCTAAACTACATGTTTATTAAGGAGTCTTCTCCGGTTCGTATGCAACATCACCAATCTAGACCAACCTGTCCAGATGGGCTTCACACAACATGCCTATTCCGTACTCCAATTCCGGATCTATATACCAAACAAGAAGGGATTCCATAAATCACCCCAAAGACTCCCTAATCAGCTACCCTCTGGTGGGGGAATCATATTCATATGCCAAAATGGAAGCCTTCACATGGATAGGAAGAAAGGTCGTTACCCTCGAAGACCGCTTCGGTGCCATGAGCTCCTAACTGGCTAGGAAGATCCGCAGCAACTTTTCCTCCGCAAGGCCGGCCTCGGATCTCTCGTCGGAATACAGCAGCAGCACCGGTGACCAGCCCCTTTCCTCCTCCTCCTTCTTCCTCTCCCTTTATCTCACTAGGAATGTAGAAAGAGAAGACCAAATGCAAAATGAGATTTCCCTTCTCATCCACGGCTTTATGGAAGCATGGAGGCAGCTTAGTCATTGGATCACAGCTGAAGGAACGGACGACCACGATTTCCCTCAAAATCATAATTTTTGCCTGACATGGCCTGTGACACGGCCGTGTCCTAGGCCGTGTGCCTCAAGCGATGATCAACCGACTTAACCAATCCAATGACATGCCCATGTGACATGCCCGTGTCACGGGCCGTGTCACCTGACACTCCTTCAGACACGCCTGTGTCTGTGGCTGTATTCATCACGCAGCAGAAAATTGAAATCAACCCGAGACTCACACGGCCTGTGACACGCCCGTTTCCCAGGTCGTGTGCCCATTACACGGCACTAGACTTACAGGGCATTCAAAACAGTGGCCTCAAACATTGGCACGCAGGTCGGACACATCAAAAGAAACATAACATTTCCATTTCGTTTAGCCTTCGAGGGCTAGCAACGGCAGCAGCAAATGCAGCAGAGACTTCAGCCCTTATGCATCCCGCCTGGCTCTCTAGCACCTGCACAAGGACATTCCACCCAACAGTGGCAAACAGAGGCAACGGTCAGTATTCAGCTGACCAAATTATAACGACTCTACCCCTTTTCTCGGGGCAGCGGTATTCTTCCCTGCAGGCATAGCATATCACAAGCATGTATATATATCTCACATAATGTGCTTTTACGCACACATGCCATCACAACCATCAGCCACCCGGCCCGACGGTACGTGTACTCAGGGCACATTCTTGGTGTACCGGCGAACCAGTTGCCCACCACCGTATCAGGGTCACAACCCAACGACAACTCACTTGAGCATTTACTCCACGGCGTGCAGCCAGAGTTTTATAGTCTTAGTGAACCGGGATTGGCCCATAGCCCCCCATTGTATCATGGCGCGCAGGCCTAGGACTCTTGCTATGTGCTCCAACAGACCGCACTTTTAGGTCTCATGTCGGACGGACATAGCGCAGGTCGGATCCTCCACCACCCCCCCCCCCCCCCCCCCCCCGTTGATTAAATCCCCTTGCCATCACAGAGCACAACGTACTCACGACTAAATTAAAGGCGCGGGTTGGTCTCACCGATCCTGTTCTGGCATTCAATCCTGGGTGTTTTCCTAGGCGCACCAGTACTTACCATTACACCCACTCATCTCACACATCACTAGCGGATCTTTCCTGCGCGCACCAGTACTTCCTGCTACTCTCTTCGCAGGTATGACTCCGCAATGTCAGGGGTCTTTCCTGGCTCACCATGCCAGTACTTCCTGTTACTCTCTTCACAGGTACCACCCAAGAACATCAAGCATCAAAAGGGTATTTCCTGGACGTCCAGTCCAGTACTTCTTGCTAGTCTCTTCATAGGTAAAACCCAACAGCACAAGCAGCAAAAACATTATACGGGTATTTTCCTGGACTACCACTCCAGTACTTCCTGCTACTTCCTTCACAGGTCCAACCCGTCGACTCCTAAACTACACGTTTATCACGGAGTCTTCTCCGGTTCGTATGCAACATCACCAATCCAGACCAACCTATTCAGATGGGCTTCACACAGCATGCCTATTCCGTACTCCAATTCCGGATCTATATGCCAAACAAGAGGGGATTCCATGAATCAACCCAAATACTCCCTAACCAGCCACCCTCTGGTGGGGGAATCATATGCATATGCCAAAAAGTAAGCCTTCACAAGGCTAGGAAGAAAGGTCGTTACCCTCGAAGACCGCTTCAATGCCATGAGCTCCTAACTAGCTAGGAAGATCCGCAACAGCTTTTCCTCTGCAACGCCGGCCTCAGATCTCTCGTCGGAATACCGCAGTAGCACCGGTCACCAGCCCCTTTCCTCCTCCTCCTTCTTCCTCTCCCTTTCTCTCACTAGGAATGTAGAAAGAGAAGGACAAATGCAAAATGAGATTTCCCTTCTCAAACATTGGCACGCCCGTGTCACAGGACTGTGACAAGCCCGTGTCACAGGCCTGTGACACGCCCGTGTCACAGGCCGTATCCTACCACTCAACGATCGTCGCCCAAATTTTGTCGAACACTCGTCGACTGTTCACCCAGGAAGGACACGCCCTGGGACACGCCCTTGTCCCAGGCCGTGTCACCCAATTTTTTCTAAATTTTGGATTTTGGGGTGTTACAAAGTGTTTATGTGTCAAGACTGGCGCTGAGTGTGTTGAGTCCACTAGATGCTTTATCGAGTCAAATGTTGATTCGTTGAGTTAGGCATTAAGTGCAATCGACACTTCATCGAGTAAATTGTTGATTCATCTAATATCGACATGAATACTCGACAAATTTTGTTTCATCCGGTTTAATTCCTTTAAGTTCGGTTTGGCATAGTCTGCTTGTATGGGTTGGCTCGGTATTCAATGTATACAATATATACAGTAAACCGAGTAAAAAAAGAGTGACTATACGTTTTTTTCATAATCATGAGTCGGCTTCTTCTTCCTCCAGACAAAACAGTTCCACCAAGGCCGTGAACGTCGATTTCAAATCCGACCGTCCTCCGTCCTTGTACATCAGAGGAAAGTGTTTCCATTGCGTCGTATTTGTTGTCGCCGCCTTTTCTAGAGCAGACCTAGTAGTCTATGAAGATGCAGAGTGCTTTCTTCCAACCTGATGTAGGCCTACACGTTGACTCCAGAAAATCTACGGATTAACCACGATCGCTTCTCTACAATTCAAATTCGACACTCGCATAAATTCCACGCAGCGCACACACCTTGCAATTATATCACTTTTATGCTAACGTACGGGTAGCCAAACCGTTTAGGATCGAATAGAGGTGATAGGCCAATATCCTTTCCGGCTAGAATGACCCACGTAATCCGATCGAGCGAAGGTTGTACCAAAAGAGATCTACCAAAAGTACGATTCGAAAAATGGTAGATCTCTCCCAACAAAAAGTTACGAGGTTCGCCAAACCTTTTGAAAATAATTCAATCAAGATAAACACAAAACCAATCGAAGAAACCACGATTAAATAACGATTCAAAATTCAACGATAAGAATTTCCACAACAAGAATATCTAGGGAAAGAATCACGCAAAGGTAGAAATTTTCATTACCCAAATCAGAATAGGTGATTATGATTACCTAACTTGGATCGCCCTTCAACGGCTCCGCCAGAGTTACGTCGGATGGAGAGGAAATCTTTCCGCATTCGTTGCTTCACGCCTTGGCCGAGAGATCCGGGCAAAGATGGTGAGAGGTTGTTGGAATTTCGAGATGAGTGGTGGCCGAACTAGGGCTTGTAGGGGGGAGATCGGGTTGGTTTTAAGAGAGGTTGTCGGTTTTTTTGTTGGATAGGGGTGGTAGGGAAAACCGTGTTGCTTATTATGGAGAGAGAAAAGGTGGCGGTGGAGGGGAGAGGAGGGCTCGACCGAGAGAGGGAGGAAGGATGGCGGTGGTGCTTTGGTGGCTAGTGGAGTAGGCGGCTAGGGCTATGGCCTAACTAGAGAGGTAGGAGGGGTGGTTCTTGTCAGATAGAAGGAGGAAAGAACAAGGCCAAAATTTAGAGAGAGAGGGAGGAGGACAAAAATTCTTTAGGAGGAGTTAGGGTTTTCAAATACTTATTAAACTTGTCCAAATGAAAACATTGCATGCCTATATATAGGCTTACATCATACATTGGCTACATGCAACCCAACAATAAAAATATAAACTATAATGTTTTAAACCCATAATGAAATAATAAAATGCTACAAAAAATAACACAATAAATTCAAATAATATTAAAATTATTCAACTAATAATATTATGTGGTCTTGCGCCGCGGGCGGAGGTTGTAGCGACGCTCCACACGATCACCATGGTGACGCAAGTCTTTTGTTGGAGACGGAGAATGATCTTCTGCGTGCAAGCCTTCATCATCTTCAACATGTTTGGGGTCGTCGTCTCCATCTATCCTCCCCCGCTCAAAAGTACTCATCACCGATGAGTGGTCCCAAAGGTACCGCTGCAGAAGAGCATCATCTAAGAGAGCCACCTCCGATTCTGGAAGCCAAGAGTCATCGGAGGCCAGACGATCACGCAAACGAATCAAGTAGCGGCGAACATCACCACCTGGAGAGGAAAGCACTTCATCCTTGAAGATCCTGTCTGGCAAAAAGTTTGTCAACCTGGGAAAAGCATTAGACAATAAAGGAGAAAAATTTTCTTCATAAACAACCAACGTACCTCCATTGGAGACCGATGGAGAGAGCGATCCAGACATAAGCTCACCCCCCCCCAACCCATTAAAAATGTAGTGGAGCTAAACAGATAGTTAGATAATCCAAGTGGCGGAGAAACATATGGCGTTAAATCAGAAACATTAAAAATAAGGGAAATGCCCTAATCAGTGGGTAACTCCAAAAGATATGTGTTTTCTCCTAATTTCTGTAAGATCTGAAAAGGTACAGCTCGCCGTTTCGCCATCTTTTTTATAGTGCCTGAAGGCATCCGTTCAGGGACGAGATGCACCAAGACTAAATCGCCAACCTTAAAGTGAGATTCTCTTTTATGTACGTTAGCATGAACTTGATAAGATGTGTATTGTGTGGTTAGCGTTTCATTTATGTGGTTATGCAAATTATGAATATGAGAGGAAAAATCATGTGTAAATTGACTTGACTTATAAGATGGCGGTAACGGAATCAAGTCAAGTGGCACTGGTGCTTTATATCCGTGCACGATCTCATTCAGAGACAAACCAGTGGACCTATTTTTCGAATTATTATACGCTAACTGAGCATGAGGAAGGATAAGGTCGCATGTACCCTTGTGGTCTCCCATAAGGCAACGTAGCAAACTACCTAAACTTCTGTTTACGACTTCTGTGTGCCCATCCGTTTGAGGATGGTAGACCGAAGAAAACAAAAGTTTGGTGCCAATAATCCTCCACAAGGTCTTCCAAAAAGAACAAGTAAATTTCACATCTCTATCGGTCACTATCGATCTTGGAATGCCCCAATGTCCAACTACTTCCTTAAAATATAATTTTGTAACATGTGACGTATCGTTGGTTTTATTACACGCAATAAAATAAGTCATTTTGGAAAACCGATCTACTACTACCGGAATAAAATCATGTCGTCTAAACGTGACAGGCAGGCTTAGAATAAAATCCATACTAATGTCTTCCCAGGGAATGGAAGGAATCGGAAGTGGGGTATAAAGTCCCGCATTTGTTTTGTTACCCTTAGCTAATTTGCACGCTTGACAACTTCCCACGATTTTATTAACCATTCATTTAAGCCCGGGATAATAAAACTTGTCTTCTACTAATGTGACGGTCTTGTCACAGACAAAGTGTCCACCTAACCCACCGCTATGCAATTCCCAAAAGATGAAATGATGTAGGGAAGAACGTGGAATACATAGCTTTGAATGATTGAATAAATAACTGTCACGAATATAAAAGGTCAAAATGGTCATGGGCGAGTTGTCTTGAGTGGATAAATAGATTTCCTTAAAATCTGGAAAATGGACATATTCATCCTTAATTCTATCGAACCCAATCACCTTAACTTCTAGCGTAGATAATAATAAAGATACATGACTAAGGGTGTCAGCTACACGGTTGAGAGTTCCCTTAATGTGTTTTATTATAAATGTGTACTCCTGAAGATAGGATACCCATTTGGCATGTCTTGGACTAACTTTAGTTTGGGAGTTAATAAATCTCAAAGCCTCATGGTCGGATAAAATAACAAATTCCTTAGGAAGTAAGTAATGCTGCCAATGTTGGAGGCACCTAATGACCGTGTAAAACTATCGATCATAATTATAATAATTCAATTTTGGCCCAGCGAGTTTCTCACTGAAGTATCCAATAGGATGGCCTTCCTGACTCAATACACCACCAATACCAACTCTGGACGCATCACATGATAACTCAAAGACTTATTAAAATCCGGTAATTGCAAAAGGGGAGTTTCTGACATGCATGATTTAATTACTTGAAACGCTTTAGCGGCCGATTTCGTCCATGTAAAATCACCCTTTTTCATGCACTCTGTAATGGGGGTCATGATACTGCTAAAATCTCTAATAAATCGGCAATAAAACATAGCTAGACCGTGAAAACTCTGAACATCCCGAATATTGGCAGGCTCAGGCCAATCCTTAATGGCTTGGACCTTCTTAGGGTCTACATGTATGCCCTCTGAACTCACAATATAAAGAAGGAACTATACAGATGACACATGAAAAGTACATTTTTTAATATTAACAAATAATTTCTCCGACCTCAACGTGGTAAGGATAATCTTCAAATGTGACTCATGATCGATCGTAGAAGTACTAAAAACAAGAATATCATCAAAGTACACTACTATGAATTGTCCCATATAAGGTTGTAAGACGTGATTCATCATCCTAAAAAATGTGCTCGGGGCATTGGAAAGCCCTAATGGCATAACTAACCACTCGTAGAGCCCTTCCTTAGATTTAAAGGCAGTCTTCCATTCATCACCTTCCCTAATTCGGATCAGATGGTAGCCACTCTTAAGATCCAATTTCGAGAAAATCGTGGCACTAGCTAACATGTCCAACAAATCGTCCAAGAGAGGGATGGGAAACTGATATTTAATAGTAATTTTATTTATGGCTCTACTATCCACACACATCCTCCAAGAGTCGTCTTTCTTGGAAGCAAGTAAGGCGGGTATGTCAAACGGACTCTTGCTATGCCGGATGAACCCCTTTTGTAATAAATCTGAAATTTGGGTTTGTAACTCTAAGTGTGTTGAAGGGTTTAAATCTATAGTGATGAAGGTTGGGTAATGAGGAACCCGGGATGAAATCTATCGCATGTTGGATGTCCCACATGGGGGGTAACTCAGACGGTAGCTTGTCCGGATACACATCCTTAAACTCTTCTAAGATTTTCCTCAACGCCGGTGGTAAACTATCAAATGACGATGCATCTTCCTTAATTTGCAAACAAACTAATGCATACATGACACCATCCATAATGGTACTACACACAATTTCTTTCTTACCTATCAGACTTAACGATTTCTTTTTGACCGGGACAATCGTATCCTTATAGGGGACTGAAGGATCCTTAGGTGGAGTGGGTTATAAAATTATTGTGTTGCCAATAAATTTAAATTTATAAGTGTTAGCTTGACCAAAGTGGGTAACATCATGATCATAAAGCCATGGACGGCCTAATAAAACGTGACAAGCATCCATAGGGATGATGTCACACCAAATATTTTCAGAATAAGCTTTGATGGTAAGGGGTACCAAAAAACGCTTTGACACAGGGAGGGATGACTTATCTACCCATGCCACCTTATAAGGGTGAGGGTGTGGCTCAGGAACTAATGACATTCAGGTCACCGCAATTTCAGAAATGACATTCATATAGCTACCACTATAGATGATCAACCTACACCATTTCTCTCCACTATAAAAATTCAACGAAAAATATTCGTCCTATTCCAGTCATCTAACGCTCGTGGAGTCGCCAGAATACAACTCATGACCATCATATGGGATTCATCCTCCATATCGCTAGGCACTCCTTCTAACTGGGTATCCTCTCCTGCCTCATAAATCAAGTCGTCTGACTCATATGTGGAATCTAACAGGACAAGGGCATGGGCTTAGTAGGACACTCACTAGCGTAGTGACCTTGAATCTCGCAAGCGAAATAAGTGGCATTCGTTTTGTTGACCCTTCCTATATGGACTCTGTAATGCCCCAAATCTTAATTTGTGTAAAGATTGGGTGATACGGCCTGGGACACGGGCGTGTCTCAGCGCGTGTCGTGCTCGAGTCGACGAACTACGCTCGACGATTGTCGAGCGTCAAGCAAAGGGAGCACATGCCCTGTGACACGGGCGTGTCACAGGGCATGTCCTTTGCGGGTTTTAGCCAGGGATGCATGTTCCTGAGGACACAGGTGTGTCCTGGAGGAAACAGCCTGCAACACGGGCGTGTCTCATGGCCGTGTACTGCTTGGGTGAGGTGATATTGTGCTGTGTGAAGTATACAACTGATAGACATGGGCGTGTCGGGCATGACATAGGCGTGTAGGGTGTGACACGAACTTGCCACATGGTCGTGTACTGTCTGGATTTGAGTTGGTTGTGTGCCTCTTTAGGGACATGGCCTGTGACACGGGCATGTCACAGGGCATGTCAGGCAGTGTTTAGCCTTTTATGTGCAAATCCGATCCGTTCGTTTCCCTTATCCTGGATCCAAGGGTCCAGGCCTCTTCTCTATGGATAAAGGCTGAGAATGAGGGGTATAAGCTCATTCTTAAGTCCTTATTCTTCTTCTTCTTCTCTTTCTTAACATAGAGAGAAAGGGAGAGCAAGGGAAGGAAAGGAGGAGGGAGAAAGCCAGCTGCTGGAGGAGCTGTGGAGTGCGGAATTACGATCCGAGCTTGGATTCGTGAAGGAAAAGCCGAGACGGTGATTTCCATCGAGCTATTTCATGGCTCCAAAGAGATCTTCAAGGGTAACGATCTCCTTCTTGGACATCGAAGTACTTTCTTTATGCATATGCATGGAATCCTCCACCAACAGGTGGATATCGTAAGTGATTCCCTAGTTGAGACTGCATCTAGAGCCGGAAGTGTGGAGTACGGCATAGACATGCTGTGTGAAGCCCATCTAGACGGGTAGTCGGGATTGGTGATGATTTGGGTAAACCGGAGAAGACTCCGTGGATTTGATGTTGTGTAAAATATATGCTTGATGGATGTATGGGATGGAGGTTGATGTATGGCTATGATGTTGGATGATTTGTGTAAGCTCCTGGGTGTCTTGAGAGATCAATTGGTAGCAACGCTTGTGGAGTGCGAGATAAACCCGACTTGCTACTCCACAAGGGTGGGTTGATCTGTATTAGATGTAGGGTCGATTGGTGGCAATGCATGGGGAGCCGAGTTAAACCCGGCTTGCTATTCCACTAGGGTGGGTCGATCTGTATTAGGATGGGAGGTCGATTTGTGGTAATTCTTGGGGAGCTAAGTCAAACCCGGCTTGCTACACTACTAGGGTGGGTCGATCTGCTCCTGTTTGCTGTGAGAGGTTAGTACCTCTGAGTGGGATGGACGGAATGTCACCAGCCTGCGGGATTGGTGGATTAGGACCGCCCAACCAACAAGTTAAAAACCTCTGGATTGGCGGTGGATGACGGGTATATCTGGTACACCAATAAGGTGCCCTGAGTGCACAGAGCGTCGGGTGGAAACCGGCATTTGTGACATGGTTGTGTTTGGTAGCTTGATAGAGTGATACATATTATGATGGCTATGAATATAGGGAAGGAACCACTAACCCGGGTAGGGGGTAGGGTCGTTATAATTGGTCAGCTAATGCTGACCGTTACTTTGTTTACTGCTCTTGGGTGGATATCTAATTGCAGGTGCTGATGCTTGAATTGACTTGAGCAGAATGAAGGATTGCTCCTAAAGGCCCTTGAAGGTCATGCAAAGCGTGTTTGGATTTCATGTGTGGCCGGCCTGCGTGCCGATGTTCAAAGCTGTAAATTTGTAAAGAGTAAACTGTAAGGCCTTAAGGCCATAAGGTTGTGTGTTGTATACATTTCTGATTTGATATATTAATGTGGAGTTTGTATATTAGTGGACATTCAGTGTGCTGAGTTCATATAACTTAAAACGCTGCGCTAGAATGCTTTGTGTTAGGATACGAGTAGAAAAGATTTTGATATCCCCACGTATCTCCGTCGTTTGTTTGTGAAATATGGCGTGGGGCCCCGGTCGGACCCACTGTTATAATCCATGTCACGGATGGAGGCATTACAGACTCTCTCACCCGTTGGGTTTCTACTATTCCTGACATTTACAACTATGGAGCTTGAGTCGGTGGACCGGAACTTCCCCTTATCCTTATAGGTGGAAGTGGGAGGTGGTCCTAAGATGGACTTTCCCTTCTGAAATGAGTGAGACTTATTTTTATGCACATTGTGCTTCTCGATATCTAAAGCAGCGTTAATAGTGTTGTGTTGGTCGGTGTGACCATAACGCAGTAATTTGCCCTAGATGTCGGGGTTTAACCCCTTACGAAACCTAAAGAGGGTGACTTCGGGCATATCTTTCATGCCACACCTAACCATCATGTCCTTAAGTAGACTCATATACTCATAGACTGACCTATTCCAATACTTAAGGGTAGCCAAATCATCAATCATCTGTGTTCGATGGTATATGGGGATGTACTGCTCTGTCAGCAAGGCCTTCATGGCTGCCCAAACAAAGGGTAACTCTCCATTATCGACTCTCAGACGTCACTCCTCATTCAACCAAAATATCTTATCCCTACCCAACAATTTCATTCTCACAACCCGCACCTTATCCGCGTAATTCAGAATGTACCACTCGAAGTAGCACTCCATCTCCATAAACTAGTCTTGGAAAACTTGGGGTTCTCCCAATCCATCGTATGATGGGGGTTTGACCCGGACGGCCCTAGTAATATCAAATTCGTATGGTGCTCGCGGAACTTGTTCATTATTTTTGTTTAGGTTAGGGTTAATATTTCCTTCCACGTGTTGGTGTGCACGTTGATTACGGGGAGCCGCGATACTTAATCACAGCTCGTGAAGCGTCTCACTAATAACCGTCATTTATTCAGTGAAATCCTTGTCGAGTTCCTCAAGTACTGTGAGACCATGACTCTCATCCGTTCGTCTTCCGTATTGGAAGAAGACGGGGAATACTCTGTACCTAATCTAGTGCGCATGCAACTAAACAGTAGTCTGGCCTAAAGAAAAAGACAATGAAAGAATTGTTTCCGCCTACTAACTAGGGGAAATTTTTATTTTTTTTTTATTTTCTTATTGAAAATAAATGAAAGACTATTAAATTTTTTTTTTGGAGAAAAATAAGAATTTTAGGCCACTATTGGCAGACCTGCGAAAAAAAAATTATAATTTTGACAAAACGACGTGCAACACAAAAGTGCGTGTCGACGTGCACAACAAGAAGGGGAGGGTTCCAATTGGGAAATTGACGTGAACCTCCCTCTGATACCAAATTCATGTAGGCCTACACGTTGACTCCGGAAAATCTACGGATTACCACGATCGCTTCTCTACGATTCGAATTCGACACTCGCACAAATTCCATGCAGTGCACACACCAAGCAATTATTTCACTTTTATGCCAATGTAAGGGTAGCCAAACAGTTTAGGATCGAATAGAGGTGATAGGCCAGTATCCTTTCCGGCTAAAAGGACCCACCCGGTCCGATCAAGTGAAGGTTGTACCAAAAGAGATCAACCAAAAGTAAAATTCGGAAAACGGTAGATCTCTCCCAACAAAAAGTTATGAGTTTCGCCAAACCTTTTGAAAATAATTCAATCAAGATAAACACAAAACCAATCGAAGAAACCACGATTAAATAACGATTCAAAATTCAACGCCAAGAATTTTCACCACAAGAATATCTAGGGAAAGAATCACACAAAGGTAGAAATTTTCGTTACCCAAATCGAAATAGGTGATTCCGATTACCTAACTTGGATCGCGGTTCAACGGCTCTGCCAAAGTTACTCCGGATGGAGAGGAAATCTGTCCGCCTTCGTCGCTTCACGCCTTGGCCGAGAGATCCGGGAAAAGAGGGCGAGAGGTTGTTGGAATTTCGAGATGAGTGGAGGCGGAATTAGGGATTGTACGGCGGAGATCGGGTTGGTGTTAAGAGAGGTGGTTGGTTTTTGTTGGAGAGGGGTGGTAGGGAAAACTGAAAGTCCACCTAGTGTCAGCTATGTGCACCTATGGGGGGGGGGAATAGGTGACGAGTAGTGCTTTTGCGGAATTTACAAGAGTACCTGCACAATAAAAATAAAGAGCACAGCACACAGAAAACACAGCAAATTTATAGTGGTTCCCCGACTTGGGTACATCCACTTTCCCCCTTCGACCTATCTCCCCAACAAGGGACGACTCGGTCACTTCTCCAACGGGATTGAAATCCAATCCCTTCACTAACGGAAGGAGCCCTTCCACACGTGAGAGTCAACACTCCCACAAAACGGGTTGCACCCAACCCTTACAACACAGAACAAAAGTTCCTTTACAACGAAATTAAATATAGAGTGTACACGTGATACAAACTTCTTATGTAGACTACAGTGTTCCTCTTTGTCCGACGACATGTTCTTGAAGTCGATGAAGAGTCTACAACCTTGGTCTCTCTTGGAGAGGATCTCCCGGAACCGGCGGCGGCAATCCGAGCGGCGGCTTGGTTCGGAGTCGGCGGCAACGAAGGTGCGCTGCTGCAGTGCTTTGTGATCCAAACTTCTTTGCGAAGCAAACTAGGTCTACCAACGGTCACTCTAGGATCGGTCGTCTCGATCGATTCGGGCGGGGGGGTTTTTCCCGGTCAACAAATCGAGAGACAAGAGATCTCTGGATAGACACGTGAGACGCAAGCTTTGCTAAGCTTCTGTCGCCGGAGATCGGGAAGAAGAACGATCAGCTGCGGCGACGGACTTGCGCGAGCGGCGACGGAGGCGGCGGAGAGATTTCGCGATATTAGGGTTTTCGCTCGCTCGGCTTCTTTCTGTGTAGGTATTCCGTTCAAAATACCTGTATATAAATACTGTAGAAGTTTTCCAATTTGACCGTTTGTGGGACCCACAATAGAAGTCCCCAAATCCCGGTCCAGGAATTTAACAGCGGCAGAATCCGGTTCAGGAATTTCCAGAAAAATGCCAAGTCAAAATCGGTGAGAATCGAAAGTGATTATCGCCGAGTCGCCGAGAATCAAAGGTGATTCTCGACGATTCGGAGAGAATCAAAGATGATTCTCGTCGAATTTGCCTTGGTTGCACGCACTGCTTTAAGCCAGGTCGAGACGGCGAGAATCAACCAGTGATTCTCGTCGATTCGACGAGAATCACTAGTGATTATCGCCGAATCGGCGAGAATCACTAAGTGATTCTCGTCGATTCTTACTTAGACGCAGAGGTGCTTGCTTAGAAGTTGCTGGATCGAGTTCGGCGAGAGTCAACTTCTGATTCTCGACGAATCGGCGAGAATCCCAAGTGATTCTCGCCGAATCGGCGAGAATCACTTGGTGATTCTCGTCGATTCTAACTTAGACGAATTTTCGTCTTTCCACCTGTGAGATGCTCCTTGACCCATCCTTGCTCCTTGTCTGCTCCTGCATATTTACAGCCCTGTGCTTGAAAATAAGTGCACTCCAATAGAGAGAGTACACGTAGGCCAACACACTGATCTGCTCAACGAGGGATTACGTCGTGCAGACCCGTGTATATTGACCTACTGCACCCTGACATTGGTGTGCACTTAGCGTGAAAAAACTGCAAGCACAACTAGAAGGATTTTATCAAATACATAGTCTATTGACCTTAGCTTGTCCAGGGGCTTCTTCAAATCAGGTACATTGTGGATACAATACCCAACAATCTCCCCTATTTGAAGAAGCCTAAACCCTACAAGCTAAGGTGAATAGAACAAATGAGAATGAGAACCATAAACTGAAAAGAGAGTTAAGTGAGTTATCCATTACCAATACCAATTTCTTGGGAGCAAGCTTGGAGCCACCTTAGCCTTAGCCGAGAGGGTAATCTCCCCCTTTTTGGCTTCTACAAATCGGGGTCTGTAGCGTTTTACCCTTTGCTCCCCCTCAGTTCTTGCACGGGCCTGGAGCCTTTGTAGTCTTCATTCCTCATAATTGAGCATCCCCAATTCAGTCTTGAAAAGATTGAACTTGGCCTCGTCTAGGGGCTTTGTGAATATATCAGCAATCTGCTTGTCCGTGGGGACATAACAGAGAGAGATATCTTTGTTCTCCACGTGCTCCCGAATGAAGTGGTAGCGTACTTCGATATGCTTCGTTCTGCTGTGCGACACCGGATTGTTGGCAATGGCAATTGCACTTGAGGAATCGCAGTACATGGGTACTTCCTTGAACTGAAGGTCGTAGTCGGCTAGCTGGTTTCTGATCCATAGAAGTTGTGCGCAACAGCTTCCTGCCGAGATGTACTCTGACTCTGCTGTGGAGGTTGCAACACAATTCTGTTTCTTGCTGTTCCATGAGATAAGCCTCCTGCCGAGGAATTGACACGTCCCGGAGGTGCTTTTCCTGTCATCCCTGCTCCCTGCAAAATCAGCATCTGAAAAGCCTATTAGCTCGACATCATTGTTTCTCGGGTACCACAAGCCAAGATTAGGAGTACCTTTAAGGTATCTCAGAATTCGCTTTGCAGCGACATAGTGAGATTCCTTAGTGTTCACCTGATATCGGGCACAGACACATGTGGAGAACATAATATCCGGTCGACTGGCAGTAAGGTAGAGCAGGGATCCAATGATGCTTCTGTATTTGGTTTCATCGAAAGGTTTACCTTTCTCATCCTTATCCAGAGACATGGTGGATCCCATTGGAGTCCTCATAGAGGTTGCACTCTCCATACCGAATTTCTTAAGGAGTTCATTTGTGAACTTCGTCTGAGAGATGAAGATTCCATCCTCAGACTGTTTCACTTGAAGTCCTAAGAAATACTTGAGCTCTCCCATACTGCTCATTTCAAACTTTCCTTGCATAAGTTTAGAGAACTTTTTGCAAAGATTGTTGTCTGTTGAGCCGAATATTATGTCATCGACATAGATTTGCACCAGCAAAATCTTGCCTTTGACTTCCCTGAGAAACAATGTTTTATCTATTTTACCTCTGGAGAACTTGTTCTCAAGAAGAAAACTAGATAATGTCTCATACCAAGCTCGTGGAGCTTGTTTCAACCCATATAAGGCCTTATTAAGAGAATAAACGTGATTAGGATAAGTAGGATCGACAAAACCTGGGGGTTGAGCGACGTATACTTCCTCTTTCAGGTCTCCGTTCAGGAATGCCGATTTCACATCCATTTGATAGACTGTGAATCCTTTGTGTGAAGCATACGCCAGGAACAATCTGATTGCCTCGAGCCTTGCTACTGGTGCGAAGGTCTGGTCGAAGTCAATCCCTTCCTCCTGTCTGTAACCTTGAGCCACCAGCCTGGCCTTGTTCTTTACGATGACACCATGTTCATCCTGCTTGTTTCTGAAGATCCACTTCGTGCCAATCACATTCTGCTTGTATGGTCTGGGAACCAGCGTCCAAACCTTGCAACGTTCGAATTGATGTAGTTCCTCTTGCATGGCCAGAATCCATGCCGCATCCTTGTTCGCCTCGTCGAACTTCTTTGGCTCAACCTGTGACAGGAAGCTAAGATGCAATACTTCGTTAATTGCACCTCTTCGAGTTCTGACACCAGCACGAGGATCCTCGATGATCAGATCTCTAGGATGATCTCTCACGTGCCGGAGCTCTAGAAGTCTGGCGTCTGGAGCTTCAACTACTTCTTGGGCTTCTCTTTCTTCTAAGAGATTTGTCCCATCTTGATCTTCAACATTTTCAGATGACGTGGAGGTGGAAACTTTGACGTACTTGGGAGCGTCATCTTTAGCGGTCTCATCCAGATTCAGCTGTTCAAGTCTAGCACCTGCATCTTCAAGAATACTACTGGAAGAATTGCTGTTAAGCAAACTTCCTTCATCAAAAACAACATTTATTGATTCTTCTACCACTAGGGTTTTCTTATTGAAGACCCTATATGCCCGACTATGGGAACTATAGCCCATGAATATGCCTTCGAAGCATTTTTCACCGAATTTAGTACGCGGGTACTTCCCATTATTCAGTACATAGCATCTGCAACCAAAAATCCTCAAGTAGGACATGGTTGGTTTCCTGCCTTTTAGTAGCTCATAGGGCGTCTTACGATGATGTTTGTTGATCAATGCTCGGTTTTGTACATGACATGCAGTGTTGACACCCTCTGCCCAGAAGTATTCCGGGAGAGAAGCGTCTTTCAACATTGTCGTGCAGGCTTCAATGAGAGTTCTATTTCTCCTCTCCGCAACTCCATTTTGCTGAGGAGTGCGCGGAGAGGAAAACTCATGAAAGATACCTTGTTCTTCACAAAATTCTGTCATTGCACCAGATTCGAATTCTGTTCCATGGTCACTTCTGATTTTGACCACGGAGCAGTTAAATTCGTTTTGAACCTGCTTGACAAAATTAGTGAAGATGTCAAACGTATCTGACTTTCGATTCAAAAAGAACACCCATGTAAACCGAGAATGATCATCAACTATCACTAGCGTATATGACTTGCCTCCCAAGCTATGAACTTGCATTGGACCAAACAAGTCCATATGCAAAAGGTAAAGACATCGGGAAGAGTCTTTGTCAGCGATGCTCTTAAAGGTAGCCCGAGTCTGTTTGCCCATCTGGCATGCAGGACATGGGCTATCTTTGATGCACTTGATACTGGGAGCATCCCTTACCAAGTCCTTAGAAAACAGCATACTAATTGTCTTGAAATTAATATGTGCCAATCTCTTGTGCCATTGTTCACAAAGAGATGCACTGCCTGTTGCCACAAGGCATACGGGGGTAGATGAATCTAAGCTGAGAAAATCTAAACAAAAGATATTTCTGCTCCTAATGCCTGATAATACCGTTTCAGAAGAGGTACGTGAAATTATCAGACATTTATCCTTGCAGAACTTAACGTCATAACCTTTATCACATAACTGACTTACACTGATCAGGTTATGGTTTAACCCTTCAACATAAGCCACGTCGGTGATAGAGATTATACCGTTGGAAATCATACCATAACCTCTGGTGACTCCTCGATCTGACCCTCCAAAGATGACTTTGGGTCCATTCTCGACTGGAGTGTAATCACGCAGCAGGCTTCTTGTCCCGGTCATATGCCGGGAGAATCCACTGTCCAAATACCAGATTGGCGTTTTGGTGGCCTTTGGACATTCCTGCAAAACAAAATTAATTTGCCTTAGGAACCCAATCGAACTTGGGTCCTAGATTCCTGGTTAGCACACTCCCCCTCAGTTGGTTAACCCTACGAGTGGTCGGTCTCGCATTGCTAACATGGGGAGTCTCGTAGTTCCTTGGATTAAACCAACAATCCACGGCAAAGTGACCGACTTTGCCACAAGCACCAACAGTCAAATCTGTTGTACCTCTTCCTAGGATCCTGCCTTACCCTGGGAACGGTGGGTACTGCTGGGGCCTTGGATCTGGAGGTGGAGGCCTCATGGTGACAACAGTCGCATGACTTTGTCACCTTCTGTATAATAGGCTTGGCTTTTGGTGCCTGCTTTCCATTATGCCCGCTAGAGAACGGACCATAATTTCCTATGTGGATTTCCTCATAAGGTGCCTTGAAGGCACTCTCACCGAAGTTCCGGGGAAAGTTCCAACTGTCATACCGGCTCTTTGGCTTTGCAACCGAGGGCCGGCAATGATGCCCAAATGTTGACTCAAAGTCGTGTTGGTTGCAAGGAAAGCCAGGCTTTCTGAACGCAACAGGACTAAGAGGAGCCTTACCCTTTTCATCAGCAGAGGCCTTCTTGGCGGCCTTATTCTTCCTCTGGTTCTTGTTTCTCCTAGATGAAGAACCAGGTACCCCTATATGCCCCAAGCCAGCTCCTTTGGCCTGAGCAGAGAAGGTATCAACGACTGGAAGAACTGTTTTTGGCATGAAGAAGCTCTTGACGATCTTCCATTCTGCCGCAAGTAGTTCTTCCAACTTGTCGACTTCCTCCTGCTTTAGATCAAGGAGCTTCAAAGACTCTGAATGCTTGGAAGTCAGGTCAAGGTGTTCCTGTCGGAGAGAAATCAAGCCAGTGACCTCTTCCCTTAGGGATACACACTCACCCTTAAGGAATTTTACTTCCTTCTTCTCAGCCTTCAGTCTCTTTCGGCACTCATCGAAAGTGTTGAGCAGAAGCTCATACTTCTCGAGGAGCTCAGCTTCACGGGCTGAAGGGCCATCCTCAGGTTCATCATCCTGAGACTCAGGATCAGAGTCGGAGTCGGAGAGAGGGGTGTGAGCTTTTACCTTCCCAGTAAATGGGGGGCATTCTCCTTCTGAGTCCGAGCGACCCACCAGCCCGAAGTAGGCTTCCTCATCATCACTGGAGTCTGAGGAATCAGACTCACTTAGTGTCTTTGGCCTTCTTGTGATGTAGCTCCGCTCCTTCTTCTTATCTCTGGAGGATTTGAGCTCCTCTCCTTTCCCTTTTTCTCTTTTGCTTTGATGGCAGTCGGCCACGACGTGTCCTGGCTTATTGCATCCAAAGCAAATAATATCAGAAGAACGATGTTTGTTAGGTTTAGATGCATACCTGTCAGAAGAATAATTTTTTCTTCTGATGCTTGGAGGAGGAGCTGTCTTTCTTTCTTTGATTCCTCATCTTGAGGAACTTCTTGAACTCTCCGGTGATGAGGGAGAAATCCTCCTCCGACAGTTCTGAGCCGGAGGAGCATGGTTCAGAGTCCTCCTCCTCTTCCTTACTCCTCGCACGGTATGACATCGCACCCTTGCCCTTTCGGGAGTAACTGGCTTTTAGGGCCACAGTCTTTTCTTTTGCAGCAGCCTTCTCTGCTTCTTCCTCTGCCTTCCTGGTGTTCAGCTGGAGTTCATAGGACATCAGCTTCCCAAACAGGATCTGTGGATCAGTTTCTGCTAGTCTGCCAAATTCTCTGATGGCGCAGATCTTTGTGTCCCATTCCTTTGTAAGGGACCTAAGGAATTTGTCATTGAGTTCACCATTGGTGAACACTCTTCCGTAGCCCTTGAGGGCGTTGACAATCTTCAGGAAGTTCTCGTATGTGACTCCGATCTCTTCCTTAGGCCCTTGCCTGAAGGCCTCATATTTTTGGTTCAGGAGGGATCTCCGATCATCCCTCACTTCATCCGTGCCCTCCATTAGGATGATCAGGCACTGCCAGATCTCCTGAGCAGTCCTGCAGTTGCTGAAATTTTGCATCATGGAATCATCAACTGCGCTCACCAGAATGTTTCGTGCCTTCTTGTCCAGTCCCACGAGTACCATCTCGTCTTTGTCCATTTCAGAAAGTGTCTTCGGCACCTTCTTGGTGGGATCGATGGTGGAGGCCTTAGTGGGGACATAAGGTCCCTCCTCCACAATCATGAAGAGTCGAGGATCGACTGCTTCCATGTAAAATCTGATTCTTTCCTTCCAGATCGGAAAGTTGAGTCGGTTGCACACTGGGATCTTGCCGGAGTACTTGAGCCCGTCCATAGTAGATATTTGTCTTCTTCTTTTGACACTAGGGGCAGGATTCTACTCAAGGTGTTAACCTTTTTGATGAGTAACCTCGCTTTGATACCACTTGAAAGTCCACCTAGTGTCAGCTATGTGCACCTATGGGGGGGGAATAGGTGACGAGTAGTGCTTTTGCGGAATTTACGAGAGTACCTGCACAATAAAAATAAAGAGCACAGCACACAGAAAACACAGCAAATTTATAGTGGTTCCCCGACTTGGGTACATCCACTTTCCCCCTTCGACCTATCTCCCCAACAAGGGACGACTCGATCACTTCTCCAACGGGATTGAAATCCAATCCCTTCACTAACGGAAGGAGCCCTTCCACACGTGAGAGTCAACACTCCCACAAAATGGGTTGCACCCAACCCTTACAACACGGAACAAAAGTTCCTTTACAACGAAATTAAATATAGAGTGTACACGTGATACAAACTTCTTATGGAGACTACGGTGTTCCTCTTTGTCCGACGACGTGTTCTTGAAGTCGATGAAGAGTCTACAACCTTGGTCTCTCTTGGAGAGGATCTCCCGGAACCGGCGGCGGCAATCCGAGCGGCGGCTTGGTTCGGAGTCGGCGGCAACGAAGGTGCACTGCTGCAGTGCTTTGAGATCCAAACTTCTTTGCGAAGAAAACTAGGTCTACCAACGGTCACTCTAGGATCGGTCGTCTCGATCGATTCGGACGGGGGGGTTTTTCCCGGTCAACAAATCGAGAGACAAGAGATCTCTGGATAGACACATGAGACGCAAGCTTTGCTAAGCTTCTGTCGCCGGAGATCGGGAAGAAGAACGATCAGCGGCGGCGACGGACTTGCGCGAGCGGCGACAGAGGCGGCGGAGAGATTTCGCGATATTAGGGTTTCCGCTCGCTCGGCTTCTTTCTGTGTAGGTATTCCGTTCAAAATACCTGTATATAAATACTGTAGAAGTTTTCCAATATGACCGTTTGTGGGACCCACAATAGAAGTCCCCAAATCCCGGTCCAGGAGTTTAACAGCGGCAGAATCCGGTTCAGGAATTTCCAGAAAAATGCCAAGTCAAAATCGGTGAGAATCGAAAGTGATTCTCGCCGAGTCGCCGAGAATCAAAGGTGATTCTCGACGATTCGGAGAGAATCAAAGATGATTCTCGTCGAATTTGCCTTGGTTGCACGCACTGCTTTAAGCCAGGTCGAGACGGCGAGAATCAACCAGTGATTCTCGTCGATTCGACGAGAATCACTAGTGATTCTCGCCGAATCGGCGAGAATCACTAAGTGATTCTCGTCGATTCTTACTTAGACGCAGAGGTGCTTGCTTAGAAGTTGCTGGATCGAGTTCGGCGAGAGTCAACTTCTGATTCTTGACGAATCGGCGAGAATCCCAAGTGATTCTCGCCGAATCGGCGAGAATCACTTGGTGATTCTCGTCGATTCTAACTTAGACGAATTTTCGTCTTTCCACCTGTGAGATGCTCCTTGACCCATCCTTGCTCCTTGTCTGCTCCTGCATATTTACAGCCCTGTGCTTGAAAATAAATGCACTCCAATAGAGAGAGTACACGTAGGCCAACACACTGATCTGCTCAACGAGGGATTACGTCGTGCAGACCCGTGTATATTGACCTACTGCACCCTGACATTGGTGTGCACTTAGCGTGGAAAAACTGCAAGCACAACTAGAAGGATTTTATCAAATACATAGTCTATTGACCTTAGCTTGTCCAGGGGCTTCTTCAAATCAGGTACATTGTGGATACAATACCCAACAAAAACCGTGTGGCTTATTATGTAGAGAGAAAAGGTGGCGGTGGAGGGGAGAGAAGGGCTCGGCCGAGAGATGGAGGAAGTATGGCGGTGGTGATTTGGTGGCTAGTGGAGGAGGCGGCTAGGGCTATGGCCGAACTAGAGAGGGAGGAGGGGTGGTGCTTGGCGGATAGAAGGAGGAAAGAACAAGGCCGAAATTTAGAGAGAGAGGGAGGAGGAGAAAAATTCTTTAGGAGGAGTTAGGGTTTTCAAATTCTCATTCAACTTGTCCTAATGAAAACATTACATGCCTATATATAGGCTTAAATCATACTTTGGCTACATGCAGCCCAACATTAAAAATATATACTCTAATGTTTTTAAACCATAATGAAATAATAAAATGCTCGAAACAAATAGCACAATAAATTCAAATAATATTAAAATTATTCAACTAAATAATATTATGTGGTCTTGCGCCGCGGGCGGAGGTTGTAGCGACGCTCCACACGATCACCATGGCGACGCAAGTCTTTTGTTGGAGACGGAGAAGGATCTTCCGCGAGCAAGCCTTCATCATCTTCAACATGTTGGGGGGTCGTCGTCTCCATCACAACCTAAATCTTTTGTGACAAGATTCTAAGGGTTCTCCCGTTCGTGTGGATCACTGGTAGAGGCGTTGACACTATTATATGCTCAGAACTTCGATAGTTGCCATTCGTTGGACTTTATCGGAGCACCTCGATTGAGTATTTACTCAATCACTCAAATATAAAATTTTATTTACAGCACTTTACCTCTTGATCAATGTTTATTGCTAGATCCGAACTATTTTGGGTTTTCTTATTCTACTTCCACTGCGCACAAGTGTTGTGACGTATACAAAACCCAACAGTGGTGTCAAAGCGAGGTTTTGTGCCATGATAATTGTTTCAGAAGTTGCTAAATCCATTGCGTGTAGATCTGAAAATTTAGAAGTGTTCTAAATACCCAAATATATTCTTGGAAAACCGCCAAGAATGCATGTGATTTAATTGTGATATCTTTGTTACTCCTTAACAGTAACCATCCCTCTTATTGGTTTATGAAACCAAGTATGTTGGGTATTGTATCCACAATAACCTAAATTTGTATGAAGTTACCCATGAACTAAGATGAATTAAGTTTGTATTTGATGTTTTTCAAGTTGAGTTCTTGCAGGTTATAATTGCAAAGTGTGGACCAATGTTAGTTTACAATGGATCCCCAAACACAGGATAATACAATGTAATCCCTCATTGTGTGATCCATGGTGTTGAGTCATGTGTAACCTCTCTATTGGGACACACTTCATTTTCAAGTACTAAATTCATGGAAGAAAGGCTGGTTGCATGATTCATAGAAGAAAATCACTTTTCAGTTAACAGAATTTTTCCAAGTGTTTTACTTGAGAAGAATAGTCATTACACGAGTAAGATTAAAGATTTTATTCGAGATAGCCTTGTCAGATACTAGAGTAGCAGAAGTTGTTCTTGAGAAAGCCTAGTATAGTTCTCGAGAAAGCCATGTAGTACTCGAGTAGGTCTTGACTCCTTCTCAAGTAATCTTAAAATTTGACTCATATTTTTCTAAGTCTTTTTCTCGAGAAAGCTAAAGACTTTTCTCAAGATGGCTAGGGATAGTTCTCGAGAACCAGATGTTCTTTTCTCCAGAAACAAAGATCTTTTCTCGAGATATTTTCTTGTTCTCGAGGAACAGAAGAACTTTTCACGAGTTACAGAAATCTATTTTTCTCGAGTAAGTATATTCATTCTTGAGAAACCTAGAATTAATTTTCTACATTTTCCTTAAGTATTTCTTCTCGAGAACTTTATACCTTCTCTTAAGAAACAGAAACTATTCTCGAGTATCACTTATCTCTCTCGAGAAATGGAGTTCAGTATTTTGAATTTTTGTTAAGTATTAGACAGATTCTATTCCAAACATCAGTAACTTTTAATTGGTCCACGTGGATTGTCATTAATAGTATTCTGACCGTTATGTAAGACCTATAAAAGCTCTTGTCAGATTCAACAAAACCCTAAGAAGCAGCCATGCCCCTCCACTCCCAGCAACTCCTCTTAGTCAAAGTATTTAAACCAGCCAGCCTCACCTCCATTCCACCCCACAGCCATCTTCAGTAAGCCGAGACAAGTGGAGATTGATAGCTGGAGTAAGGGATTAACCGGAGAAAATAGGAAACTAGCTAGCTCACCGGAGCAGTCGTCGGACATGACTCACCGCCACCAAACTCACCGCCAAGCGTGGCTACAGGTCCGTTTCTCCTCCCCTACCTTTGTGCTAGTATTCTAGCTCGATTAAGAGAGATATCGGGCTCAATTGAGCCAGATACCTTGAAAGCAAGTGCAGATTTTTCTGAGCATTTCTTCTTGCCCTTGTTCGCCGGAGGAGCTTCCTCCGATGGCCATGTCATCGGGAAACGCTAGCCACCACCTCAACAGAGGTGGTGGCGACAATCGCCTGCGGTGGCTGCGGCCAGAAGGTTGGGAAATGAAAGATGAATTAGCTACAGGCAGTATTAATTATGGTTGTCAGATATTGGGGAAGATGACCAGATCGCGTCCATTTGAAATCATATAAACTATAGTATTAATATTTAATAAATGTGTATTTAAGTCACATTATTACAGTCATCTGGTATGTAATATTTGGGCCTCTTAGAGGCAAGTTCGGAAACTCTTATCAACATTAAAAAGGTATATTTAGGTCTCACCTTTAATTTGACACCATAAACTGGAAATTTGGAGCACTTGAGCTCGTTGTAGGGACATTCTACTAAAACTGGTCCTATGCAAGGGCAGATTTTTAAATGAGTACCCAAGCCAAACACTAAGTCCACTTGTCCTAAAATTGTGTCCATGTATGTGATTAGAATTTTTGGGATGTATTTTTCTATAGTTTTTTTTATAGAAATATCAATAATCAAATAAATGATATATAGGAAGATTCCCTTCTCCAAATGCCTCCAAATTTGGGTGGCATGGCCATTGGGTAATTATATGACCACGGTAAAAATTTCAAGCCATTTGGACCTTTGAATGTTGGGGAAATCCAACACGTACGGTGGAGGTAGAATTGTAAAAAGTGTGCCGAAAGTAAAATGGGAAAGTGGGAAGTTAGCCCATTTGGCATAATGCATGTAAATGGGATTTTGGACAGAGGCTTATAGGGATGAATTATACCTCCCATAGAAATATTTTGATTTTTGGGATCAAAAATCCCATTATTTTGAATTATTGGAAAATAGGCTCTTTTAGAAATAAAAATGAGATATAGCTCTACTTACCTTGTAAAATTCTAAACTTTTGTTACAATCCTTAATAGGATGTTTTACATCTATGGAAAAAGTTTTGATTCTCTTTGAGGAATATATCTTGTTATTTGATATATTTACATTTTTGCCCTTTTTGGAATTTAAATTAAAAGTAAGGGAAAATACTGTTGAAAAATTATGAAAAAATTCATAGTATTTTATTTTTGTGATATAGAGCCGTGCTTATTTATTAGAGAATTTTTGGATGACTATTTATGCTTTAAATCTTAGTAGTGGCATTTTGGTAATAAAGTTTCATATGCAATTATGTTAGGCCAAATCACTGACTAGGATCTTGAATTTCTGTCTTAAGTAGTATTATATCAATGTTGATCACCAATAATTTTCGTGGAATTTTTGGTTGTATATTTTTGGTACATCATTTGGAAAATGGATTAATTATGGATTTAATATTAAAAGTATAATGTATGGTAATTCAAGTGGGAAAATTGGGATTCTTGGTAAACAGTCAATTTTAACCTAGATGACCTCCAGATAAATTACTTGGACATGATGAACCATTGGATGTAGTAGCTCATGTACAAAGTGACCTAGGTCACCTAATGAACTAAAATAATTTATGGTCCTAAATACTTTGAAAAATGATGAAATTCTGAATGGTTGATATTATGTATATGATAAACCCATAATAAATAGTTGGAAGGCTTTGGCTCAAGGATTGGAAGTCATCTCATTTGGGTTAGAATTAGGTCATGGTTTGCGCTTAGCAAAAGTGACATGTAGCATTAGGACCCACATGGAATGATAGATGGTTAGATTTAGAGGTGTATTTGGAAGTTGAAACCCTAGTTGGTGTCATAAGTTGGTCACTACATAGTAACGAGTGTTAGAGTCCAAGTCACAGGAAAGTAATTAGAACGGAGACCGACGGAAGACCGTCGTGATGCAGTAGCCCCGAGCCGACCCCTCTCGGTTGGCCTAGCCAGAGGACCACGTTCTGGCGACCACTGCCGGGCTGCAACCCAAGCACCCCACCCATGACAGCACCTATTCTCAGCTCGGCGGGATGTTTGGGCGAGGTCTCGAACCCAGCCCCCTTGATAAAGAGCTTTCCTAACAGCTCTCATCACCAACTGAGCTGCAGCTCCGTTGGTGATGAGAGCTGTTAGGAAAGATCTTTATCAAGGGGGTTGGGTTCGAGACCTCGCCCCAACATCCCGTCGGGCTGAGAATAGGTGCGGTCATGGGTGGGGTGCTTGGGCTGCAGCCTGGCAGTGGTCGCCAGAACGTGGTCCTCTGGCTAGGCCAACCGAGAGGGGTCGGCTCGGGGCTACTGCATCAAAAAAAAGTACAGCTCAGTTGGTGATGAGAGCTGTTAGGAAAGCTCTTTATCAAGGGGGCTGGGTTCGATACCTCACCCCAACATCCCGCCGCGCTGAGAATAGGTGCAGTCATGGGTGGGGTGCTTGGGTTGCAGCCCGGCAGTGGTTGCCAGAACGTGGTCCTCTGGCTAGGCCAACCGAGAGGGGTCGGCTCGGGGCTACTGCATCAAAAAAGTGCACTTTTTTTGATGCAGTAGCCCCGAGCCGACCCCTCTCAGTTGGCCTAGCCAGAGGACCACGTTCTGGCGACCACTGTCGGGCTGCAGCCCAAGCACCCCACCCATGACCGCACCTATTCTCAGCGCGGCGAGATGTTGGGGAGAGGTCTCGAACCCAGCCCCCTTGATAAAGAGCTTTCCTAACAGCTCTCATCACCAACTGAGCTGCACTATTTTTTGATGCAGTAGCCCCGAGTCGACCCCTCTAGGTTGGCCTAGCTAGAGTACCACGTTTTAGCGACCAATGTCGGGTTGCAGCCAAAGCACCCCACCCATGACCGCACCTATTCTCAGCGCGGCGGGATGTTGGGGCGAGGTCTCGAACCCAGCCCGCTTGATAAAGAGCTTTCCTAACAGCTCTCATCACCAACTGAGCTGCAGCTCAGTTGGTGATGAGAGCTGTTAGGAAATCTCTTTATCAAGGGGGCTGGGTTTGAGACCTCGCCCCAACATCCCGCCGCGTTGAGAATAGGTGCGGTCATGGGTGGGGTGCTTGGGCTGCAGCCCGGCAGTGGTCGCCAGAACATGGTCCTCTGGCTAGGCCAATCGAGAGGGGTCGGCTCGGGGCTACTGCATCACGTCGTTCTCCCAAAAATACCTTAAGTCATTAGGTTCTCTCAAGAGCAACTTAGGATGTTGGGTATTAATAATGGGTAAACACTAATAAAAGTAAGTGTACTTAAGAAAGGGAGCTTTGAGCTTCAGCCCACCATAGTTCTTAGTGCCCCCAAGAGTACTTCACTAGGTATGCCCTAGGCAGTCGAAGGACTAACCATAAGTTGATATACTTAATGAAGATTAGACAAGAGTAGTCTTATAGGTTTAGGGAATGATATGATTATCTCACCCGTATAGGGTTGGAGGGTACAGGACAAGTTTTTTTCCTGCGAGCTGGAGGCTCAGATGGTTGGATATAGGACGAGACTTTATCCTGCAAGCTGGAGGCTCGTTGGATACATGATGATTTTTGTCCTGCGAGATGGAGGCTCAGGTTGGAAATAAATTGCATGTGCATAGGACATATTAGTGGCGGGTCATGCAGTACTGGTTTAATCATCACAGCGATGGCAGTACGGTGACTCAGATGAGGTGTGAGGGTTTGAGAGGCTAGTAGGTTGTTTATACTGCGGTCTGGAGGACAATCCCTGAAAACGCACAACCGACCTAAAAGTCTAGTGGATTTACCAAGGGTTTAGTATGTGGATACTCTGGTGTGTCCATTAGATACATAGGGAAGGTCTAGTCCCGGTAGTGTGTATACCCGCCTAGGAGTGAACACGCCTGCTCCACTGCTGCCGTGGCCACAACGGTTGTACCTGAGAGTTAAGCTAACTCCAAAAAGTGTGAACTAAAGGTCTGTGATTATAGAGTCGTGTGGTTGAGTTGCAATGGTATGATTCATAACCCACATACCATACCATACATACATACTTAGGACATACACATCATAGATCTGTATCATATGAATTAGTATGGGCTCTTTTATATGATAAGTTACATTTCTAAAACCTTAACTTATAAGTTTGTATGGACATTCATATAAGTTAAGGTACTTCTGTGATGATAGATTAGTAGTATTTTATTTACGTTTTCCACCGTACCTCTTTTCAGTATAGTTTTTACATACTCTACTTGTACCTTATAGAACTGCTAATGTAGAGATATAATTGCTAATCTAAACAAAGTAAGAATAGATCCACTGTCACCTGTTTTCCTTTTTATGCACCTTGTTGTTCTCCACTTCGTCCTCCCACTCGGTACATAGGAGTTGTGGGGGTGAGGCGAGAAAAAATGGCTTAGTCTTATGACTAACGGTCTGTTGTCACCGAAGGAGCTCAAGGAGCTAGAGTTCCAGCACGACCAGCAGGTCGAGGTGACATGACATGAGGAGCTGATACCACCTACTACTACTACTACTACTACTCACTTTTAGGTGAGGATGAGTTTACTTGTGATAGAGTTTGCTTTCGCATAAATTTGTTTTGTGATAGAGAGATTTGATTTGCTATGCACAGGCATAAGCCCTTCTCCTTTCACTACTCATTATGTACTATTCTACTTTTCATTACATATATGATGATATGGTGTTGTGACTTTGTGGAATTCATAGTTTTACTTACTACTTGGATGTTGATGCATTGAACGGCAAGTGTACCGGTTGCACAAATAATATAAAATGGGTGAATTTCCCCAAGTATCGATCTCTTCAAGGAACACAGTAAGGTGAAGTTAATTTCGAGGAGGACTTGAGATTGAAGTCCTTAGGTCGGAGATTACTAAGGGGGGTTTTGATAGTTGCGGAAAAATAAAGTAAAATGCTAACAAACTACTCCTATGCAACGCCGCTATACGATGCTTCGCCAGGCGAGATGGAAGACTACACGGACCGCTATGCACCAAATAGCTAGGCGGATGGACGATTATGCTAGAGGATGAGGTGGTGAGAATGGCAGAATGAGGGTCGAGAGCACCTCTTCGCTATGCACATCACTAGCAATTGCTAGTGCGGCACAACCAGATATGGTGGATGGAAAATAAAGGCGCACCTAAAGCAAATAACATAAATATGAAATCATATAGACATGATTGTATACATATGTTTATCAAAATAAGAGCAACTTCATCATATACAAGAGATCAACTACACTATCAACAACAAGAGAAGAAAAGTGTGTGAAATTGACCGGATTCGAAGTCTTGTTGAGGATTCACGGTAGGATTTGCTGGGTTGTCAATTCGCGTCCTAGCTTAATCCTCAACTGTGTCCGATGTGGAGGAGGCTGTCACTCACTCCCAATGGACCTGTCTTCTTCGTGTCATGAGCTGGTGGAGGATGACACAAACTTCTCTTAGCATGATGGAGAAAACTAGGTCAAAACTCTTCTTGAAGCTCGAGGATGAAGGAGGAGGCCGAGAGGCAGCTCCGGCATGAATATGATGTTGAAAGCTTGCCTAGAGCACCTCCCTAAGGTGGAAGGTGATGGGAAATGGCGGAACCCTTCCTCGGAGGCAGAAAACGGCGGGGGAGAAAATCTGTCTACAATGGAGGAAAATCTACGCTTTAAATAGAAGCAGGTCAGAAAAATAGGCACGCACGGTTTGGTGCACGATCGTGCGCTAACTGTGCGTTATTAACTTCCAGGACAAGCTTGCGGATGAAAATGCATTGACCCACGCGTTTTACTTGCGCACGAGCGCTTCTGCCCGTGCATGAAGGAAATCACACGGGTAAACACAGAGCACGGGAAGCAGGAGAAAATAGAGGAACCGTGTGTTTTACTCGCGCATGGGTGCAGCCGCCTGTGTGTGAACAAAGCGCACGATTAACCACAGAATGGAACAAACAAAAAAGATACAGGAAAAACCGTGCATTTCCTTCACACATGTTACGATGAAACCATGTGTCGACCGTGCACGAAGATCATCGGGCTCAGCTCGATGAAATTCGTCGAGCACCACTCGATGTTTCTCGTACACAAACAAAACGCACGATTGTAATGAACCATGTACTAAGAAAATGTACGACCGTGCTTTTTCCTCAAACCTGCATTCCAGCCTTGGGGAAGATGCATCACCTGCATATAAACAAATAAAACCAAAGAGAACCCTCCAGCAATGCAGAAATGCAACAAAAGCAACTAGCAAGAGCCCCTAAGGAGCACCATGTGCTTACCCCCAACAACAAAATACGCAATTGCACACTCATGGGACAAAACAATGCACTTAGTGTGAAAAGCTGTATAAATGAAACATTAACGAAAACATACTTAAAGTGAAGTGCAAGTGCGTGAAAACTAGCCCAGTTGAGTCCGAAAATCACTATATAAACAGGACTCATCACACCCCCAGACTTACCTGTTTGCGCGTCCTGAGCAAACAAAATCTATATAGATATGGAATATAAACTAGCTAACAAAGAAATTGAGATACGGAGTACCATGCGAAGTCACATGTTTGCGGTCATAAAAATAAAATAGAAGAAATTTCTAAGTATGCAAAATAGTTTATACTTTTCACAAAGGGTATCAAAATTTTATTACTACTCAAAGATGGAATCACGGTGAATCTTCCGGTCATGCCTAAGAAAAAGTAGGCAGGCCACTGAGGTGAGCTTTGCCAAAGACCAGGGCTCAGGATCACCTCCTAAGGAATCCACCAATGTCGGGGACCATATGCTTGCCAGTTCACACTCTCTCCACGGTACTAGTTCGACTCAAGTGTTAATTGTAGGACTTTAGGATAATCATGGGGATTGGGTTTTGGTGAGTTAAACAAAGATAAATAAGAAGGCTACGCATCTAACCCAAATGAGCTAGCATAAAAAGGAATCTACCGCTAACCACAATTTATGCAGGTACACCACACCCTCAGACTTAATTTTTAAAATATGGGTGTGTGCACCTCCTACTCCAAATACAATCTCATCACAAATATGATTTTCAAATATACTTTTTCTTTTCACTTTTTTTAAAATCATCTTTATTTTAACAATTTCAGCAAATATAAACTTTGGACACATCCATATATTCACAATGAATATCAACACAACAACACCCCAAAATGAAAATGTAAAACACTAAATCGCGACTTGGGTGTGCGACTAGGATCGACTATGAGGGTTTGGTGAAATAATAGAGCTGAATCAAAATAAGGGGCAGGCACAACGGGGCTAGCAAAGATAAAATGTTAAGAATGGTACAAAGCTCAACCGAGCCAAAATAATGGCCTACATCACGCTCACGCTAGACTAACCATGCACCAATGCTTCGAGAGTAGCTTGGGGCAAGTTCGTAGACACTGAGAAACATGATCCTTCCTGCCGACTCGAGCAAAATGAGTCTAGTGATGGCTACACACATCCCAACACTACCGTTCGATTCACACCGAATTCACCAATTTTTGAGTAGAATAAAAAGTCTTTACGAAGATAGAAAAATATAAAACAATAAGCATATAGAAAAATTAAACCTACTCCAATTTCTACATGAGATGAGAGCACTCGACTAGGAACACAGCAAGATCAACATTTTACTCAGTCTCACAATTCTATGCCAGCACAATAATTTTCTCAAATCATACAAAATAAACAAGTTTAACTCGTAGCACGCTAACAGCTAAGTACGCGCTCATGTGGGTGTAGTGGTGTGTGATGTAATGAACTAATCAAAATAAAACAATTAAAGCTTCTAGTATGCAGATGAAATGTGTGCGTGCAAAAGGTAACAACTACTGCTCTCCCCCAGACTTAAACTAAGCTACACAGTATATGATATTGAAATTAAAATCAGATAGAGACAAGGGGAGAGGTTACCCAATGCTCAGCTAGTGAGCATACCAGAAGACGCGTGAAAAAATAGAAGCAGTTTCGCCAAATGAAGAATCACAACCCCGCCAATATGATTTTGCCATGAATACCTGCAGGGGTGAGCTTCGCAAAAACAAAAGAAAAATATACAAATACAAAGAAATACTAAAACTAAAATAGACATGAAAAATAAAACTGCAGTAAATATAAGATAACTACTGGGGTTATTGTCCATCCTGCATGACCTATTCGGCTACAAAAAGGTTCTAGCTAATGGGCCTATGAAAAGAAAAATGCACAGGTAACTGTTCCATTATTTGTTGCGGTAACGGGTACTGATACGGTGATAAAACAGTTACCCCTCTGCCTAAATAATCATACCTGCTCCTCGCAGACAGAGGAAATGGGAAGTAAGAAGAGGAGGAGCACTGGTCCTCACTTATCTCACCACAAAATATATCCTTTCCCAGCAAGGTATCGTCTACTACAAGGAGACGACAGGAGGAGAAAAATCAATGGAGCTTCCTCAACAGAGGAGGAATCAACCTCCTTGCAAAAGAGGATGTTATCATCGACGGCTCAAGCTGAAAGCTCCAATTCCTCTTGAAGCACCTGCGAAGATTCAACCCGCACGGGCTCAGATATAGAAAGAGGATCAAGAAATAAAGGAGATGAAGAACTAAAATAATCAGAAATAGGGGGAGTGGTCCCAGTCTCACTCCCAGCGAGATCCAAGCATAGATCATCATCGGTATCATACGGGTCGTATCGTGGAGAATCCATGAATTCGAGGTCCATGGTGGTAAGGGGAACGACCTCATCCAATAAGAAAGTGCAAACCTCTGCATCGGAAAGAGGATATTCCTCATCCCACCGGGGTGCGTAAAAGTGTTCCGATGATCCACATTCTCCGTCAGAGATAGAAGAATCCTCATCCCACTTCGGCGCAACCTCGGGCACCGAATCACCCCTGAATACAGCATCATCAGCCGACTCACACAAAAATGACGTAGCACCATTAGGCAAAAATTGCAAAGGGGCGAAACTGCTCTCGAAATCAGGCATAGAATAAGCAGGCTCCATCGCAAAATCAATCGCAGGCGCCACCACGTCGACAAGAACAATCTCTGCGTCCCATACAGGAGCGCCCATGGATTCGTGATCCTCTTTTTGCTAGATAACACCGGAGTGATCGTCATCACTCAAGGGCAGCTCGTAAAAAGGGAGCGAGGGACCCATGAAGGATCTGTATGCAGCGAGAGATTAATTGGTAATCTCAACGGGTAAAGAATAAGCTAGATGAGCGATGTCAGTGTATGGGCTAGGCAACACCCTGGTAGGCCTGTCCGCAACAGTCTTCCATGAACGGGAGGTTGTTACACACACGCCCTCAGAGGGAGAAGGCTCGCACAAGCGAGGGCAATCCTTCACCATGTGGCCTATACATTGACATAGCAAACATCGAATACAATGCTCGGCATTCATAACAGCCATGGCGTCGATGTATCGACGTAAAGTGTCAAGTAGACGACACTCAGCTACGGAATACATCGCGAACAAAATATATACCAGAAGTGTGTTACACACAAGAATAACAAAGTAGCACGGATCTACTATTTAAACAAATATCAGAAAAGGGCAACAAGAAATAAGCAAAATAAAAAAATAAAAATTCTAACAACTAAAACAAGTAAGAACATGAAATATACAAATGGAAAAGGGCTTCGATCTACTAACTCCCTCTCCAAAAACTCTCACGAATGTGTTCCCTGGCAACAGCGCCAAAAACTTGATCTGTTGAACGGCAAGTGTACCGATCGCACAAGTAATATAAATTGGGTGAATTTCCCCAAGTATCGATCTCTTCAAAGAACATAGTAAGGTGGAGTTAATTTCGAGGAGGACTTGAGATTGAAGTCCTTAGGTCACAGATAACTAAGGGGGGTTTTGATAGTTGCGGAAAAATAAAGTAAAACGCTAACAAACGACTTCTATGTAACGCCGCTATGCGATGCTTCGCCAAGCGGGATGGAAGACTACACGGGCCGCTATGCACCGAACCGCTAGGCGGCTAGACGAGTAGGCTTACGGATGAGGTGGTGAGAGCGGCGGAATGAGGGTCGAGAGCACCTCTTCGCTACGCAAGCCACTAGCAATTGCTAGTGGGACACAACCGAATGTGGTGGAAGATGGAAAATAAAGGCGCACCTCAAACAAATAACATAAATATGAAATCACATAGACATGATTGTATACATATATTTATCAAAATAAGAGCAACTTCATCATATACAAGAAATCAACTACACTATCAACAACAAGAGAAGAAAAGTGTGTGAAATCGACCGGATCTGAAGTCTTGCTGAGGATTCACGATAGGATTCGCTGGGTTGTCAATCTGTGGCCTAGCTCGGTCCTCAGCTGCGTTCGAGGTAGAGGAGGTTGCCACTCACTCCCAATGAACCCGTCTTTTTCGTGTCACGCGCCGGTGGAGGATGGCACAAACTTCTCTTAGCTTGATGGAGAAAACTAGGTCAAAACTCTTCTTGAATCTCGAGGATGAAGGAGGAGGCCGAGAGGAAGCTCCGGCTTGAATATGGCATTGAAAGCTTTGCCTGGAGCACCTCCCTAAGGTGGAAGATGAAGGGAAATTGCTGAACCCTTCTTCAGAGGCAGAAACCGCGGGGGAGAAAATCTGTCTACAATGGAGGAAAATCTGCGCTTTAAATAGAAGCAGGTCAGAAAAAAGGCACACACGGTTTGGCGTGCGACCGTGCGCTAAGCGTGCATTATTAACTTCCAGGCAAAGCTTGCGGATGAAGATGTGTTGACCCATGCATTTTACTCGCGCACGGGCGCTTCCACCCGTGCGTGAAGGAAATCGCACGGGTAAACATAGAGCGCATGAAGCAGGAGAAAACAGAGGAACCGTGTGTTTTACTCACGCACGGGCACTGCCGCCTGTGCGTGAACAAAGCGCAAGATTAACCACAGAATTGAACAAACAAAAACGCTACAGTAAAACCGTGCGTTTCCTTGGCGCATGGTTACGATGAAACCGTGCGTCGACCGTGTAACACCCCCTATCTGTCGCATAACATATAGCAGTAGGTCCAACCGGGGCCTGATGTCATATACCACATACAGAATGGAAGGTTACTCAATTTAAATCATCCAACTAAGAATCAACGTCTTACACAGAGTACATTCTAGCGGAAGCAATTTAAAAGGTTGCAAAACAAAGAACCCAGCATAAGCATAAATGTCCACTACTCAAACCAACAGGAATGATGGTACAATACACAAGTACAATGGCCTTAAGGCCTTACAATTGTTTACTCAAATTACAGTGTTTTCTAAGCCTCGGCACGCAGGCCGATCACACATGAATAAAGCAAGTAAACACTCAATATTAGGCCTTCGAGGGCCGGCTCAGCAACATGGGCTTTTGCCCGCGATTTACCACTTAGCTCCGCAGCACCTGCAAACAATAATCCTCCGCACGGTGGCAAACAAAAGCAACGGTCAGCTATGCTGACCAAATTATAACAATCCCGCCCCCAAAATCGGGGCGGTGATGCTCCTTTCCCTCTACTTTGTTAGTATAACCAAACAGTATGGTGTAAACACTTCATCACAGGCGTGGGCACGTACGGCCACACACCCTGTGCTCTCAGGGCACATTCTCGGTGAACACAGTCAAAGTCCGCTGACTCATCACCGTACCTTGGACGGCAATATCTCGTGAGCATTTGGTCTTTCTGTCCACTGCCTAAGACCCTCCATCTATGCCAACGGCGAGTACCACGTACCTTAGGTCTCTCTAACCGAACCACATAGAGCGGGTACGGTTCTGCCGAACCCGTTGCTCACACCGCCCTATCACCTTAAGACATGGGCGCGGGTCAAACTTCCCCGAGTCCCAATCCGATCACACACTTCACATAACCCGGTTATGTGCAAGTTGGTTCCCAGGCCGCCATGTTGGCAGAATCACGTATCTGCCCAGTTTTCCGGGTGCACCTTGGAGTTAATCCCCAAGGCTCCTTGTTGCAATCTACCCCGTAGAAAACCCGAAAAACAATCAATTGCACGGAGTCTTCTCCGGCTGTTCATGCAATGCAACATCACCGATCCAGACCAACTTGCCCGGGTAGGCTTCACAAATCATGCCTATGTCTGTTTATCGATTACGGACTCTAGATGCTAAACAACGGGGACTATTCATGTCTACCTGAAGGAACGCCTCAAACTTACTGCAAACTCACGAGAGCGAGCTTCCTATGCAAAGAAAAGAGGACTTCACATGTCCTAGGATGAGAATCGTTACCCTAGCATTTTCCTTGGCACCATGGAAATCTATGCAGATGAAAAGTACCGCGTTGGACTTCGCCTCCATAGATCCGAAGTCGGCTTGCGATTTGGAGCTCCGAAGCTCCGCCGGTGACCGAATCTAGCCTCCTTCTTCTTCCTTGCTCTCCCCTCTCTCTAGAACTTCACAAAGAGATAGAGTAAGAGAAATGAGGGCTTTGAAACCCTATTCCCGGGTATAACCCAGCAGGAATAACCCCCAGCCGTCGGATCCCAAAATAAGGAAACAGACGGCCACGATCCGGACTTGAAATCCAAAATCTGGGCGGTACAGGGCCTGGGACACTCCCGTGTCCAGGGTCGTACAGGGCCTGGGACACTCCCGTGTCCAGGGCTGTGTTCCCCATTAGCCTTCGAAATCGACGTGTCCTGAAAATAATACGGGTTTGCGACACGCCCGTGTCCGGATTGACATGCCAGTGTCATCCGGTACACGGCCGTGTAGTGTGTCATGTTCCTCCACCGACACAGGTCCGAAAACGCTCGAAAGGGACACGGGTACTCGACACGCACGTATCGCAATTTGACACGCCCGTGTCTACCCGATATGTCACGTATGCTACACCGTGTGTCTCCCCCGCCATTGCTGGGCTTCATCCCTTGAAGGACACGGCCTGGGACACGCCCGTGTCTTAGTCCGTGTTCGCTGCTCGAAGATCGTCGATTCCAAAATTCGTCGACCTCTGGGCCAGATCGTCGACCCGAGCACGACACGTCGTGGGACAGGCACGTGTCATAGGCCGTGTTACCCCTACCAAGTTCCAAACTTGGTCCGAAATGCTACTTGTCGCTATTTTGAGTTTCAGGGCGTTATAACTCTCTCCCTCTTAAAAGAATTTCGTTCCAAAATTACAGAAAAGGGAAATTAACACAAACCTAAACGGTACTTGAGTGGAATAACTCTCGGTACTCCTCAAGCATGGTCTGGTCTCGCTCCCACGAGAGCTCCTCTCGACCGCAGTTGTCCCAATGGACCTTGACCATCCTGATCTCTTTGTTGCATAGACGCTTGACTTCAGAGTCCTCAATGCGTATAGGCTTGACCTTCGTCGTCAACCCATTATCAACCGGCACTTGATCGATCGCAATCACTTGCAAATGCTCTTGCACGGCCTTCCGCAGCACCGATATATGGAATACATCGTGTATACCACTTAGGTCCACTGAAAGCCTCAATCGATAAGCTGCTTCGCCAATCCGCTCCAGCACCTCAAACAGTCCAAGATACCTCAGGCTTTGCTTCTTCAAGCGCCGCACCCGCGAGACACCCTTCAATGGCTTGATCTTCAAGTACACCGAGTCACGGACAGCATCTCCATATTCCTATGCTTGGCGTTATAGTACTTAGCCTGGCGGTCCTGAGCGATTAGCAATCTCTCTCAAATCGTTCGAACCAGCGACGTTGCATGTTCCACCTCTTGGCGCTTGTACAGCTTTGACTCATTTGTTTCCAACCAAGAAAACATGGCGTGAGACATCTTCTACCATATAGGGCCTCGAAGGGCGCCATTTGTATGCTCGACTGGTAGCTATTGTTGTAAGCGAATTCGACCAAGTATAGGTGTTCTTCCCACTGCTTCCCGAAGTCCAGGACGCACATTCGAAGCATGTCCTCCATTGTCCTATTGACCCTCTCGGTCAGACCATTCGTCTGCGGATGAAAGGCTGTGCTGAAACTCAGCTTTGTTCCCAACATCTGCTGCACCAGCCTCTAATCATTGGACGTGAACCGCCCATCTCGGTCACTCACGATGCTACAGGGCACACCGTGAAGCCGTACTATGTTATCCACATATAACTTTGCCAATTTCTCCACAGAATCATCCTTCCTATGTGGAATGAAGTGTGACACCTTCGTCAAACAATCCACGATAACCCAGGTGGCGTCGTTTCCCTTCCGCGACCTTGGCAACCCGTGCACAAAGTCCATAGTGATCTCGTCGAACTTCCACTCCGGAATAGGCAAGGACTTCAAGAATCCTCTCGGCTTTTGGCACTCTGCCTTCACTAAGGCACATGTTTGACACTTCGCCACGTACAGTGCCACATCCTTCTTAAGTCCTGGCCACCAGAACAATTTCTTCACATTGCGGTACATCTTTGTGCTCCCCGGTGAATCGAGTACTTGGTATGATGTGCGTCGTACAACAATTCCACCCGTAAATTGCCCACATTTGGGATGCACAGAAGACCGTATTTCCATAGCAAACCATCCACAACAACGAATTTGGAATTTGACCAATCCAAAGCTTCAACCATGATATGCTTCATGCGGCCGTCCAAATCCAAAGCCTGCCTAATCCAATCATCCAGGTCACACTGTACTTCCATCTAGTTCAATAGTGCTTCAGCACTTGAACGCTTGTCTACTCAAGAAATCTCCAACACCTCTAACTCCTGAACCAACCGCTCGTCATAGACCGACAGCCAATTGGCTTGAGCTGGGGCCCTGCGGCTCAACGCGTTCGCAACCGCAATTCCTTTCCCAGGCACATAGTGAATTTTGAATGTGTAGTCCCCCAGGAACTCCATCCATCTCCGTTGTCGCATGTTTAGATCTTTCTTATCCAACAAGTATTTCAGACTCTTGTGGTCAGTATAGATGTCGACCTTCACCCCGTACAAGTAGTGCCTCCACAACTTCAAGGCAAAAATCACGGCCGCTAACTCCAAGTCATGGACCAGATAATTCCTCTCATGCACTTTCAGCTGTTGCGAGCCATACGCTATCACCCTACCATGCTGCAGTAGGACACAACCCAGTCCACTACCCGAAGCATCGCTGTAGATCTCAAAACCTTTGGTCCCACTCGGCGAACTCAGCAGAGGCACTGTGGTCAACCGACTCTTCAACTCCTCAAAAGCTCATGCGCACCCCAGCGTCCAAACAAACTTCTGATCTTTCCTCGTCAGAGTCGTGAGGGGTAACGCTATCCACGAGAAGTTCTCCACAAATCGCTTGTAATAGCCCGCAAGCCCCCAGAAAACTCCAGACTTCCGCTATCGTAGACAACACAGACCACTCTCGTATCGCAACAATCTCTGCCGGATCCACCGCAATTCCCTCTCCACTGACTATGTGACCAAGGAACGCTATTGAGAACAACCAAAACTCGCATTTGGAGAACTAGCCTACAATTGATTCCTCCTCAGCTTCTCCAACACCAAATGCAGATTCTTGAAGTGACCCTTGTCACTCTGTGAGTACACCAATATGTCGTCAATGAAGACGATCACAAAGTGGTCTAAGTACTCCCTGAAAGTCTTGTTCATCAGATACATAAACACTGACGGCGCATTCGTCAGCCCAAACGACATGGCCGTAAACTCGTAATGCCCGTATCTCGTACTAAAAGCTGTCTTGGGATATCACTCTCCCTTATCCGCAGCTGATAATAACCGGACTTGAGATCCAATTTTGAGTACACCGTCGAGCCGACCAACTGGTCGAACAGATCATCTATCCTCGGGATCGGGTACTTGTTCTTCTTTGTTAGCTTGTTCAACTCTCGACAATCGATACAAAGTCTGAAGCTTCCGCCCTTCTTCTTAATGAAAAGTACCGGTGCGCTCCAAGGCGACAAACTTGGACGTACATACCCCTACTCCAACAACTCTTGAAGTTGAACCTTCAACTCTGCCATTTCCTTAGGCGCTAGCCGACACGGTGAGCGTGACACAAGTTTCTCACCTGGAACTAGCTCGATGGTGAAATCAATCTCCCGTTGAGGTGGCGCTCCAGGAAGATCGTTAGGGAACACATCAGGGTACTCGGATACCACTGAAATATTGTCCAACATAGGTTTAGGCTTTGTAACCCCCACTAACGTGAAGAACAACTCTGCTCCAGCATGAACCACCTTCACCACCTGAAGAGCAGACGTCAAAGTCTTGCTCGACCCTTTCAAGCCTGTAAAAGTCATCTCACGACTTGTTCCCAGTTTGAATTCCTTGCGACCGCAATCAATATAAGCTTGCTACTCCGAGAGCTAGTTCATGCCAAATATCACGTCGAACTCCACCAACGGTAGTAACGACGCTTGCAAATCGAACGCTTGACTCCCAATATGAATCTTAACGCCACAGATTCTATCCGCGCACATCGAACACCCATTCGGCAATAACACATCCAGTTTGTCATTCACCATCGAAGAAGGTACTCTGATGTGCGATATGAATCCTTCGGACAAAAAGGAGTGTGAAGCTCCCGTATCAAAGAGTGCTCTCGCCGGATTCTCACAAATCAAAACAAATCCTATACAAGCAGTAGTAAGGTAATACGGGCATAATAATTATTTAAAAATTAACTTGCTATAAATTAAACCGTACCTGTCACCACATCCACTTGCTTAATGGCCTCCTGCTGGCCAAGATTGTAGACTCTAGGTTGAGCCTGAGCATAATGTGACGCGGTTGACTCCACCGCCTTGCCCTTCTCTTCAAATGTTGCTCCCGGCTTCCCCTCGGACTTGGGACGTCGCTCCAGCAGTCACAGGCAAAGTGCCCCAGCTTTCCACAATTTTAGCATGCGCCCGGGGTTCGACCCGTAGTCGCCCTAGAAGCACCAGAAGAAGGAGCTGGACCCGAAGTCCTGGCCTTCTTAAAGAACTTACGGTACACAGACTTTGAAGTAGTCGGCACCTTAAACTCAGGCTTCTTATCACCAGAGCTTTTCTTTGCTTGCACATTCTTCGAATCTTTCTCCAAAACAGGGACGTGTCTATCAGGGTCAAGAAGCCACTGTGTCATACGCCCCGAGAGTAGTAGCCTCAAGTCATCTCTCAAACCTTCATAGAAACGGTTCGTCTTGCGCTTCTCATCCACGAATGTGGAGCTAGCGTACCGACCCAATCGAGTAAACTCATGGAGATACTCATCCACGCTACTCTCTCCTTACATCAACCTCTGGAACTCATTCCCCAATGCTATCCTCCTAGCCGAAGGGAGGTACCTTACAAAGAACAATCTCGAAAACTCCTCCATCGAGACATCCGTAAGTTGTTTTCCCCTCGAGAGATGTATCTCCAAACCCTCCCACCACAGCCTAGCGTCTCCATCCAACAGGAGAGTATCTATAGTGGTCATCTGCCACTCCTCCGTCTTCGTCGCTGTCAAGACTCTCTTCACTCGGGAGAGCCAATCTTCAGCTTGGGATGGGGTTCCCAACCCCGAGAACACCAGAGGATTAAAGCTCATAACGTGCTTGAGCTTCCTTTCAGTTGCTCTCCTCGGCACCAAAGGTTCCACCACTACCAGCTCCACTCTTCTCGGTTCATCTCTTTGAAGCGGTACCTGCTCCATCGTAGGAGCGGGCTACTGTATTTGCCTTGCAGGCTGCGCATTGATCATGGCAAACACTGCTTCGACAACCAATCGTATGGTTTCAGCCGAGGGAGGTGTTGCAGGAGCATCATTTGGTGCACTACTAGCCTCAGAAACCGGGCGTTCTGACGGCCCTGCACCACTTCTGGTCACCTATAGTTGTACAAAACACCGTTAAGCGATCAAACAAAATTGCAAAAAGTAATTATAGGAACACGGAGGTTCCCCAAACACGTGTTTTTCATTTTTAAGTGGACATTCATGGGTTTTTTGATGTTATAACGATGACGCACACACATGTGCTCACCACCCCTTAAAAGAATTCGGCCACGAATTCATTTAAGTTGACTGAAACCAGTAGTCTGATACCAAATTATAACACCCCCTATCCGTCGCATTGCATATAATAGTAGGTCCGGTCGGGGCCCGACGCCATATACCACAGACAGAGTGGAAGGTTACTCAATGGAAACCATCCAACAAATAATCAACGTCCTACACCGAGTATATTCTAGCGGAACCAATTTAAAAGGTTGCAAAACAAAGAGCCCAGCATAAGCATAAATGTCCACTACTCAAACTAACAGGAATGAAGGTACAATACACAAGTACAATGGCCTTAAGGCCTTACAATTGTTTACTCAAATTACAGTGTTTTCCAAACCTCAGCACGTAGGCCGGTCACACATGAATAAAGCAAGTAAACACTAAATATTAGGCCTTCGAGGGCCGGCTCAGCAACATGGGCTTTTGCCCGCTATTTACCACTTGGTTCCGCAACACCTGCAAACAATATTCCACTGCACGGTGGCAAACAAAAGCAACGGTCAGCTATGCTGACCAAATTATAACGATCCCGCCCCCAAACTCGGGGCGGCGATGCTCCTTTCCATGCACTTTGTTAGCATAACCAAGCAGTATAGTGTAAACACTTCATCACAAGCGTGGGCACGCATGGCCACACACCCTGTACTCTCAGGGCACATTCTCGGTGAACACGGTCAAAGTCCGCTGACTCACCACCGTACCTTGGACGGCAATATCTCGTGAGCATTTGGTCTTTCTGGTCACTGCCTAAGACCCTTCATCTATGCCAATGGCGAGTACTACGTACCTTAGGTCTCTTTAACCGAACCACATAGAGCGGGTACGGTTCCTCCTAACCCGTTGCTCACACCGCTCTATCACCTTAAGAGATGGGCGCAGGTCAAACTTCGCCGAGTCCCAATCCGATCACACACTTCAAATAACCCGGTTATGTGCAAGTTGGCTCCCAGGCCACCATATTGGCAGAATCATGCATCTGCCCAGTTTTTCGGGTGCACCTTGGAGTTAATCCCTAAGGCTCACTGTTGCAATCTACCGCATAGAAAACCCGAAAACAATCAATTGCGCGGAGTCTTCTCTGATCGTTCATGCAATGCAACATCACCGATCCAGACCAACTTGTCCGGGTAGGCTTCACACATCATGCCTATGTTCGTTTCTCGATTACGGACTCTACATGCTAAACAACGGGGACTATTCATGTCTACCTGAAGGAATGCCTCACCGCAAACTCGCGAGAGCGGGTTTCCTATACAAAGAAAAGATGACTTCACATGTCCTAGGATTAGAATCGTTACCCTAGCATTTTTCCTTGGCGTCATGGAAATCTATGCGGATGAAAAGCACCGCATTGGCCTCGCCTCTGTAGATCCGAAGTCGGCTTGTGATTTGGAGCTCCGAAGCTCCGTCGGTGACTGGATATAGCCTCCTTCTTCTTCCTTGCTCTCCCCTCTCTCTAGAACTTTAGAAAGAGATTGAGTAAGAGAAATAAGAGCTTTGAAACCCTATTCCCGGGTATAACCCAACAGGAAAAACCCCCAGCCGTCAGATCCAAAAATAAGGAAACGTACGGCCACGATCTGGACTTGAAATCCAAAATCTGGGCCGAACAAGGCCTGTGACACGCCCGTGTCCAGGGCCGTGTTCCCCATTCGCCGTCGAAATTGATGCGTCCCGAAAAGAACACGGGTTCGCGACACGCCCATTTCTGGATTGATACGTCTGTGTCATCTGGTAGACGGTCATGTAGTGTGTCGTGTTCCTCCACCGACACAGCACCGAAAATGCCCGAAAGGGACACGGGTACTCGACACGCCCGTGTAGCAATTTGACACGCCCATATCTACCTGACACGGCACGTGTGCTACACCGCGTGTCTCCCCCGCCACGGCCCGAATTCATCCCGTGAATAACACGGCCTGGGACATGCCCATATCTCAGGCTGTGTTCACTGCTCAATGATCGTCGACTCCAAACTTCGTCGACCTCTCGGCCAGATCATCGACCCGAGCACGACACGCCCTGGGACACGCCCGTGTCCCAGGCTGTGTAACCCCTACCAAGTTCCAAACTTGGTCCAAAATACTACCCGTCGCTCTTTTGAGTTTCAGGGCGTTACAGACCGTGCCTGAAGATCTTCGGGCTCAGCTTGACGAAATTCGTCGAGCTCCACTCGACGTTTCTCATGCACAAGCAAAACACATGATTACAAAGAACCGTGTGCTAAGAAAATGCAAGACCGTGCATTTTCCTCAAACTTGCATTCCAGCCTTGGGGAAAACGTATCACCTGCAAGCAAACAAATAAAACCAAAAGCAACCCTCCAGCAATGCAGAAATGCAACAAAAGCAACTGGAAATAGCCATTGGGGAGCACAATGTGCTTACCCACAACAACAGAATGAGCAATTGCTGTAAGACCCCCTCCCGGAACACAAAACATGGCACGGAGGGGGTATTATGCCCAGAACAGCTGCCTTGCGATAACATTAGCACACGAGCTAACCTGTACCACAAGACGCCTATCCTACCGGCTATAACCAATATCAACCAATGCCAACTCAACCAAGAATATAATAGAAGTCAATCCACATATAAGTATAATAAGTCCAAAAGTACATCAAGAAAAGAATCTAATAATAAGCTTCTAAAGTATCAGAGTACAACTAAAATATGCCCAAAGGGCTACATAAAAATCTCTCAAAACTCACATTGATAACTGACGGTAGCGACGACACCGTCCATTCAGGCCCTGTCGTCCTGGCCTGGCTGTCCTGCTACATAATCTGCGGCTGCTTTACCTACGGGGTATCCTCCTAAAAAGGAAGACGTGGCAACCGTGAGTCATAAAGACTAAGTGGCTTTCATATCCTCTCCCCGGCGACTCCTCGGCACCGGGCGGAGAAAGGAACAAGAGTACAATGTATATATGGAAATATAAGAAGGTACAAGCAGGTGGTATAAGTACATATGTCGTGATCAGCAATAGAATAAATGTATAACATCATAAACAACAATTTATTCTAGCAATTCTACACGAGCTATATTAATCCATCAAGTATATATATCTACAACAGGAAAGTAACTTAACTTATAAGAGTGCCCATACAATCTTATAAGTTAAGAATCGTCTTAACAGTAAAGTAACTCATCGTATAGGAGTGCCCATACAAACTTATACGATGAGAATCTTGTGTATGCATGTATTGTAATGGTATGTATGCAATGCAATGACTCACCCATGATCACTCACATGCAATTGCTATGTCAACACAGACTTGTAGTTCTCACTTTTCGAGCATGTCGTTGACCTCTCAGAAGTCAACCGTCATGGCTAGGCGGTGACAGTAGAGCGAGCTTATCTACTACAAAGAGGGAATCTACACTACCTCGCTTAGTCCTCCGTACGCCTCAACGCTAATAACACGACAGCGGAGCTCACATGCGTACTACGGCTCAGTGGGAGTCTTGGGTAGATATGCACTGAGAACCAAGCCCAATCTGGCCTATGTTGTGACCCGGAAGGATCCTCGTAAAAAGCATGAGTACCTAGCCTAACCGTTCACTTGGTACGGATGGAGCCCCGGGAAATGTGCACCGAGGACCAAGGCCAACCGCTGAAGGTCTAATTGTCAACTCCCGTCGGTGTGACGACTAGCGAGCCCGTATACCTGCCACACTATCCTTAACCCAGGATTACGACACCGCGTGTCGACTCACACCATATTCAATATCACATTATCGTGGCAAGGAAGGAGCCTCGGAAATGAATGTCGAGGACCAAGCCCAACCGTCCATTTATGCCTCTTCTCAACACTATCCAAACCAGTGCGGTCAAACACCCGCACTTATATCCTTTCACAATGCTACCCGTAGGGAGACACCACTCTAAGCATTGGACTAATAAATTTAATCCGTAAAACAATTATTCACATGGCCATAAATTAGCATCCTATACTACATTTCCAATTGATTTCAACACATTATTAAGATGATGCGCGTTATTATTGGTTCACTAATTTCTACCAAATCATTTCGTTCTAGTACGTTTCACTTCACCATTTGTTTACGTGGGATCCATTCATCAAATTTCATAAATCATTGAATTATGATAGGTAGGCATAAAAGAATTCGCCCAACCTCAATGTCAATTTGCTACAACGTCTCTGCCGAATCCAAACCCGATTCTACACTAAGCCCAGAATTTTAAGTGCAGGACACCTTCTGGATAGCAACTTTGACCGGAGATTCCTGAGGCTACACGAATCCGGTGAAGGCGTGTAACCCATCATTGGAAAGGTATTTCCATGGGTTAAAACTTTCATGTTCAGACCACAACCCAGATCCGAAAGTAACACACTTGAAATTGGCTTTAACTTTTGCTGTGTATAGAACACAAATTCTGCACGCTTAGTTTGTCAGCTGTCCATTTCGTTCAGACATTTCCATGGCTACAGACTTCGCCTGAAGTCGTGCAACCACTCGTTGTAAAGGTGTTTCAAAGGGCTACGACTTTCGTGTTTAGTCAAAAGCCTAGATCTGGACGTATCACACTTGAAAATGGCCAATAAGATCGTTGCATGCAGAACACAGATTTCTGCACGCATCTTAAGGCGGAATGAATGGCGTCGGTTTATCTTCCTCCTCTAGCCGATCTTCCCTAAATAACGTCCAAACTTCCTCCTCCCTTATTCACCATAATAAGGTCACTTCTATTCACGAAACCATCCTCCATCATCACATAGAAGGAGGGATATGTTGAAGACGTCTAATCCCTAGAACACAAGTCCTAGCATGGCCTTTCCTAGAAAACTTCTTCTCTGAAATCAAGACTCTCTTGAGTCGATATCTCTCCTAAGAAGTAACTAGAGATCTAGAACCAATGGAGAGGGGAGGAAACTCACCTCATTTCCGGCCTTTCCACCATTTCCGGCCATGGACCTTGTCACTCTTCTTGGCGGCAACTTCTTCTCCTCGGCGGCGGTGGTCCTTCACAGGGTACAGGTTGACTCCAGCACCTCCTTCCTCTTCTCTAGTAGTATGTCCCACATTATGGCTTGGAAGAGTAATGAAAAAATGGCTAGGGTTTCTTTCCCCCTTGTTATGTGGAAACAACACGGGTAGGGACACGCTCGTGTCCCTACCCGTGTCCTGCTCGGGTGAAGCGTCGTCGACGGTTCGACTACCGTTTCGACACACAAACACAGGTAGTAACACACCCGTATCGCTACCCGTGTCGAAGTGACATGTCCGTGTTTTTTGCCTGTCTCTTGCTCGGGGCACACTTCGTCGAGTTCCACTCGACGCACACGGGTAGGGACACGCCCATGTCTTTACCTGCGTCCTGCTCGGTACACATTTCGTCGAGCTCTGCTAGATACACACAGGTAGGTACACTCCTGTGTCTCTACCCTTGTCCTCATAAACACGGGTAGGGGCATGCCCATATCACTACCCGTGTCCTTCTCTAGAATAACTTGAGTGCTCGACTCGAGTGCTGGCCGGACACACAGGGATTGCGACACGCCCGTGTCTCTACCTGTGTCCTCGTACACATGGGTAGGGACACGCCCATGTCACTACCTGTGTCCTCTGGAAGGTCCATGAAATTCCAACTCCACCACATGGGTATGGACACGCCCGTGTCCCTGCCCGTGTCCTACTATGGACTGACTTCACCTTCCCTACATAAGAGAAAGCCTAGCTGCGTGCATGCCCCTGAGCCCAATTCAGCTCTCCTGACTCAAATGTGAGCACGAGGGGCCTAGCAGGAATCGGGACATTATAAATCATATAAACAAAATAAAAGATTTCGTCCCTGAAATTAGGCTAAGGTTATGGGGAGAGAAAAGCATGACATAAAATAAAAGTATGCTTTAAAAAAAATTACCTTGATGAAACAACTCCGGGTAGCACTTTTGCATCAAGTCCACCAGCTCCCATGTATACTCTTCTTTCCCATGATTAGACCACAGCACCTTTACCAAAGGAGCACTCTTGCGGCGCAAAATCCTTGTCTCGTTGTCTACTATCCGCACCGGCTCTAGTCGCACAGACCTATCAGTCACTACTGCTCCATTAGTGGTGGGGATATATTGATCGGGCCGCAACAACGCCTTTCAAAGTGACGACACATGGAACACATCATGAAGATTCTCTAGCTCTGGCGGTAACTCCAACCGATAGGCGAAAGGGCCAATCCTTTCCAATACAGTGTAGGGCCCAACATACCTTGGGCTGAGCTTCTTCACACCGCGTACCCGTGACACTCCCTGCGTCGTCCTGATCTTTAGAAACACTTTGTCACCCACTTGAAATTCCACCATCCAGTGCTTTGGATTATAATATTTCGCCTGCCGACTTTGAGCCTCAAGCATGCGGTTCCGTATTAGTCTAACAACCGCATCAGTATCATCAATGTTCTCAATTCCCAAAACCTTCGGGTCTTCTTCTTGCACCCACGACAAGGGGGTTCTACACCTTCTTCCATAAAGGGCTTCATGGGGTGTCATCTCGATGCTAGCTTGATGGCTATTGTTGTACGAGAATTCTACCTGAGGTAAGAGCCTTTCCCACGGCTCTCCTCTATCCAACACACACAACCTCAATAGGTCCTCCAATGTTCTGATGGTCCACTCAGACTGCCCGTCCGTCTGAGGATGAAATGTTGTGCTAAAGGTAAGGCACGAACCCAAGTACGCCTGTACAACCTTCCATTCCTTAGAGGTAAACCGACCATCACGGTCAGAAATAATTGTCCTTGGCACGCCATGATACAACACAAACTGCACCACAAAGAGGCGTACCAAAACTTCCACATGCGCTTCTTTCCTTATAGGAATAAACCTGGCTACCTTCGTCAAGCGGTCAACAATTACCCACACTGAATCGTTCCCTGAGCATGAGCGAGGCAATCCGTGGACGAAGTACATGGAGACGTCCTCAAACTTCCACTCGGGGATGGGCAATGATTGTAATAATCCATCAGGGCTCCTGAACTCTTCCTTCATCCTTTGATAGACCTCGCAGTACATAACAAAATATCTGACATCCCTCTTCATTCCTAGCCAACACATGGTCTTCCGCAAGTCGGCGTACATCTTGGCAATCCCAGGATGCACAGAAAACTGAGTGCAATGTGCCTCTCTTAGGATATCTTCCCGAATTTTACCGCCTTTTGGAATGTAGAGCCGGCCACGAAAATATATGAGGCCAACTTTTATTGTATACTCTTCGGTAGTCCCATCGTCAATTGACTTTATTGTCGGGGCCAGAGCCGCATCCTTTCCTTATTCCGCCCAGATTCAGTCTCGAATATCACAACTATGCTCATCGCAGTCAAGTACCCTACCCTTTCGAATGGTCTTTATATACCACGGTAATATCCATCTCTTCGAGCATCTGATCTAATTTCATACTCACCGATCGGGACTCAGGACTTGCTTCCGGTACCTTTTTGCTCAGAGCATCAGCTACAAAATTTGCTTTTCTGGGGTGGTAGTTCAAAGTAAATTCATAGTCACACAAAAATTCTAACCATCGCCGCTGTCTCAAGTTCAATTCCTTCTGAGTTTGAATGTACTTCAGTTTTTTTTGGTCCAAAAAGATCTCACAGTGGACGCCATATAGAAAGTTCCTCCAAACCTTCAAGGCGAATACCACTGCTCCCAATTCCAAATCATGTACTGGGTAGTAGATTTCATGCTTCTTCAGCTGTCTTGAAGCATATGCAATCACGTGCCCGTGCTGCATCACTACCGCTCCCATCCCTTGATACGACGAGTTAGTGTAAACTTGAAATCCTTCCTTCCCAAATAGAATGGCTAAGATGTGTGCGGATGTAAGTCTGTCCTTCAGTTCCTAAAATGCAGCTTCACACTAGGGTGTCCACTCATATGGCACACCTTTCTTTGTCAAAGAAGTAAGAGGAAGGGCAATCTTTGAGAATCTTTTTACGAACTTGCGATAGTACCCGGCAAGTCCAAGGAAGCTCCGCACATCGGCTGATGAATTCAATGGCGAACACTCCTACATGACATGCACTTTGGCAGGATCCACAGCTAGTCCAACCCCACTGATAACATGGCCCAAGAAGGCAACCTCCTTGATCCAGAATTAGAACTTGTTGAACTTGGTAAACATGGCGTGCTCTTTTAGCTTCCTCAGTACCAAGGTCAGATGTTCGATATGCTCCTCCTCCGTCTTTGAGTAGACCAAGATGTCATCGATGAAGATGATGATGAAGATGTTTAGATAAGGCTCAAACACCTTGTTCTTCAGACTCATGAAAGCTGAAGGGGCATTTGTGAGCCCAAACGACATTACGGTGAACTTGTACAGTCCGTACCTTGAGCTAAAAGCCATTTTTTGGATTTCCTCTCTTGTATCCTCAATTGGTAATATCCCGAACGCAAATCAAACTTGTAAAAACAATGTGCTCCTACCAATTCGTCGAACAACTCATCGGTTCGGGGTAGCGGATAGGTGTTCCATACCGTCAATCGGTTGAGCTCCCAATAATCTATGCATAACCGTAAGGTACCATCCTTCTTCTTAACGAATAGAATAGTGGATCCCCAAGGTGATGAGCTCGGGCGAACAAACCCTGATTCTACCAGTTCATGCAACTGAACTCTAAACTCTGCGAGTTCCTTCGGGGCCATCCGGTAAGGGGTCCTGGAGATGGGCTTGGCACCCGGTACTAGCTTAATTTAGAAATCCACCTCTCAATGCGGGGGTAATCCTGGCAATTTCTCAGGAAATACCTCGGGATAATCTCACACCACCCGCACATCCTTGATATCCAACATCATCTCCTTCAACTCGAAACAAATCATGAAGACTTCATCCCCCTTCATTTGGGCTTTTAAAGCCTGAATCGAAGATAATAACAAACGAGATGCAAATTTTATACCATGGAAGATGACATCAGTGTCCCCATGTCTCAAGTAAATTTGCTTCTCTGTGCAGTCAATTCTCGTGTAGTGCCAATCCATCTACGCCATGCCCATTATGAGATCGAACTCCGACATTCTCAAAACTGTGGTAGGGGTATCAAAGGCCTTTCCCCCAATGAGTATCTCTAATTCGCACTTGGCGGTTGCGGTCATCTCGGAGCCGTCTGGAAGGCGTACTCGTCGAGCAATAGCAGTGAAGTATTGAACTTCTTCTAGGTCTTTAATGAAGTCCGCTGACATAAAAGATTGTAAGCCACCGGTATCGAATAACATATAGGTCGGCTTCCCACCGACTACCATAGTGCCTAAGTACCAAAAGCAATACTCAATGCTAGATATCTAGTACGTCTTAAGCAACATAAGTTTAACAATGAAAATGTGATAACTAACTGTAACATACCTGCAATCACCTCCTCAGGGATCCGCACCTGTGTCATGTATATAGCGAACACTTGATTTTGAGCATGTCCGGTGTTTCCTCCTCGTGGTCCTCATCCTCGACCACACATGTGTCCCCGCCCTCATGGGGCTGCCGGAGTGAGAGCAAGAGGAGCATTCCCAAACAGCTGCGGGCAGTAATGCCGGATGTGGCCCAGTTGGTTGCATTGGAAGCACACTCGCTCATACCGCCCTTCGTGTTGTTGGAACTATTGGAGCTGTGAAGGTGGAGGCAATGTTGGCGGCAGCAGAACCGGGCGCTTTCCATTCTAAAATTCTGGTGGAAACGCCCGCCACCTCTCTGATATCCTCTTCCTCCTCTGTTATCATGCCTCCTTCTATTACTAGGGCCAGCTTCCATCACACCCTCAATAGGTCTCTTACAACTTCCCAAGTGGTCTGCTTCTAACCTTTTTGCCATGTCAATTATTTCCGCCAAGCTGGAGTCCGCTATAAACAAAAGGGTCTGCCTTAGGGGGTCCTCAGCCCTTTGTAGAAGCGCTTAGCGTATCCTCTGTGATCCAAGTCATATGAGTCGGCAAATCTTGCAAGATGTTGGAACTCTCGTTGATACTCCGTAATCGACTTCGACCCTTGCTTCAACTGTAAGAATCTCTCTTCTAGTTCATCTCGAGCGGACGAGGGAATAAAGTGCTCTAAAAAGGCTCCTGAGAATTCGTTTCAGCTAATCTCTCGTATAAGCTCATCCTTGAAAGTTGGAGCCCATGAGGGACTTCCACCACCTCTTGGCGTGTAGTTCCAGGAGTGTCACTACCAGGGTCACAACCATATTGTTCGGACATCTAATCCCTGCCAGTAGTTCTTGCATGGTGTCGAGCCATTCTTCCATACGCATTGCCGAATCTGTCCCAAGGTAGGCGGGAGGGGAGTGAGCTTGGAAATTGCTCAACCAATTGGAGCCCAGATATGGTTGTTTTACAGGGGCTTGTTGGGATCTAAAAGCATCCAAGATAGCTGTGAGCGTCTGCCCTAGCTCTGAATGCTGACACTGTGTAGCTATGGATGGGGCTGGGGTGCCCCCACTGGCTCAACATGCACTGGGATCTACACGTAGAGTACAAACCTATGGTCAGGTTGGCTAATCTTAAGGTCAAAGTTGGACATACTTATTGTGAATTACATGTGGGCACACTATTGCTTCCGCTAAGTCAGTTTGTCCCCAAACTGAATAATCGAGCGGGGTGGCACCATTGTTGAATGACTTCTTTGGTTCAGGATCATAGCAAGTTGATACCATTGATAAGATCCCCCTCCCGAAACACAAAACACAGCACGAAGGGGGTCTTATGCCCAGAACAGCCGCCTAGCGATAGCATTAGCACACGGGCTAACCTGTACCACAAGATGCCTATCCTGTCGGCTATAACCAATATCAACTAATGCCAACCCAACCAAGAATATAATAGAAGTCAATCCACACATAAGTATAATAAGTCCAAAAGTACATCAAGAAACGAAGCTAATAACAAGCTTCTAAAGTATCAGAGTACAACTAAAACATGCCCAAATGGCTACATCAAAATCTCTCAAAACTCACATTGGTTACTGACGGTAGCAACAGCACCGTCCCTTCAGGCCCTATCGTCCTGACCTGGCTTTCCTGCAGTATAATCTATGGCTACTCTACCTGCAGGGTCTCCTCCTAAAAAGGAAGACGTAGCAACCGTTAGTCATAAAGACTAAGTGGCTTTCACATCCGCTCCCCCGGTGACTCCTCGGCACCGGGAGGATAAGGGAACAAGAGTATAATGTATATATAGTAATATAAGCAGGTACAAGTAGGTGGAATAGTTATATATGTCATGAGCAGCAATAGAAGAAATGTTTAACATCATTAACAACAATTTTTTCTAGCAATTCTACACGAGCTATATCAATCCATCAAGTATATAGATCTACAACAGAAAATTAACTTAACTTATAAGAGTGACCATACAAACTTATAAGTTAAGGATCGTCTTAACAGTAAAGTAACGAATGTATAGGAGTGCCCATACAAACTTATACGATGAGGATTTTGTGTATGCATGTACTGTAATGGTATGTATGCAATCCAATGACTCACCTATGATCACGCACAGGTAATTGCAATGTCAACACAGACTTGTAGTTCCCACTTTTCGAGCAGGTAGCTAACCTCTCAGGCGTCAACCGTCCTGGCCAGGCGGTGGCATTAGAGCGGGCTTCTCTACTACTAAGAGGGCATCCACACTCCCTCGCTTAGGCCTTCATACGCCTCAACGCTAAGAACACGACAGCGGAGCTCACATGCATACTACGACTCAGTAGGAGTCTCGGGTATATGTGCGCCGAGAACCAAGCCCCGATCTGGCCTATGTTGTGACCCGAAAGGAGGCTCAGAAAAAGCTCACTCCCAGCAGGATCCAAGCATAGATCATCGTCGGTATCATCAACCGACTCACTAAAAATTGGGATAGATAATTATTGCAAAGAAAGTGGAGGAACCACAACATCAGATAAAATATATGCGGGTTCCTCCAGGGGTGAATCCAAAAAGGGGGAAGAATGCATAGGAAGAGACGACATCGCAATGTCATTGCACCGATCAGCAGAAAGTCTGATGGGTATATCCGCAGCAGTCCCCCATAGAAAAAGTGGTACTGCCAATATATCATCAGAAGGGGCAGCCAATTGAGAGGTGGATGAAATGATTCGGATATTCGGTCCATCATCCTCCTCCAACTGGCGCTGAAATTCTGCGCAATCTTTCAATAGTGCTCAGTGCCACGATAACACAAACACCATTTTCAATTACTCCTCAGTCCTGGTGGGACCGGAGAGGAATATTAAAAAGGTGAAGGCGTAGAAGGGAAGTGACCATAAGACTAGGGTATGGTGTATGAAGTACCATAAGAGGACGGTGCTCCATACACTGAACCAAGAGAATTATGCTCACAATCTTCAGTGGAGCACTCATCACTACTATGCCTATAATCCTCGCACCATCTTTAACAGATATTCATATAAGAAAACATGGTGCAACAAGGAAGAATTCACCAACAAAAAAATTCTAAGCAAAAATTAACTACACACCAGCAGATAAAAGAAAAGGAATACCTGTTGTAGAAAAATTTAAACTACAAAAGGAACAAAGAAAAATAAACAACAAATTCTAAAAACTAAAGCAAAGAAGAAACAAGCAATGTATAAATGGAAAAGAGCTTCTAATTCCTATCTCCCTCTCCAAAAACACATGCGACTGTGTTCCCCGGCAACAGCGTCAAAAACTTGATGTGTTTGACGGCAAGTGTACCGGTCACACATGTAATATAAAATAGGTGAGTTTCCCCAAGTATCAATCTCTTCAAGGAACACAGTAAGGTGGAGTTAATTTCGAGGAGGACTCGAGATTGAAGTCCTTAGGTCGGAGTTAACTAAGGGGGATTTTGATAGTTGTGGAAAAAGAAAATAAAACACTAACATCTACTCCTATGCAACGTCGCAATGCGATGCTTAGTCAGGCGGGATGGAAGACTACACGGGCCGTTATGCACCAAATCACTGGGCGGATGGACGTGTAGGCTTGTGGATGAGGTGGTGAGAACGGCGGAATGAGGGTCGAGAGCACCTCTTCGCTAAGCATGCCACTAGCAATAGCTAGTGCGGCAATGTGTGGTGGAGGATGAAAATGGCGCACCTTAAGCAAATAACATAAATACAGAATCTCATAGACATGATTGTATACAAACGTTTTACAAACTAAACACACTTCATCAAATACAAGAGATTAAACTACATTATCAACAACAAAAGGAGAAGAGAGCGCAAAATTGACCGAATCTGAAGTCTTGCTGAGGGTTCACGGAAGGATTCGGCAGGTTGTTAATCCGCGTCCTAGCTCGGTCCTCAACTGCATCCGGGGTAGAGGAGGTTGTCACTAACTCCCAGTGGACGCATCTTGCTCGTTTCACGATCCGGTGTAGGATGGCACAAACTTCTCCTAACTTGATGGAGAAAGCTAGGTCAAACTCTTCTTCAAGCTCAAGGATGAAGGAGGAGGCCGAGAGGAAGCTCCGAGTTGAATTTGGCGTTGAAATATTGCCCGGAGCACCTCCCTATGATGGAGAATGAAGGGAGACGGTGGAACCCTTCCTCGGAGATGAAAAACGGCAGAGAAATGTGCATGCTCCGGAAGTAGGGCGGAACCTGTGTATTTATAGAAAGAAGAAAAAAGTAATGCACACAATTAGTGGCGCACGACTAGTGGTCGTGCGCACTGAATCTAATGATCGTGGGATCATTAGTGGCAAAACTCTAGGAAACTGGGATAACACGCACGAGGAGTGGAGCATGACTAGCGGTCATGCGCACTATGTCTAGTGGTCATGTGGTTGCCCTAGACAGAACTTGGAAAATGGAGAATATAGTGCGGACGATCAGTGGTGCACGACCAGTGGTCGTGCGCAATATATCCACTGATCGTGCCCAGTGTTCCTGTACCGTTTGGGATTTCTAAATAATCCCAGAACACGCACACGACCCTTCGACCTGTAGTTAAACCCGAAAAGCAACTAGAAAGGTCACACCACATTCTTCAGACACGTAAAAACACCAAGAAGAGAAAAAGAACAATAATTATGAAATCACACAGAAAACGGGCCTAAAGTGCACTTAACATGAAATGGACAAAGAAACGAATATGAACAATTATGGCTCTCAAGTGTAGTGCAATACCGAGAAAACTGGCCTAGATGAGTCCAAAAATAAGTATATAACGTTGACTCATCAACCACCACCCACTTTTATGAAAACCATTCCTAATAGGTCTTATGTCTTGGACTCCAAAAATGTTACTGCTAGGGTGTTGCATTCGTTAGCCTTAACGACTGAGCCTCCTAAGATTGTGATTGAAACCAATGAGGATTCTGATGTAGATGTAGTATTTCTTGATTCTGAGGATGACCCTGTAGGTGAGAGTATTCCAACATGTACGTTAGTGCCCGACGATTCTGATGAGTCTGAAATTGAAGGAATACCTAGTGATTTATAAGACGATGTATGGGATGAATACATTCCGCTCTGTGAGAGTATTTTGTTGCCTATTATGTGCCCTACTAGTGTTGTGTCTGATCACCCTAGTATTGATTGACCTCTCTAGGCTACGATCCCCATCATATTAGAGCCTACGATTAAACATACTGAGATTATATCTGAGTTATCTCAGGAGACTGAGAGTGAGGATGTTCCTATTATTATTTTGGATGAGTTACGATCTGAGGGAAGGTTATTTTTGGACGATTCTTTGGTTGTACACCCGTATGATAGTTCTTTGATGTTATCACTATTCGGTGAAATCAATACTGATTCATATTTTAACCTGGGTTTGATTTTACCGACCCTTTCCCCTATTTATTTGCCCATATTAGTTTACTTTTAGGATGTGGAACCGGTAGATATAGTCCGAGTTTTTATGTCTCGCCAACTCTATTAGCTCCTACATTGGCGTTGTATCAGCATTTAGATATTACTATGTTGAGCGCACTAGTATTTGGACTTTTCATCGCACCTCATAGATATGACTACGCGTCACTTTTGACAGCTCATTTTTCTGGGTGTCCGTCTACGGTTCTGTCCTCTACTACGACTGATTCTGATTCTTTGGCAATTGTGGCTCTGGTTGTGGTGTCCTCTATACATACTTATATACAACACCCGGTCACACACATTTACACACCGCCTTTTGATGACCCTCATTTCCCCACATTAGTGACTTTAGTTAGGTCCCTTGAGTTGTATCGCTCGCATGTCTTTTCATATCCGGGAGCGTCCAATTCTATTGTTTATGATGAGCGGTTCATCTTGGCATATCTTCATGTCAAGCATGAGTATTTAAAATATAAAATTAAAACTGCGAATTTGAATCTCATTAAAATCATCTCTGATTATAAGGCTCTCATGCCACCTGACTTAACCCCCTTTTTCTCCGCATTTGGGTATAGTCATGTAGCACATGGATTCTCTCCTCATGTATCTTGGACATTAGTGTTTCATTTTAAGTTATTTCATACGCACTTCCACTCCTTTCCGAGACCGTCCGATGCTAAATTTAGTGATTTGGGTTTAGTCTAGTCAGTCCCCGATTGGATGCCTTCTGGCTCCGTTAACAAATTAATACGTAGGAACGCCAACCCATCCATGATTATGAAGAACGTCGGATTTCAAGCTTTTATTTCTGATTTTAATATAGCACAAGGTGTTTCACTTTATTTCAAGTTTCCGGACTTTTTATTATACGTCTCGGTTCCACCTGACTGTCTTTCTTCATCGTTCTTCTCTACCACTACATGTTCTCTTGGGGTATGAAGTGTTAGTGTTATCGTATCTAAGTTCCACGTGGACTTCTTGGTTCTTGAACTGAATGGTAACATTCAAGTTTTATTTCTTTTACTTGACACCCTTTCGAGTTTCATCAGAAGTTTTGTTGTTCCTTTGCCAGACAGGTTCTCAGTGCTGATAGATGTCCATGCTACTACGACATGGATAACGGGTCCAGATTTGCCCCATGTTGTTGCTGCTTTGGAATGTTCTTCCCTCACAGGCCACTCATCGGTGATGAGTATTTTTGAGTGGGGGAGGATAGATGGCGACGATGCTGATGCGGTCGTGGATTCCCATCATAGAGAGTTCATGGATTGGATGGTCGTTGCCGCAAGCTCAAAGATGGGAGTCTACCACGTCGTTTCTTCACCAACGTCGTCGCCGCTACATGTTTTTCTCGACTTCCGTCACCGCCAATAGATAAAATATATAATAATAAATTACATAATTATAATTATATATTTTATCATTTATATTTTAGCAATTTTTAATTTAGGCAATTCTATTTTTAGTATTTCATTTCATGTATGATGGGTGCTTATAACCATCAATTATTATTTTTTTATTTCATGTTTTTAATTATTGTATTTGTTATGTCATGATGGGTGCATATAACCATCATGTGTTATTTAATATTTAAGGGTGGAGATTGAGTGGTGTAGCCTATATATAGGCCATGTCACGAATGATTTTGTAGAGAATAAAGTAAAAATTGAAACCTTAATTCAAAGATTGAATTTCCCCCTCTTTCCCTCTTCCCCTTGGGCAATTTTCGGCCCTCCTCCTTCTTCCCTTTCCTCTTGGCTGCCCGCTATTCTTTTCTCCCCCCCTATAGCTCGGACTCTACCACTCCTCCTCCTCCTCTAGTTCTCCACTAATAGCCCCTCTTCTTATCTCCTTCCAAAACCGAGCCTCACTTCCCTCCCAAAACCCTAGTCGGCCACCTACCTAGCCACCACCCTCTTTCCTCCCCTTCCACCACTCGCCCACCACCTCCACCCCCCAACCCGAGCCCCCTCTTCCCATCCAACACCAAAACCCGACCACCTTTATCATCACCAAAAACTCAAACCCGACCACCCTCAACCTTTGTATTTTCCACCACCTTTTCTCTCTCCACTTTCCATATATATAATCCCTCAAAATTTCTCTAACTCCAAAAGGTAATTGCAAAGGATGACCAGCTTGCATCTACATCGTTCGGTGTGTATCCGGGGAGTTTGTGTGGAAATAGAAAAATCAATAACCGTCCTGTGTGATTCCTCCACTCGTCTTGTGGTTGGACTTCTTGGGATTGGGTAACGATTTACGAAAACCTCTTTATGTGATTTCTTCTATAAATTTGGGTGGTATTGGTGGAATTAGAATGCTAGTATTTATTCCTGATTTATATTGAAATTGTGCTAATTAAAATCTAAATTTTCAAGCATTATTTTCCCGAATATTCTCGTATAATTTAGAGCGGGTAGATCTCGTGAACACTAGAAGAAATCGGGTTCATTGCCCTTGATTTCCCCTTGAGTTCAAGAGATTTGGTATACCCTAATATTAATTATTTCTGGGATTGATTTGGAATTTATTTTGAATCGTTATTTTAGTCTGGATCCTCTCGTATTGATTTGTGATTTTGCTAGCGAATAATTTTATCTGAAATTGCTAATTGTCCGGATCTGGTAGGTCCTTTTTACTTGAGCGAACATTGGGAAATAGCTATTGTTTAATCTTTATAAGTGGTAGCATCCCTTTGCATTGTGCATTGCTACATTGGTTGGTCATCGTTAGTATTAATGTAGATAAATATTGCACGCTGCGTATTTAATTTAATTATCGAACCTGAGAGCATGTAGTTTTGATCCGTCGAAACCATGGGCCTGCATTACCCCCCCCCCCACATCCACCTATAAGGATAAGGTTTAAGTTCTTGTCCACTGACTCAAACACTATTGTCATTACGGCTGGGAATATGAATTTGACTTGGTTTGCTTGTGGAATTCAGGGCCACTACGCTAGTGAGTGTCCTACCAAGCCCAAGCCCCTAGCACTTTTAGATTCCTTGTCTGAGTCTGCCGAGCTTATGTATGAAGCGGGAGAAGAATACAAGTCTGAAGGAGTGCCCAGTGATATAGATGATATTGTTATTATGATGGTAAGTAGGTGTATTCTGGATACTCCATGTGTGTTGGATGATTGGAATAGGTCAAATAGTGTTTTCATTAAATTTTAAGAGTGGATAGAAGTGGTGTAAGTTGATCATTGATGGTGGAAGTTGTATGAATGTGATTTCTGAAAATCCAGTGTCCTGAATGTTACTAACCACTGAGCCGCACCCTCACCCCTATAAGGTTGCATGGGTAAATAAGACATCCCTCCCTATTTAGAAGCGTTGTTTAGTTTGCCTTACCATCAAGGCTTACTCTGAAAAGGTGTGGTGTGACATCATCCCCATGGATGCCTGGCATGTCTTACTAGAACTCCCATGGCTTTATATTTATGTCAAACCAACATGTATGAGTTCAAATTTAATGGAAAGACCATTATATTTAAACCCACCCCGCCTACAGATCTGTCGGTCTCTTCTAAAGACACGATTATGCCTGTAGACAAGAAAACGTTAAGCTTGATTGGTAAGATGGAGTTTGAGCGCGATACCTTTTTGGACGATGTCATATATGTGTTATCATGTTTACAAGTCAAGGAAGATAGTTCTCCCTTTGAGAACTTACCACTAGCACTGAAGAAACTCTTAGAAGAGTTTATGGATGTCTACCCAGAAAATTTACCGTCTGAATTACCCCCCCCCCCCCCCCATGAGAGAAATTTATCACGACATTGATTTCGTTCTGGGTTCCTCTTTGACCAACCTTCCCCACTATCGACTTAACCCCTCCGCATACGTTGAATTGCAAAAAATAATTTTGGATTTGCTAAGTAAGGGGTTCATCCGTCATAGCAAGAGTCCTTATGTCGTAACCGCCCTATTGGTCCCTAAGAAAGACGGTTCTTGGAGAATGTGTGTAGATTATCGGGCCATTAATAAAATCACTATTAAATATAGGTTTTCCATCCCTCGCTTCGACGACTTGTTGGACATGTTAGCACGGGCCACGACATTTTCTAAATTGGATCTTAAGAGTGGTTACCATCAAATTAGGATTAGGGAGGGAGACGAGTGGAAGACGACTTTCAAGTCAAAAGACGGACTTTATGAGTGGTTGGTGCTCGGGGAAGGGCTCACTAATGACCCGAGTACATTTTCGAGGTTGATGACTCTAGTGTTCAAACCTTTCCTAGGAAAATTCGTAGTTATATATTTTGATGATATATTAGTCTTTAGCACCTCTCCGAACGATCATGAGTCTCACTTGAGGATAGTACTTACCACATTGTGAAATAAACAATTATTTGTTAATCTTAAAAAATGTTCATTCAATGTTCCATCTGTGAAATTTCTTGGATATATTGTGAGTTCTGAGGCCATACACGTTGATCCTAAGAAGGTCCAAGACATTAAAGATTGGTCGTAACACACCAACATATAGGATGTTCGGAGTTTTCATGGCCTAGCTACTTTTTACCCTACAATTTATTAACAAGGTTTTTGAATTTTGAGTAAAAGATCGAAAAATTTTGCCACAAGAGCATTTGAAACAATTAAATCACGAATGTGAGAAGTACTTCTTTTGCGTTTGCCATATTTTAACAAGGTTTTTGAATTTTCTTGTGATGCGTCTGGAGTTGTTATTGGCGGCATATTAAGTCTGGAGGGTCATCCTATTGGGTATTTTAGTGACAAGCTCGCAGGGTCGAAATTAAATTATTCTAATTATGATAGGGTGTTTTATGCTGTTATTCGGTGCCTCCAACATTGGCGACATTATTTACTCCCTAAGGAGTTTGTTATCCTATCTGATCACGAGGAATTGAGGCTTATCAATTCACAAAATAAGGTTAGCCACAGGGATGCTAAATGGGTCTCCTATTTTCAAAAGTACACCTTTATAATAAAACATCTTAAGGGAACTTTAAATCATGTGACAGACGCTCTTAGTCGTGTCTCGTTATTATTGTCTACGTTGGAGGTGAAAGTGATTGGGTTCGAAGGATTAAGGATGAGTACATTCATTGCCCGGATTTCAAGAAAATCTATTTATCCATGCAAAACAACTCTCCCACAATCATTTCAGCTTATTATATTCAGAACGGTTATTTATCTAAGCATTCGAAGCTATGTATTCGACATTCTTCCCTACACCATTTTATCATTTTGGAATTACATAGCGGAGGTTTAGGCAGTCATTTTGGTCATGACATGACCATTGCGTTAGTGGAAGACAGGTTTCATTGGCCACGCCTTAAGTCAACGGTTCATAAAATTATGGGAAGTTGTCGCACGTGCCAATTAGCTAAGGTTAAAAAAATGAATGCGGGACTTTACACACACACTTCTGATTCCTTCCATTGCATGGGAAGATGTTAGTATGGATTTTATACGGGGCCTACCCATCACGTTTAGATGTCATGTTTCCATCTTGGTGGTAGTAGATCGGTTTTCAAAAATGGCTTCTTTTATCGCTTGCAATAAGACCGACGATACGTCACATATTGCTAAATTATATGTTAAAGGAAGTCATTGCACATCTAGGCGTTCCCAAGATGATAGTCACTGATAGGGACGCGAACTATACTAGTTATTTTTGGAAGACCCTTTGGAGGATTATGGGCACCAAAGTCTTATTTTCTTTGGCCTATCATCCACAGACGGATGGACAAATAAAAGTTGTAAACAGAAGTTTGGGTAGTTTACTTTGTTGTCTTGTGGGTGACCACAAGACTACATGGGATCTAATCCTTCCTCATGCTCAGTTAGAATACAATAATTCAAAAAATAGGTCCATAGGTTTATCACCGAATGAAATCATGCACGATATAAGGCACCAGTGCCCCTGACTTAATTCTGTTACCTCCATCTTATAAGTCAAGTCAATTTGCACAAAAAATTGCCTCTCATGTTCACAATTTACATAAGCACATTTATGAAACGCTAACCGCGCAATATGCATCTTATTAATCTCATGCTAACTTACATAAGAGAGCATCTCGCTTTAACGTTGGTGATTTGGTTTCGATGCGTCTCATCCCTGAACGGATGCCTTCGGACACCATAAAAATGTTGCGAATCAGCGAGCTGGACCATTTCGAATTTTTAAGAAATTTGGAGAAAACACATATCTTTTGGAGTTACCCACTGATTGGGGAATTTCCATTATTTTCAATGTTTCGAATTTAACGTCATATGTTTCTCCACCATTTGAATTAATTTACTTTCTATATTATTCCACTGCATTTTCTAATGGGTTTGGGGTGAGCTTGTTTTTGTATCGCTCTCTTCATCGGTCTCCACTGGAGGCACTTTGAATGTTGATGTAGAAACTTTTTCTCCTTTTTTACTAATGCTTTTCCAAGGTTCCCAAGGACCACCTTTTTGCCAAACAAGATCCTGAAAGATGACGTGATCTCCTCTCCAAGTAGTGATACTCGCCGCTACTTGATATGATGGCGTGATCGTCCGGCCTCCAATGACTCTTGGCTTCCTGAATCGGAGGTGGCTCTTTTGGATGATGCTCTTCTTCCAGTACATAGATGTCAACTCATTGTTGATGCGTACTTTCGAGCGGGGGAGGATTGATGGAGATGGCGAACCCCAACATGTTGAAGATGATGACGGCATGCTTGCGGAAGATCCTTCTCCGTCTCCAACCAAAGACTTTTTGCGTCATGGTGACCTTGTGTAGCGACGCTACAGTCTCCTCCCTCGACGCAAGATAGCTTATTAAAATTTATTTGAATTTCTATGTTATTTTAGTTGTAATTTCATTTTATGTTTTTTCAAACTTATGTATTTTGTTTTATTTTCTATTTGTTTGCATGTAGCCAGTTTGTGTTGTAAGCCTATAAAGGCCAACTCATGTTGAGGAATGATAAGTTGATGAATGAAAATTGAACCCTAATTCTAAGTTGAGAATTCCCTCTCCTCTTTCCTCTTAGCCGTCGGCCACCCTCTCCCCCTCTTAGTAATTCGACCACCCTCCTTCCCTCTCTCTCCAAGCCGCCGGCCTCCCCCTCCCTCTCTTAGTAATTCAACGACCCCCTTTCTTCCCTCTCTCCAAGCCGCCGGCCTCCCACCAAGGCCCCTTAGGGTTTCAGCCAACTTCAAGCCGCAACCCCTCTCCTTCCTCCTTGGAAAGTTTTAGCCGGCCACCTCCTTGAATGGTTCATCTAAGGAGCAAAGATCCCATCTTGTGACATCAATTCCGACTTGAAGCGAAGAAGGAGGGCGAGTTTCTCTCTATTCGGCGCGACTCCGGCGGAACCGTTGAAGAGCGAACCAAGTTAGTAAATCAGAATCATCTATTTTGATTGGGTAACAAAAATCTCTACCTTTTGTGTGTTTCCTTCTAGATTTTCTTGTGCTGGAATTACTTTAGCGTGATCTCTTGATATCGTTTGATTTATCATGGTTTTCTCCGATTTGATTGTTGTTCATCTTAATTTTATTTATGTTCGAGAAGTTTGACGAACCTCGTTTATAAATTTTGTCACCAAAGTTATGTCTTTAGTGACGAAATAATATCTGTCACTAAAGACATACATTTAGTGACGTAAAATAAACTCGGTCACTAAATACACACCTTTAATGACAATAAAAGGTTGGTCACTAAAAATATGGCTTTTAGTGACGCAATAAAAAGTCGGTCACTATAACAAATTTTTAGTGACAAAAATTAATTTGGTCACTAATTATAAAACTTGGCCTTTTCCTAGAAAATAAAAAAGTTTTTGATAAGATTTTTAAAATATGAGAAAAATTATTAACTTTGGCTTGTTCATTAATATAAATACACAAAAAATGTATTAGTAAAGCATTCTCTCTAGAGTTGAAATAAATTTTAATGAGAAATAAAGTTTATGAAACTGAACAAAAAATATTTTATTATTCTTTTAAATGACAAAATTATTATTTATAAAGGTACTTTATTTGGTTCCCTCCACTATCATTAAGTTTGTCTCATATTCCTTAATCATCTCACGGTTACCATTATTCCCATATAGTGGTTTCACCCATATATATAGGATTTTATTGGTTTTTTGCTCCACGCACTTGCATTGAAACTCCTCCAAACAGAACTTCCCCCTTTCTACTTGTTGATTCCACTATACACCACATGGTTGCAGGAATTTGTCATATCTTCCACCAAGCATCACAATTTCAATTCTTCGATCACCAAAAATAACTCTTTAGCGACGAAATACAATTCGTCATTAAAAATATATCTTTAATGATAAAATATAATTTTTAAAAGGAGATAAATATTAGATACATATTTTTTAGTGATTAAATATAATTCCTAAAATATTTAGTGATCTAAATAATTTAATCACTAAATTATTTATTTCATTAGAAAAAATTAATCACTATTGATTAGATTTGAACTGACAAACTCTAACACCAGCGATTGAATTTTATTATCCCTCACATCCCACCATTAGGTGTTCGGGCCATCTATATACAAATTAAAACATCTCAACTCCTTTTCATCCATGATCCATGCCAGTACTTCTATTAGTTTTCGTGAAACTATCCCTGCCCAAATAACCTGAATTCCTTGTTGAAAGGGGCCCACTCATATTTGTTCTTCACACAACCGCGTGTGGTCAATCTCCCAAATAGGGCTAATCTCTCTTTAATTGGTTTGTGACAAGTTGTTGATGTCATCAAGGCGTTATCATCTGGCCTTCATCTGGTGACCTCATTTCAATGAGAAGTGATCCAGTTAAGCGCTCCTACGAGGACTTCACAGGAGGTCACCGTCCAAGCACTACACCAGCCCGGGCACGCTTAGATTTGGAGTTTTTCCACTTCTCATCACCAATTGAGTTGCAGCTGAATTAGTGTTGAGAAGTGAAAGAACTTTATAGTTAAGCGTGATCGGGAGAGAGTAGTCCTAGGATGAGTGACCTCCTCGGAAGTCCTCGTAGGGGCGCTTAACCGGATCATTTCTCATCAAAAGGAGGTCAGGGGGATCGATGCGCGGCAAGGGCAACGCCTCACCAACTTCAACAACCTGCCACATGTTAAATTTTCTCAACGTGGTCAGCAAGATAGCCCAAACACCAAATTAATATCTTCGGAACTACCCAGTTCGCACGCTGAACCGCGGAAACCCAAGGACTAGAGGTTGCACCCAACAAAACAATGGAAGCACAAGAAGATCTTATTATGCATTCACTTCATTACAATCCGAGGCATACATAGCGAGACATGATTTCGCTAGTATTACAGCTGTAAACAGAAAGAACCAAAAAACAAGCCGGGCGGACAGAACTCCAGTCCGCCGAGACCGCGAGGTCGCCGAGACCGCCGAGACCGCCCAAGCTATGCTGCAATCCGCCGAATACCACGGAGTCCGCCGAGACCGCGAGGTCGCGCGGACAGACCGTTATTCGCCTCCTGCTGAACCCGAACTGAGGAACTCCCCTACCCGCCTGAAGCCGGCGGACAGGTTATTGAAGCTGGGAAAGTTGAAACAGAACTGACAAGCCGCAGAGCGACCTCCTGCTGAGTCCGCAGAGACCGCACACTTCCAAGCACTGACCGAAGTCACAGCCAAACTCCTGGCTCCTTGAAGTTATCCGCGCGACCTGCACACAGCAAACCGTCAGCCTGAAACAATCCGCGCGGACTGAAAAACACAGACCGCAGCACTCGCCCAACCCAAATTACTGTTCACTCACGTTACTTCTGGTTTCTGTAGATGTGCCAGGGGGGTCCTATTTATAGGCCAGGTGAGGAGTGTGGTCACCGCCCATGAGATAGCGACACCGCCCCAGCCCGCGCGAACACAAAACGACTGTCCGCTCAGTCCGCGAGGACTTAGCCAGTCACCAAGGGAAACCGCCAGGAGCAAGGCAACCATTGACGAACCCTCTCCAGTCCGCCCAAGCTAAGCGGACAAGGCACCAGCCCGCAAAGCTCCAACTGCTTCAGGACAGCACCCACTTCAATGGCAGTCCGCAAGACCCACACCACAATCCGCCACAAGTCCACGACCAAAGGCAAACAGCAACAGTCCGCCCGGTCACAGCGGACTTGGCGGATACGGCGGACACCATGAACTTGACACCAAGTGTGACCAAGTCCAAAACCATCAAGGGCCAGTGCGAGCATGGCGGACACAAAGTCCCGTCCGCCAAACACCCTAGCACAGACCGCAACCAGTCCGCGAGCTCCTCGCACTTGTCCAATGCAGTAGCTTCCTGTCGGACTCCAATCACAGTCCGCCAACCACGATCTCCACAGCAAACACCTGCTGTGCCACCAGAACTTGACAAGGCCTCAGCCAAGCTCTAGGCTCAGTCCGCAACAGCCAGAACCGCGGACACTCCAGTCCGCAAGCTATCCGCGAACTCGAACCAACCCGCCAACAGCGCAAGCTAGCACCCGCGGCCTCTGAGTAATGCATCAGTCCGCAAGCCTCTCTATCCGCAGATACCAGGCCGCACCAAACCGCGGACACCATGCAACAACCCGCTCAGAACACAGCCGGCTTCCACCAGACTTTTCACCAGGCCGCAACCTCAGTCCGCCCAGTCCGCCCAGTCCGCCAAAGCTGTCCGCACAGGCCGCGCGGCCTGTCCCGTCACCCACTTCCACTTCACAAATTTCAACACTCCCCTTGAAGTGAGAAGTGGTGACCAAGCCCAGCAAGCTGCGCAAGCGTTCAAAGGGCCCCTTCGACAGCGGCTTCGTGAAGATGTCAGCAAGATTATCTTCACTCCGAACATGCCCGACCAGCAGAGATCCTTCCAACACCTTCTCCCTGATGAAATGGTGATCAATCTCTATGTGCTTGGTCCTGGCGTGACACACTGGATTGTTTACCAGTTTGAGAGCACTCTCATTGTCACCCCGGAGTAAAGTAGGCCCTTGCACTTCTTCATGAACATCCTCTATGAGTCTCCTCAACCAAACAGCTTCCCGAGCAGCCAAGGCCGAAGCCTTATACTCCGCCTCCGTGGTTGAAACCGACACCGAGTCCTGCTTCTTGCTACACCACGAGATGCTAGCTGAACCGCAAGTGAACACATAACCAGAAGTAGACCTTCGATCATCCGAATCACCGCCATAGTCAGCATCCGTGTACCCGAGCAACGCAAATTCCGCATCCCTTCCATAGAGGAGTCCCATCTCAGAAGTCACCTTGACATACTTCAGAATTCCCTTCGCCGCCACTAGATGAGATTGCCTTGGTTCAGCCATATACCGACTTACTCGGCCAACAGCATAAGCTATATCCGGCCTTGTAATCGTCAGATAGATCAAGCTCCCAACAAGAGCCCTGAACACCAAGGGATCATTAAGCACCCTTCCCTCATCTCGTCGAAGCTTCAGCCCAGATTCCAGTGGAGTAGAGCACTTCTTCCCTTCGCCCATGCCAAACCGTTTCACAATACGATCAGCATACCCTTTCTGGCTAATGAGAATCCCGCACTCCTTCCTCTCCACTTCCAGACCAAGAAAGTGATGCAACTCTCCCAAGTCTTTCATCTCGAAGCGTATAGCAAGCTCTCCCCTGAGCCTTGCTACTTCCTCCTCCGAGTTCCCTGTGATGATCATATCATCCACATACAGCAGGACCAAGACTCTTAGCTCTCCCTTCTTCTTGACGAACAAGCTAGAATCCGAGTTAGAAGCCAGGTATCCACAGAACTGCAGGTACTCTGCAATCTTCCCATACCACGCTCGAGGAGCTTGCTTCAACCCATAGAGAGCCTTCCTGAGTTTGCAGACATAGTCCGGATGCTTCTCAGAGACGAAACCAAGCGGCTGATCCATGAAGATGTCCTTGTCAATCTCTCCGTAAAGAAAGGCATTCTTCACATCGAGTTGCCACAACCTCCATCCCTTGCAAGCAGCCAAGGCGATCACCACTCTTACAGACGTCATCTTCGCAACTGGACTGAATGTCTCCTCATAGTCTTCTCCATACTGCTGTGAGAATCCTCTAGCGACCAGGCGAGCCTTGAACCGATCAATGCTCCCATCAGCCTTCTTCTTCAACTTATACACCCACTTGCAAGTAACCGGAGTAATGCCATCAACCTTGGGCACAAGGTCCCAGGTTTCATTCTTCTTCAGAGCATCAATCTCTTCCTTCATGGCACCTTCCCACTCCTTCACTCCAGTGGCCTCGTTGAAGCTTGCAGGCTCTCGCTCATCCAGAGGACCTGCAAAGAAACAGGAGACAAAGCTCACTGCATTCCCATCACAGTACCGAGCCGGTGGCTTAACCATCCTCTTCGATCTCCGAAGACATGGCTCCTTGCTCACGGCTTCCGTTGCTTCTTCAGGCTCCACTCCTACCTGGGGCAAGCATTGAGCAGTGCTCCCCCGTCTTCCTGAGCCAGAAGGCTCAGCCTCGGAGTTCGAAGCAACAGGAGCTGCTGGAGAAACAGCAAGCTCCTCTTCCAAGCCTTCAGCAGCCTCCACCGGTGCTTCCTCAACCTTGCTACTTCCGGTAGGCTCCACCGAGCCACCTCCATATGACGTCAGCTCGTCAAAGACAACGTATCTTGACACCACGAACTTCTTCGTCACAGGGTCCATGCATTTCCATCCCTTCTTCCGCTCATCATAGCCAACAAAGACAAGTTTCCTTGCCTTCGCATCCAGCTTTGTCCGTGAAGCATCCGGGACATGCACGTAGCAAGTTGAACCGAACACCCGAAGGTGTCCAACACTCGGCTTCTCCTTTAGCAACAGCTCAATGGGCGTCTTCATGTTGATAGGGCTGAGTGGCATCCGGTTGATAACATATGCAGCACAAGACATTCCCTCCGCCCAAAAGGACCTCGGGATATCTTTCGCATGCAGCCAGCATTTGCAGGTTTCCGTCAAATGACGGATCTTCCGCTCCGCTACCCCATTTTGTTGTGGAGTGTGAGCACATGTAAGCTCCCGTTGGATCCCGTGCTTCCTGCAGAAGTTAGAAAACTCGGAAGAGACAAACTCTCCCCCGTTATCAGTTCGAAACTTCTTAATCCGCAAGCCAAGCCGGCCTTCTACCAACTCCTTGAACTCCACGAACAAACGGAAGGCATCCGACTTCTCCTTTAAGAAGTACACCCAAGTATACCTTGAGTAGTCATCAACCAAGACAAGCATGTATTTGCTTCCACCAAGGCTGGCAGTAACAGTCGGTCCCATCAGGTCGCCATGAATACACTCCAATGGTTTCTTGCTCCTTGTTTGAGATTTATCAAACGGAAGGCGATGTGCCTTACCGTATTGACAGCCCGCACAAACATGCCCATCACCAAAGGAGGACAACATCGGCAACCCCCTCACCAGACTTCTACTCGCCATTGCCTTCAGCTTGTCCATGCCAACATGCCCCAGCCTCTCATGCCAGATAGCCGCACTATCATTGGCCCTCATCTTATCAACATAGGCACTGGTGGAAAGAACAAACAAGTTCTTCACCCTCCTCCCAACATGAGCAACATCAGCCTTTACCGCTGATACGTTGCGAAGGAACCTCACGTCTGTTGGCCCAAACAGAACGTGATACCCAGCGTCCACCGCGTTGGTCACCGAGAAGAGGTTCTTCTTCATGCCCGGCACGTGATACACACTCCTTAACGTGAGTGGCCCCTGATCACTACCCAAAGACACGACCCCCTCCTTCTCTACTGCATAAACAGTATTATCAGCAGTGATAATAGCTTCATTACCTGAGTAAGCCTGCATGGAGGTGAACTTCGACTTGTCTCCGGTGAGGTGATGACCACACCCGGAGTCGACGATCCACTCACTGTTGAAGTCCTCAGCAGATAAGGCCCGGACACAAGTGCCCGTCATGAAAGCTCCTCCCCATTCTGCTTCTTCACTTCGTGAGCAAGCTTCCTCCTTTCCCGCAGCATGCCCAGGCTGCAGTTTGACCTTGCAGTCCCGCTTGAAGTGCCCTCGCTGATGACACCGGTAGCACTTCAGATTCTTCTTCCAGTCCTTAGGAGCATTGCTCCTCTCCGGCGGATATGAAGTTGAAGTCTCCTTCTCAACAGCGGCCTGCACCTTCTTCTTCTTCTTCCCTTCCCATCCCTTCTTCTTGCCTGAGAAGAGAGCCTCGCTGCCTTCCTGATTCAGATTCACTCCAGCCATCTGCCTTGCTAAGCTCTCCTGCGAGGCAAGCAGATTCTCCAGCTCCAGCAGAGACGGCTGAGTAGCCCACCCTTGAACAGACGTAACAAAGGCCACATACTCCTTCCGCAAGCCGCGGAAAATGTGCCTTTTCATCTTTGCCTCAGAGATAGGCTCATCAGGATCCAGCGCCGACAGCTCAGCACACAAGCTCTTCATCTTTAAGAAGTACCTGGAAATGGAAAGTTCTCCCTGAGTTGCCCTGGCCAACTCATTCTCCAGGAACTGAAGCCGCGCCACATTCTTCCTATTGAACAACTCATCAATGGTTGTCCAAATATCAACAGCCGACTCACACCCAATGATGTGATCAAACAGTTCCGGAGAGACAGCTCTCTTCAGAACGAACTCTGCCTTAGCATTAGTTCTTCTCCAGAGCCTTACCTGTTCAGCAGTACCGAAAGCAGCAGTTACTTCCTGTCTGTCGTCTCCACCGACAACTTCCCACAGCTCCTCGCCCAGAAGATAACTCTTCATGCACGACTTCCACTTTTTATAGTTAGTCGGCGTTAAGAGTTCAATGCCCAGACCTCTTGCTAGGCTTCCTTCCATTGCAGTCACCTGTTGGTACCCTTCAGCAGCTCCGAGCAACAACACAGGTTGATCACCACTCAATCACTGAGTAACAACACTGGCTGACCTCCGCTCACGCAACTGAACCTCCGCAACCTCAGGAACCTCCCTCTGATACCATGTTAAATTTTCTCAACGTGGTCAGCAAGATAGCCCAAACACCAAATTAATATCTTCGGAACTACCCAGTTCGCACGCTGAACCGCGGAAACCCAAGGACTAGAGGTTGCACCCAACAAAACAATGGAAGCACAAGAAGATCTTATTATGCATTCACTTCATTACAATCCGAGGCATACATAGCGAGACATGATTTCGCTAGTATTACAGCTGTAAACAGAAAGAACCAAAAAACAAGCCGGGCGGACAGAACTCCAGTCCGCCGAGACCGCGAGGTCGCCGAGACCGCCGAGACCGCCCAAGCTATGCTGCAATCCGCCGAATACCACGGAGTCCGCCGAGACCGTGAGGTCGCGCGGACAGACCGTTATTCGCCTCCTGCTGAACCCGAACTGAGGAACTCCCCTACCCGCCTGAAGCCGGCGGACAGGTTATTGAAGCTGGGAAAGTTGAAACAGAACTGACAAGCCGCAGAGCGACCTCCTGCTGAGTCCGCAGAGACCGCACACTTCCAAGCACTGACCGAAGTCACAGCCAAACTCCTGGCTCCTTGAAGTTATCCGCGCGACCTGCACACAGCAAACCGTCAGCCTGAAACAATCCGCGCGGACTGAAAAACACAGACCGCAGCACTCGCCCAACCCAAATTACTGTTCACTCACGTTACTTCTGGTTTCTGTAGATGTGCCAGGGGGGTCCTATTTATAGGCCAGGTGAGGAGTGTGGTCACCGCCCATGAGATAGCAACACCGCCCCAGCCCGCGCGAACACAAAACGACTGTCCGCTCAGTCCGCGAGGACTTAGCCAGTCACCAAGGGAAACCGCCAGGAGCAAGGCAACCATTGACGAACCCTCTCCAGTCCGCCCAAGCTAAGCGGACAAGGCACCAGCCCGCAAAGCTCCAACTGCTTCAGGACAGCACCCACTTCAATGGCAGTCCGCAAGACCCACACCACAATCCGCCACAAGTCCACGACCAAAGGCAAACAGCAACAGTCCGCCCGGTCACAGCGGACTTGGCGGATACGGCGGACACCATGAACTTGACACCAAGTGTGACCAAGTCCAAAACCATCAAGGGCCAGTGCGAGCATGGCGGACACAAAGTCCCGTCCGCCAAACACCCTAGCACAGACCGCAACCAGTCCGCGAGCTCCTCGCACTTGTCCAATGCAGTAGCTTCCTGCCGGACTCCAATCACAGTCCGCCAACCACGATCTCCACAGCAAACACCTGCTGTGCCACCAGAACTTGACAAGGCCTCAGCCAAGCTCTAGGCTCAGTCCGCAACAGCCAGAACCGCGGACACTCCAGTCCGCAAGCTATCCGCGAACTCGAACCAACCCGCCAACAGCGCAAGCTAGCACCCGCGGCCTCTGAGTAATGCATCAGTCCGCAAGCCTCTCTATCCGCAGATACCAGGCCGCACCAAACCGCGGACACCATGCAACAACCCGCTCAGAACACAGCCGGCTTCCACCAGACTTTTCACCAGGCCGCAACCTCAGTCCGCCCAGTCCGCCCAGTCCGTCAAAGCTGTCCGCACAGGCCGCGCGGCCTGTCCCGTCACCCACTTCCACTTCACAAATTTCAACACCACAAACCAGTTAAGGGAGGTCAGCCCGGTTTGGGAGATTGATCGCACGCGGTTGTGTGGAGAGCGGGTTAGGGCTGGTGGACTGCAGTCCAACTGGGGGCGGACCGGAATACTCACACGAGTGTGCAGGCCCCCTTTCAAAAAAACCTATTTTTGTTGAAATGGGGACATCTCACTCATGTGAGTATCCCGAGCCGCCCCCAGATGGACTGCAATCCACCGGATCAAACCCTCTCTCCACACAACCGCGTGTGGTCAATCTCCCAAACCAGGCTAACCTCCCTTAACAATTTTGTGGCGGGTTGTTGAGGTCACCAAGGCGTTGCCATCCGTCCTTGATCTCGTGACCTTCATTCGATGAGAAGTGATCTAGTTAAGCGCCCCTACGAGGACTTCCCAGGAGATCAGATATCTCAGGAATACTCCAGCCCGAGCAAGCTTTATTATATAGTTTTTCCGATTCTCATCACCAATTCCGCTCTAGCTCAATTGGTGTTGAGAAGTGATAGAACTTTATAGTTAAGCATGCTCGCCCGAGAGTATTCTTGAGATCCGTGACCTCCTGGTAAGTCCTCGTAGGTGCGCTTAACTGGATCACTTCTCATCGAAAGTAGGTCGGGGGGATCGAGGCCGGGCAATCCCAATGCCTCGCTGACCTCAACAACCCGCCACAAACTAGTTAAGGGATGTTAGCCCAGTTTAGGAGATTCACCGCACGCGGTCGTGTGGAGAGGGGGTTGGGGTTGGCAGATTGCACTCCGGATGGGGGTGGCCTGGAAAAATCACAATGAGTTGGTCCGCCACCTTTCAACAAATGTGTAAAAATTTATGAACGGCGAAAAATGGGAAACCAGGCACATGAACACATCAACCATAACCAAGCCAAATAAACCAGATGTAACTAGAAGAGCAAGAATATTGTACTATAAAAAATCTTTATAAGACGAGCCATACATGGAGAGATATGATTCATCGATGTACACAATGGAAGAAAAAATAAGAAGGAACCACACTAGTTGCCCGATCATAATGAGTAACAGCCGACTCTGCTAAGCTACCTACGCAGGGCGCCAAAGCCGCTACGTCGCCAAACAGCAACCTAGTCGCACAAATACCCATTATTCCAAAGCAGAAGCACTCCGTCTGCTAATCTACAAGTTGCCTAACCGCGAGGTCTCCTAGCCACTAGATATCTACGAGCAGCTGCTGCCGACCTGAACAAGCCATGAGAAGCGGACAACTTATAGAACTGGGAAAAGGTTGCCGAAGAGAGAAGACCGTCAGGCCGCAAGTTACGACCTATAACTAACCGCTGATTGTAACTGCAGATTCCACACTGATCCCAGACCAAAGTCAGAACCAAGTCCCTGGCTTCTCAACACTGTCCGCACAATCTGCACTGCAAAAAACCGGTCAACTCCTTCAAACCACGCAAACACAAAAACCTCTCCGCAGCAACCACCTGAGCTCATGACGGCGACAATGCTGATGCGGCCATTGATCCCCGTCATAGAGAGTTCGTGGATTGGGACCATCATTGTCTCAAACTCGAAGATGAAATTCTACCCTGACGTTACTTCGCCAACGCCGCCTCCATTAAATAAAATATATAATTATATATTAAATAATTATATATTTTATATTCTATCAATTATTATTTTAGAATTTTTTATTTAAAGTTTTTATTTCATTTCATGTATAATGAGTGTCTATAACCATCAAGAGTGTTTAATTTTATGCATTTAATTTTTGTACTGTTTTTATTTCATAATTGGTGCATATAACCATCAGAGTTTCATTTTCAATTTTGAATGGAGGAGATGGAGTGGTGTAGGCTATATATAGCCATGGTTATGAAGAATTTGATAGAATAATGAATGATAAGAATTTGAATTCCTAAAATCCTCCTTAAGATCTTTTTCCCCCTCCTTTTCAAAATTCGGCTAAGGTCTTCTCCCCCTCTTCTAGCCGACCTCCTTTCCCCCTTCCTCTCTCTAGGCCTCTCCTCATCTACCCTCTAGCCTCTTCCCTTTCAAAACTTGGCCACTATTCCTCTACACAAATCTGACCACCCTCACCCCTACCAAAACTGACCAACCTCTTTGCTTTTGGGTGAAATTCGGCAGAGGCAAAGATCAACCCATGTGGATTCCAACTCTGGCATGAAGCGACGAAGGAGGACGAGTTTTCTCTCCAACCGGCGTGACTCCAGCAGAGCCGTTGAAGAGCGATCCATTTAGTGAAATCAGAATCATCCACTCTGATTGGGTAACGAAAATTTCTACTTTCGTGTGTTTCTTTTTCTAGACCTTTCCTGTGGTGGAAGACTTTAGCGTTTAATCTTGATAGCTTTAAAATATTTGTGATTTTCTTTGATTGATTTTTGTGTCTATCTTGATTGATTTATTTTTTGAGAGAATTGACGAACCTTATTTACTTTTTGTTTGAAAAGATCTACCGTTTTCGAATCGTAACTTTTGGTAGATCTATTTTGGTACAACCTCTGCTCGATCGGATCGGGTGGGTCCTTTTAGCCTGCATCAATTTGCTATCAGAGGGAGGTTCATGTCAATTTCCTAATTGACACCCTCCCCCTTTTATTTAGTATGCCGACACGCACTTGTCCATCACTATTTATTTGTCAAAAAAATACAAAATTTTGTTTTTCTGATTTGTCAATAGCGGCCTAAATTCTTATTTTTCAGCAAAAAAATTCAAATAATTGTTTTTAATAATCACTTATTTATTTTCGGTAAGAAAATAAAAAAATATATATTTTATTACCTTCGTTATTAAGCAGGAATAAATCTTTCTTCACAAAATTATTTGGGTCAGAGTCTTTTATTCACTACATGCGCACTAGATTAGGTACGGAGTATACCCCAACTTCTTCCTGTATGGCGGACGAACGGGATGTAACACCTCCCCTGTAATGACCGTATAATATGGGTCCGGCCGGGGCCCCACAACATACGGACGCCACAACTTTAGTATTATAAGATGATATAACTACCCACACTCAAAACTCTTGGCACAACACAGCGGAAACACAAGCAAGAATAGAAGTTATCCACCACTATAAGAGTAATAAAAATGGCCCTTAAGGCCTTACCACAAAAGAGAGTCCAAACTCAAATAATACAACAGTCATGAAAGTGCATAAGCACTCTTAGTCTACCTCGGCGTGCAAGCCGGACAACAAGAGTCTCAAACATACAATATCATAAGTAGAGTTACAAAAGAGGGAAACACTTCATGAGGCTTAGGCCTTTCTGGCCGGCGAGCTAGCTCCTGCGTGCGATCCTTGCCCTGTAAAAATTATTAGTAACATGGGTCAGCAAAGGCTGACCTCAAACTGTGTAACAAACACATCTACTCCCGGCCGCCCCTAACGGACCCCGGGGTACTCCTCCAACCTACAAGTTAGCACTTCGTATGCAATAATCATAGTCAAGAAAAGCAACTAAAGAAACAAGCTTGGATGTCTCAAACATCATACATGTTCTCTACTGTTGAGCATATAATGTTAGGGCCTACTATGCAATATGAATGCAACACCCGGGTTTCACTCAAGGCACCATATATCGTATGCATCTAGCACAGCATCACATCAATTGGGTACTCACTGTTTCCCCATTGGCATAAAGCCACAAACAAAGTGGGGTAACACAATCTCCCCCAACGGCGCACAGGCCGCCACATGGAACTCTTTCTAAGGCCCCACCCGCTCAAGGTCTTAGACCCGGGCTTGCCTGCAAGCTCTGACGTCTCATGTCAGGATTCCAACAAACACAAACTGACCGATTCTAAGAAGCCTTACTGGACCCCACCCGCTCATGGCCTCATTGCCCGGGCTTGCCCCCATACTTGGAATTCTCGTTTGTCTCACAGAAGGGGACTAGTTTTGCCGGGACACTCTCCACTCATGACGTGAACGTCACGGGATAGCCAGCCGACTACGGAGACACAGCCACGCCTTGGCACATCACAAACCAAGACAAATCCACACTAGTCCCTCATTTGTACTGCATTGTTCCCGCGCACCAAGGAAACCATCTTCCACTCATGCGGAGCTAACCTTGTCCACCAAGAAAACCATCTACCGCCATTGAGGATCTAACCTTGTCCGGTTCCGACTACACGTACTCACTCGAGAAAAGGGGGAAAACATCACCACATCACAAACAGCATCTTGCCGCAACGGATCTCTACGAATCCTTAAAGCTCGTATGCAACATCACCGAGTCGGACTAACGGTCGCGACTACGGCTTCACACACCATGCCTAATACACTAACAGAGCGGATCTCTAATGCAAAACATATCGGCGACGGACTCAATCGACCCGGAGGTTCCTCTTGAACCTTGGCGACCCAAAACCCCTCTCATTTGAGTGTTTGGTGCCCAAAACTAGAAAAGAAAAGATGCTAAAACGTGCATTATAAAACCGAGAGGAGAAGTGTCGTTACCTTCCGACTCCTCTTCCTAGTTATGGAAGATTATCCGGATGAAAACCTTCGCAAAGATCTAGCCTCCACGGATCTGGACTCGGCTCGCGATTTGGAGCACCGAAGCCTCTCCAACAGCCGGATCTCTACTTCACCTTCTTCCTTGCTCTCCCTTCTCTCTAAAATTTTAGTAAGAGAATGCTTGTAGAAGAATGAGGGTTTCCAACCCTATTCTCGGACTTAACTCCCCAAGAGTAGTCCTGGACCATTAGATCCCAAAATAAGGGAAAGAATGACCACGATCCGCCTGAAAAATAAAATACTTAGGCCGAACACGGCCTGGCACACGCCCGTGTCCAGGGCCGTGTACATCATTCGTTGTCACAAATCGATGCGCCCGGAACAACACACGGGCATCCGACACACCCGTGTTCGACCTGACACGCTCGTGTCCCGACATACACGGCCGTGTGGTCGGTCGTGTGCCTCCATCGACACAGCCCCGAAAACAACCCGAGAAGGACACGGCCTGGGACACGCCCGTGTCCCATGCCGTGTGCGAAGTCTCGATACTCGTTGACTGCCTTTGTGTCGACACCGCGGAAAAACGTCGAGCGAAGTTCGTCGACCATGCGGGACACGCCCTGTGACACGCCCGTGTCGCAGGCCGTGTGCCCCTATCTCGACACTCGACACTCGTCGAGTGAACTTCATTGAGAGAAGTTCGTCGACTGACTGACACGGCCTTGGACACGCCCGTGTCCTAGGCCGTGTGCCTTGTCTCGACACATCGTCGAGCTAAAATTGTCGACTCCCGGGACCGATCGTCGACACGGGCTCGACACGCCCTGAGACACACCCGTGTCTCAGGCCGTGTGCCTTGTCTCGACACTTCGTCGAGCGCAAAATGTCGACTACGCGGCCAAGTCGTCCACTCCAGCATGACACGCACTGGGACACGCCCGTGTCCTAGGCCGTGTGCCCCCTGCCAGAAACCAAAATTCCCTCTTCAAAATTTTGGGGTGTTACAACTCTTCCCCCCTAAAAGAATTTCGTCCTGAAATTACAAAGCAAAAGGAAACAACGCTTAAATGGTACCTGATTTGAAGAGCTCTGGATACTCTTCTCGCATGGCTTTTTCTCGCTCCCAAGAGAACTCCTCACGACCGTAGTTGTCCCATCGAACTTTCACGAGTTTAACCTCTTTATTCTGCAACTGCCGAGTCTCTGAATCCTCTATAGCAATTGGAAGGACCCGCGTCATCAAGTCTTCCTCAATCGGCACCGATGCCGGCTCGATCACCACACTAGCCTCCACCAAGGCTTTCCTCAAGACGGAGACATAAAAGACGTCATGCAATCCACTCAGCTCCGCGGACAACGCTAACCGATAGGCTGCTTCTCCCACCCGTTCAACAACTTCAAAAGGCCCCAAAAACCTTGGACTCAACTTCTTGAGTCGGCGAATCCGTGAGACGCCTTTGAACGGCTTGATCTTCAAATAGACCCAATCTCCTATCACAAACTCCAACTTCCAGTGACAAGCATTAAAGTATTTTGCTTGCCGGTCTTGCGCCACCCTCATACGCTCTTGAATGGTCTGCACCAACTCACAAGCGTCAACTACCACCTCCTTTCCCAAAATTTTGGTGTCTCCTGCCTCTGTCCAAGACATCGGTGTTCGACACCGTCTCCCATACAAAGCTTCGTATGGCGCCATTTTTATACTTGCTTGATAACTATTATTGTACGCGAATTCCACCATGAAGAGGTGATCCTCCCACCTCTTGCCGAAGTCAAGAATGCACATTCTCAGCATATCCTCCATAGTACGGTTCGTTCTTTCTGTTTGCCCGTCAGTTTGAGGATGGAACGTCGTACTGAACTTTAGCTTCGTGCCCAAACTCTTCTGAACCAATCTCCAGTCCTTGGACGTAAACCGTCCATCTCGATCGCTGACTATGCTCTTAGGAATCTCATGCAGTCGTACAATGTTGCGAACATACAACTCCACCAGCTTCTCCATGTTGTCCTCCTTCCGATTTGGGATGAAGTGGGCCACCTTGGTTAAGCAATCCACGATCACCCAAATAGCATCATTACCCTGCTGCGATCTAGGCAGACCATGTACAAAATCCATGGAGATGTCATCAAATTTCCACTCAGGGATTGGAAGGGACTTCAGGAACCCGCCCGGCTTCTGACATTCGGCCTTCACGAAATCGCAAGTTTGGCAACTATTCACATTCAAAGCTACGTCCCGCTTCAGCCCCGGTCACCAAAAGGATTTCTTCATATCCAAGTACATCTTTGTACTGCCCGGATGAATGGAGTACTTTGTGAAGTGAGCCTCAAACATCAACTCCTCATGGAGTTTGTCGAACTGCGGTATACAAACCCTTCTGTCCTTCCTCAGAATCCCATCAATCATCTCTCAGGCGCTGCTCTCGACCTTTTGAGCCTCCAACACATATGGTTGAAACTCCACATCCCACTGAGTCGCTTCCCGAATACAATCGGACAAGTCGTTCTATATTTCAATCCAGTTCAACCGAGCTACGCTGGACTCGCCTCTCGCCACACATTCCAAACCAAGGGACTCTCATTCCCGTACCAACCGCTCATCATGAGCTTCGATCCAATTCCCTTGCCTCAAGTACTTTCTACTCAAGGCATCCGCCACCACGTTGGCTTTACCTGGCGTATACTGAATCGCCACCTCGTAGTCTCCAAGAAACTCAACCCACCTTCGTTGTCGCATGTTCAAGTCCTTTTGATCCAAGAGATACTTCATGCTTTTATGATCCGTGAAGATCTCCACCTTTGCACCATACATATAATGTCGCCAAATTTTCAACGCAAAAATTACCGCCGCCAACTCCAAGTCATGGACGGGGTAATTCCTCTCATGAGGCTTCAGCTGTCTAGACCCAAAAGCTATCACCTTGCCATGTTGCACCAAAACGCAACCCAAACCACATCCTGATGCGTCACTGAAGATCTGAAATCCCTCGGTCCCTTGCGGTAGACTTAGTATTGGAGCCATCATCAGTCTCTCCTTCAGTGCCTCAAATGCTTGACTACACTCTTGAGTCCACACAAACTTATGATCTTTACAAGTGAGTGAGGTGAGGGGTAGAGCTATCTGCGAAAAGTTCTCCACGAATCTCCTATAATACCCGGCTAGTCCAAGAAAACTTCGGACTTCCGCCACGGTACTCAAGACTGGCCAATCTCTGATGGCTTCCACTTTTGTTGGATCCACTACCACCCCATCCCCACTAATCACGTGGCCCAAAAATACCACCTTCTCTAACCAGAACTCGCACTTTGAGAACTTTGCATATAATTGATTCTCCCTCAACACTTGCAAGACCACTCTTAAGTGGGTCTCATGCTCCACTTCCGATTTGGAATACACCAAGATGTCATCGATGAAGACAACCACAAAAGAATCCAAGTATTCCTGAAATACCCAGTTCATAAGGTCCATGAACACAGATGGCGCGTTCGTCAGCCCGAACGACATCACCGTAAACTCAAAGTGTTCGTACCTCGTACCAAAGGCAGTCTTGGGTATGTCCTCATCCCGAATTCGCAACTGATAATAGCCTGACTTCAAGTCCAATTTTGAGTACACCACCGACCCCACCAACTGGTCGAACAAGTTGTCTATCCGAGGAATCAGATACTTATTCTTAACGGTCAGTTTATTCAGCTCTCGGTAGTCTATGCACAGGCGCATGCTACAGTCTTTCTTCTTTACAAACAATACTGGCGCGCTCCACGGCGAAGAACTGGGTCTGATATAACCTTGCTCCAACAGTTCCTGTAACTGTACTTTGAGTTCCGCCAACTCCTTTGGTGCCATCTTAAACGGAGGACGTGACACCGACCTATCCTCCGGCACTAACTCGATCGAGAAATCGATCTCCCGCCGAGGAGGCGCTCCAGGAAGTTCATCTGGAAACACATCCAGGAATTTGTCGACTGAAGAATGATTCTGGACTTAGAATATTTAAGTGTTTCTGGTCTTATAATGTTGAAGTAGATGATCCAGAAATCGTCGACCAATATCCAGATTTGTCGAGCTGATATTCTAACTTTGTCGACGGCAGTTTAGAGAAATAATTCTGGACTTGGCATGTTGAAGTATACTATCTGGAAATTGTCGACCTGAGAGTCAAGTTCGTCGAGCTCAGCTCGGAGAATTTTCTCTGAGTTTGTCGAGCCGAGCACAACTTTTGTCGACCTGAGTTTGAGGAACGTCAAACTCATTTTTCGAGTCTTTGAAATTTATCTAAGTCTTGAATCTTTTACAGTCTGTTGATGGTTGGTTCATGCAGTGTTGACTCTAAGGACATGGCCTCGACTCTAGGACACACACATGACCCAGGCTATACATGTTTGGTCAAACATCCTAGTTTAGTGAACCTATCCTAAATCCAACTAGGGATCCAACAACCAGCCTTTCCTTCCTTTCTTCCAAGGTATGATGAGAAGGAAGAGAGAGAATAAAAGAAGATAAATGATCCTTCTCTTTACTTCTTCTCTGGTTAAGTAGCCACGGGAATAACCCCAGACACATGATCCTCTATTTAATAGGAATGTAGGGCCATGATTTCAGCTGATAAGCCACACTTTTCACTATCGCCGGGTGATATCTGCTATCGCCTGGGCGATATCAGCTATCGCCTGGGCGATTTCGTCAATAGCGTAGCCGGTTTAACCCCTATCAACACCGCTCTTTGGTTGCTTTCTGGCCATCTGATACATGTCCCTCTATCGTCTGGCGATAGCTACCATTGAGTTGTATTTTCCAATTTTTTGTGGTGTTATATAAACAATCTAGTACATGAAATCAAGTGGTAATTTGATAAACAGATATGAATATTTTCAATCAAATCTCCAAGAAAGGATGAGCGGGGCTATCATTATTAAAGAAACAAGTTGTCTAAAAATTCAGAGATCACAACACAGAAATACATGGTATTAAGAATTTCTTAAAGATGATCAAATAGTATTATCAATAGACTGCTCAAGGCGACACTTAAGGCGACACCTTTACTATTTTATATAGGGTATAAGCCTTACCCATGTGCCTCCAAATTCCAAACATTCAATGCAAATGGGAATAGAAGTCTAGTGAACAAAACTCACTTCAAAATACTATATGATAGCAAAGTTATGCATATAATTAAATTCCCCTATAGTTTGATGTGACAATATTAATCAAATCATGTTTGAGTGATAATCGAAGTTTTATTAGTCCAAATAATACCAAATTTGAGCCACCATGGTCTTATGACATAGCAAAGGGCCCACCAAAATTTTTAAGTATTTGGAAAATTATAAGAACTAATTATTTCATTTATTTACATTATGTCACACATGGGTATTTTTTCAAAAACTATATGGATAATTATTACCAAAGTTTTCAAATTTAAACCAAAGATAAGAAATGATATATAAAGCCTATGTATAAAATTTCATTCAAAGATAATCATTTTTGAGAGAATAATATACTTTATTTAATTGCAAGCCTAAAATTATTTTGCTCTCAATAAAATGGACTTTTAGGGAACTCCAATGGTCACCATGAGACATCCTGCCCTGAATTGGACATCTATCACTGTCCACTACAAGTTTTATACAAGGAATTTTTTCGGAAAATGAATCTAAGGTCCTCAAATTAATCAAATAAAGAAGATGCATGATGCCTTAAGCATATTGTCTAAACCATATTAGTTAGAGAAGGTTTTATGTCGACTTGACATCAAGTCAATCAACTATACTAAACAGTATTGACTGGATAGTATCAGCTAGACTTCGAGCAAATCTTTTAGATGATCTAATTTGACAGTTACAATTTTATCTTCTTCCTTGAGATCAACGGTTACAAGACAACTATGCATTAATATCCACCAAGATTTTTAGTGATCGTCATGGCAGAGCACCACCACCAGCCGACTTGCCAGAGGATAAAGAACTCTTAAACAGACTTCTGATGGCCATCCACCACCTTCACTCGCCATAATTTGATATAATCATTTTCTCATGGCGTAGCCACTCAAATTCATTATCTACGGCAACCGCAACTACCTTAAGTTCCTAGATTAGTACCAGAGAGTCATATTCCCCACTGTGGTGCCCTCTAGTGAATCCCAAAGAGATTTGGAGTGCTTCCAAACTCTCACAGTGGTCCAAGGCTCGGGTGGATGATAAATAGGTATTTTGATGACCGGAACCCCATGGCTACTCCTCCTACAAGATCTATGCACTACATGGGTTTAGATATATACCTATGATGAAACATTTGATGTGGAACAAAGGCACAGTATTATGGCACATTTCACGATGGTAAACATAACTCTCTCTCACTCTAGTCACAAGAGGCATCCCTCACAATGTTCTCTCAATTTGAAAATTTTTGGGATGAGGTAGTAAAGGTAATGGAGGCATTTGGGGAATTTTATAACTCCTTTATAACCAACTGTCATTAACCTCCACCACTCAAGTGGTGGTTATGTATGGACTTGGCTTTCTCTCTCCTCTAAACTCCTTTTTAGTTAGTAAAATGATGTAGCACAACCATTAGATGTTTGGTCAGGGCCGTGCTAGCTTGGATTGAACTCAATTGGCTTTGAATAATTCAATTTAAACCCTAAAGTCTCGGGTTTGACCATTCTTGGTAAACCCTTGACCTTTTTGGTGAATTGACTCCACCACATGATGACTTAGGTATCATGCATGAACAGTAATGTCTAAATGTCTACTAAGGTTTTTGTGTATTCCAATTATACAAGGGTTGACTGTTTGAGTTGACTTTGAAATATTTCACACCTTTATTGGTCCCAAGTGACCTAGGTGTATTCACTAAGCCCAATGATACAAATAGGTCACCTTAAGTTAATTGGACAGGGGAATGATCTAGCTTACACATCTTGAGAGGTAGAATTTATTTTAGTGCAAAAGATCAACTATGGGTGGACCTCAATAAAAGTGTGCTAGATGGGGACTTAAGGGGCTTAACCCAGCTCAAGAAGCTAACATGGGTGCACACAGATACACCAGAAAGCTTCTAGACCCTAAAAGATTTGGGATGTTAAATTGCGCTCTCTTAGACATTGAACACATGAATTGGAATGCCTACATTCGGTCCACCAAATCACTACTTTTGAGGATATGAAGACATTGCCCCCTAGGCAGCTAGGGAAATTGGGACAACATGGGCATGCTTGGCAAAGGGGTAGTGACAACAACGATGAATACGGTGTTGAAGCACTCGCTCCTACATGAACTCAGGGAGTATGTGGGCTAGGGTAAGAGCACCTTCTCATTGAATTACGATCAGTGGGGGCACACTCTCCATCCTTGTGAGGTATTGTCGTGTATGGGGGCATGAGATGCCCCTGTATGCATCTTCTAGGTATTATGCACTTGTTTCTGGTGTTATTGAGGGTCAAATGGACGTAGAATCACATGAGAAAAGGGTCATCTGAATTGTCTTGGCGAGCCGGCCGAGGTTGTGGGGAAAACACTCTGGTTCAATTATCTAGAATTTAGGGGAACCCCATTAATTTCCTCTATATTTCTTGAGATCGCTAATTGCGAAAACAAACCCAAAACAATTTGCTAATTGTTGAATTACTTTCTTTTATAATATTTTCGGTGTGGACTTACATAGAAGATGTGATAATCTCAACAAAATTGGTTCGTACATGTACAAAGAAGACCATTAGATTCACATGTCAAGTGTTGTGAGAGTTTAGTCACTAGGTTTGTTAAATTGGGGAGGATTAGACTAATAAAGACTTGGAATGAAATTATAAGGAAATACATGATATACTTAGGCTTTAGTGAAATTATGACTAAAGATAGGGAACAATGACAACAAAGGATCCATATAGCCGACCCCACTATAGTGGGATAAAATCTTGACTGTTGTTGTAGTTAGTGTGAAATTTCTGTGACTTTCAGTGTGTTTGCTTATGTGAATTATTGTGTTATGTGCGACCACAGGACTCGAATTGGTTACTTGATGGAGGGGTAAAGCCGCTTTCTTACCAGATATCATCAATCTTTTAAAAGGGAGAATAGTTGTGAATATTCCTCTAATAATTCTGTAAAGGGGGTGAATAGTGACTCATAATATTTGTATAAAACAATTCTTAAACAATTTAAGTATTTCCATTTGCATTATTCTAAATACAATAATTAACACAGCAAAATAAAAGCACAAAGAATAACAAGCAAAAAATAGCACATAAAAGCACAACACAGGAAAGCACATCATAGAAGACACCAAAACTATAGTGGTTCCCCAAAATCTGGGTACATCCACTATTCTAGCACTTTGGTAGGATTACACTATTCTATTTGTCACATCCTCATCCGTCACAAACAATATAACAGAAGGTCCGCGGGGCCCCACACTAAATTCCATGAATAGTCAGTGGAGTTACACGTTATTCAAAAACCATACATGCGTACGTCCTAACTCAGAGTTACATTCTAGCAGAAGCTTTTAGGTTAATAAGAACCCAATACAGAAATGTCCATTAAAAACACCATATAAATGACATTCAAAATACATAATGAATTTTGGCCTGAAGGCCTTACAACTGTTTTCTCATCAGTAGGGTTTTACAAACATTGACACACATGTCGACCACACATGAAAACAGTAAAAGATTCACCTTTGGGCCTTTGTGGGCTAGCCAACACAGCATAAGGGACTTCAACCTGCTACTTTCCACTTAGCTCTCTAGCACCTGCACAAGCACGACCACCAAGATGTGGCAAAACAAGGCAACGGTTAGCATTAGCTGACAAAATTATAATGACCCTACCCCCTTCTCGGGGCGATAGAATTCCTTCCCTACAAACAGTAGAATGACAATATATATCTTAACCATCATACACATCGGCACGCATGGCCACATGCCTCGTGCACTTAGGGCACATTTTCAGTGTTCTGAACTTTCCTAGGGCTACAACCAACTACAGTCCTAGACTAATGGTCAGGTATTCTGGACTTTCCCAGGCCCAGCACCATCCTCAGTCCTAGACTGGTTGTCAGAATTGAGCATTCGAGTCTTTCTTGCCCGTAGCATAAGGCTCTGACTATACCAAAGATGAAATCCAAGTCTTTAGTCAATTAAGTACAAGAATGACATAGAGCGGGTACAGATCAGTTATTTCTCGTTGCTCAAACTGCCATTCCAATATCGAAAGCTAAAGCAATCAAGGTGGACGACATGACGCTGGTCAGCCTCCACTTTCTCGTATCAAACATACATAACCCCGTTATGTCTCAAGGTTGGCACTCACAGCCACCACAGCTGGGCACTCCAGGCTCAACAGCTTAACATACTACCTACCTTATCTCATGGACACAGGCTTCGTAACAACATTCATTAGCTCTCTAGGATCTACTGCCAACGATATCTCTATTGACATGCTATTGGGGACAGAACAACATTTCTTCACCAAAATTTGGGTGTTTTCCTGGAGACCGCTCCAATACTCTCACTATAACAACCTGTACACCCCATGACTCTATAAACAACACGTTTAACTATAGAGTCTTCTCTGGCAAGCAAATAAAAGATAACCATCACCAATCTAGTCCAACTTGTACAGATGTGCTTCTGATAGCTTGCCTATTCCGTACTTCGATTCTGGATTCTATATGCAACTTCTACCAGGGATACTTTATATTGACCCGTCAGAAATCCATTCACTCTCCACCAATTAGTAGAGGACTTCAAGCAACTATACCAAATTAAGGGCTTCACATGTCCAAGAAACAAGATTGTTACCCTTGTCAATCGTTTAAGAAATCCATGAACATGAACTTGATATGGATGGAAACGACTGTATTCCTCTCCGCAGATCTAGCTTTGTCTTGCTAATACAACAACAGAAATGCTTCCTAGAGCTTCTCCAAAGGCTAGAACATCCTCTATCTTTGCTTTCCTTCTTTCCTCTTCATCCTCAACACTTGAAGAGAGAGAGTTAGAGAGATAAGACTTGAAGAGATTGTGGAAGAGATGAAATGAGCCTCCTCTCCCCACACCCTAGGTTAAGCCACATGGGTTTCTCTCCAGCCATATAATATCAAGCTCACAAGGAATGGATGGCCATGATTCAATTGAGACTTCATTTCAAAATTTTTATCTCTACGCCGTAACTCGCTACCGCCACGCCGTAACTTGCTACCGCCACGCGGTAACCTAAGCGGCGGTGGTGGTCTCATCCTATACCATTTTGCCACTCAATGTCCACCTCAACACGTCATGACATGTGGTACGCTACCGCCAGCGGTACCTTTATCGCCACACGTTAAGTGCCAGAGATAATTGTTGATTAAATCATTGGTTATTGCTGCGTGGTACCACACTACCGCCGCGCACTGCCATCTAAAGATGCTGGTATTTTAAATCAATTGGATATAGCCAGCACTAGCTCTATTGCCTGGCGGTAACTTCTAGTGATCAACTTTTTGTTGGTTTTTTAGGAAATTTGGGGCATTACAAATCTCCACTCCTTTAAGAAATTTCATCCCAAAATTACACTTAATAGGAAACAACACAGAAGTACAAAACATATATAATGTTCCTCAACAGAACAGCTCGGGTGAAAGTAATAGTGCCTAATCACCTAGAGGGGGTTGAATAGGTGACCTATATTTTCTTAATTTTACAGGCAGAAATACAGTACAGTAATTGCAATTCTACAAGTATCACAGCACAGCAATCATACAAGCATACATTCACAGTGTGCACATAGGATTTATAGTGGTTCCCCAAGGTCTGGGTACATCCACTTTCCCCCTTCGCCTATCTAGTAGTGTACTAGATTCGGCCTAACTTCTCCACTTCTCCTCAGATCCTCAGATCTTACAACTCAGAACCCCAAACAGGTTCCTACAACTCAGAGTGATCCCGCTCCTACAACTCAGGCACAAAAGCCCTACCACTCAGTCTTCAACAAGATCTACACTCAGGCACAACAGCCCTACCTCAGCCTTCAACAAGGCCTACACTCAGAGAAATGATTCTCCTACCCTCAGGCTCACAGGCCCTACCTCAGCCTTTATAGATTTAGGCTTACAACTCAGATATATACATGATCCTACAGAAATTAGAAAATACAAAGTATATGACCACAACTCTAATAGAGAGAGATGAGTTGACTGGCTTCTTGATGAGTTCTTGGAAGAACTTGGCAGAGATCAACCTCCCTTTGCTTTCTTCAAAGCTTCTTGAATTAGAACACAGTAGGGTTGTATCTCTATGCAGATGATCTTCAATCAACTGCTGTCTTGAGATTCTGATTTCAATCTGAATCTTACTTAACAGCCTGGTTCAACAGTTGGTCTTCTTAGAAGGAGCTCTCTCTCTCCAACTTCTTAGATCTTCTCTTGAAGGTCTTCTTCTTGTTGTGTTGTTTTTCACTTCATTGATTGATTCTTTTATTTATCCTTCTGTTTAAGGAATAAGCCTTTATATAAGCTTTCTTCATGGTGACCGGCTGATCCGGTTTCTAATAACCTTCTGATAGCTCTGACAGTAGCAGATGACCGGTTGAAATGGCAGCTGTCAAGTCATCCAGTCACTTCTTGAAATCTCTGTCACTGTCTGAAAGTGTCGAGACAGATAGTCTTTATGTGTCGACACAAATAGACCAAGTGTCGACACAAGTAGACTAAGTGTCGACATTATCCTTCATGGTGTCGACACAACTCCTTGTGTTGTAGAAACTGCTTCTCGACACTACTTCTACAGAATGTGTCGACACTGATCCTGTGTGTCGACACAAGTCCTTCTTCGATACTTAGTTGATTTCTGCTAAGTGTCGACACAACTCCTTTGTGTCGACACATCTTCTTGTGTTGAAACTTGCTAAGTGTCGACACATCTTCTTTGTGTCGACACATGCCTTCTGTGTTGAAACTTTTGCTGAGTGTCGACACATCTCCTTTGTGTCGACACATTCTTCATGTGTTGAGACTTTGCTGAGTGTCGACACATCTCCTTTGTGTCGACACTTGTACTTAAACTTTGTTGAAGTTTGCTGAGTGTCGACACAGCCTCCTAGTGTCGACACTTGTATTTGAACTTTGTTGAAGTTTTGCTGAGTGTCGACACAGCCTCCTAGTGTCAACACTTTTGCTGTCGACAAAGTTTCTCTGGGTGTCGACACTGCTTCTAAGTGTCGACACTGATTATTTAGACATTTCTTCATTGTGTGTCGACACTGCCTGTATGTGTCGACACTTTCCTTCTGGTGTCGACTCTGCTTTCCTGGTGTCGACACAAAATACTCCAAGTGTCGACACAGCTTCTCTAGGTGTCGACACAAGTCTTCTTAAGTGTCGACACTTTTCTTCTGGGTGTCGACACATGGACTTAGAAACTTTTCCTGCAAACCTGCAGTTACTTAACCTGCACAAAGAAACTCAAAGCACATCAAATACACCTTGATGTATATCATTGAGTAGGGTGAGGCTTCTTCAAATCAGGTACATATATTCCAATGTACCCAACAATCTCCCCCTATTTGGAGAAGTCATAACCCTTAGTCAATGATATACACCATACATAACAAATTTTCAGTATGATGTAAAACAGTATTATATGACAGGGAAAATACTTAAACATGCATGAATAGAACATGTATAAACAATTAGCTCAGAATAATTAATGTAATAGATTTGAACCATGACATAATGTTCTTACAAATTCCAACATTTTCATTAACCAAAAGTTTACATAGAGTTTAATGCAAATGATTACAATTTGTAAACTTAAGAAAATGCTATCCTATGGCTGCTCTGGTTCCTTGGTTACAATCCCCATTCCAGATTGAATCTTTTCTTGAACTGGAGCTTCATTGTCATCAGCAGCAGCAGGCTTCTTCCCTTTGAGATCTTTCTTTTTCAGCTCTTCAGCCTTTATCTTCTGCCTTTCAAAATAGTGATAAGGCTTAGGGAAATACTTGCTAGGCTCCTGTGCATTAGGAGGTAGCTTTCCCAGTTTAGCCTTCCTTCTATATTGTACAATGGCCTCTTGCCTATTCTCATGTTTTCTCCACTCCAGGTCAGAATACCACTTGCCTCTATCCAGGACATTGTCCTTAGCAGCCTTCCAAGCAGTTAAGATGATATTCCTGGATGTGGGGCTCCATTGTTCAAAATCTGGCCTTAATTCAGCTTGCTCTCTGAATCTTTTCTTAGATAATTGAGCCTCTTGTTCTTTTAACAAAGCCTCTTGTTCTTTGAGTATTTCCTCTGGCATAGGCTGGATAACTTTCTCAAGAATGATATTCTGATTACCCTCAGGAGGACTATACATAGACTATATTTCTTGATGTATCATGTCAAAATCTGTAGGAGGGTATATCACTTGAGCCACTTCAGCTTGCTCTCCTCCAAAGTATGCAGGATGTATTCCAGACTCTGCAACATTGTCATCATCACATAAGGGTGGATATCCAAGGGTGGCTCTGATGGAATTTGAAATCCATTTGGCATGATTAGAGCCTTCCTTGACTAATACCCTCTCCCCCTTTATGACTTCTCTCTCTATGTGATCCCTCAGATCATCTTTCTGAAACCTGATCTGGGCATTCAGATAGTTAACTCCATCTTTATAAAATGATTTCAACATTTGGAGCTTTTCAGTGATTAGCTTCTGTGAATCCTGGAGGGCAGAATGAACTGCAAGTAGGCTCTCTTGGAGTTGCTTATCAAACTCAGCTTTGGCAGCAGCACTGTGTGCAGTCTAGGCAGTTGCTATATTCTTCATTTCAGTGAGTATGGCATTATGAGAAGCAGTCAAGTTTTCATTCATTCGTATTTGATTTTCTAGAACATATCCTTGCTTCACTGCCAGGTCATCAAGTTGTGTCTTTATCTTCTCTTGATGTGTAGCCAGATAGACCACTGCATTGTCTCCTTTATGGAAACAATCAGTCATTTCATTCTTGTTGAGATTCACTTCAAATCTGATAGATTTGATGTCTTGTGCAAGATCAAATTGCAGGGATTTATGCCCTTCATCCATATACTTTTCTAGAGCTTGTCGTTGCTCATCCAGCTTAATCTATAAAGCCACCATCAGTGAACTATAATCAGTAGATGGGGCAGGCTGTGGAGCAATTGTCTGTAGGGCTTTCTTATAGTTCTGGCTTCTTCTCTTGAAGACCTGGAACTTCCTTTTCTTGGCTCTAGCAGCCTCTTCATCTTCTGAAGCAGAAGTACTGACTAGGTTTACTCTATCCTTAGGACTAGGATGTGAATCCTTCTCAGTCCTTGGTAGCCCTTCAGCATCTCTTGGCTCCTCAGTCTCCTTGCTTGCAGTTTCCTCTACAATCTCCACATGCTCCCCCTCAATATTGGCTCTTCTCCCCCTCAGCAGCAGCTTTCTCTCTCTCTAAATCAGTTTGTAGAAGATCAGGGAACAGCTCTTCTAATGTAAATTCCTGTTGAGAATGGGCTGGAGAATCTCTGATCTCATCAACCACTTTATCAGCAATAGATGTGTCCTCCATGACAACATCTTGTGGTTGAGGTTGTATCTGTGTTTGCTGATGAACATCAGGTAATGAATTAGTCAAAACTTCATCCTCAATAGTGAAATCTAATTGATTAATTTCAGTGATTACCTCTAGTATGGTTTGAGTAGCCCTTTCACTCTCTAGTGGAGTTGGCTCTTCCACATGTAGAGGCTCCCCCTGGAGTGGATCTAGGTGAATTGGGCTAGCTGGTGGTAGCTCCCCCTGCCTATGTGCATCTTATAGTCTTGCTGGAGACTGTGCAGCATTTCTACCATGTTCATCATCAGAACTAAACACCACTTGCTCTTTAGAGCTGCTAGAGGATTCTTGAGCCACAATGGCTGTCTTCTTCTTCTTCTGAGGTGTGTCCTTTACTGGAGATGGCAATTACTTTGTCAGCACCCTATCCCACCTTGAGAAAATTCTCAAATCCATTCTCCTCATGTGGTTTATCTTGGAACCTACAGCCTGGTTCATCACTTCAGGTATACTACCAGCTAAGTATAGACTCAGAATTCTACCTAGATTGGGCTTCTTCAGGCTCTCTTTTATCTTATCAAACAGAACTACTGACCAGCCAGTCTTAAGTTTGAAGATAATCCTTATCATCAAACTGAACATATAAGCTGAAACTCTGTCATGTCCTCCAGGCTTGCTCAGGATGACCTTGCCAACTATTTCAGACAGAAACTTTCCTTGGATGTTCATCCCTTTTCTATTGAAAACTGATCCAATTTTCAGGTTTGAATCCAGTCCACACCATCGCAATGCCTCTCTAGTCTTAGAAGAAGATACATCTTCTTCCTCTTTTGTTCTTGGTAGTTGAAGTACCTTCCTTAGACTTTTCTGTGTGACCTTGACTTTGGTCCCATGAACTCTGGACTTAATCTTGAGTCTAGTATCATCAAGTGAAGCTGCACTCAAAACTTCAAGGACCTCCTTCTTCCAGATCTTGATTGGTTCTGATACAAGGTATTCCAACCCAGTCTCGGCAATTAGGGTTATCACACCTTTGATTTCGGGTTCCGTGTCATCAAAGGCGTGTCGCACGAGCTCATATCCTTCATTAATGTTCTCTTCTAGCTTGGGAGCCATTAGGGTTTGAAGAAATTTTGAATTTAGAGAAGAGAGATGTCGACACACAAGTTTGGTCTCGAGACTAAGGTGAGCGTGTCGACAAACACTGGGGAAAACCTATTTATACCCTTCTAGAATCGAAGGTGAAAAGGCGCGTCAAAATACTTAAATTTTGTCAACACTGTTGAAAAGTGTCGACACTTACTGCTAATGTCTCGACAACTATGTGTCGACACAAGTATAGTCGACAGAATATATGTGTCGACACTTATATATGTGTCGACACCACTCAGCTCGACACTTAGTCGAGACTCTACTAGACTAATTCTGTGTAAATCCTAAGTGTCGACACCACCCTGGATGTGTCGACACCTACACTACATGTGTCGACACTAATTATCTGAAGTGTCAACACAGACTTCCTAGATGTGTCGACACCATTTCTCTGAAATGTCGACACAACTACTATGTGTCGACACAGACAACTCTGTGTGTCGACACCTTTTTACTTAGCCAATTTTGTAAACTATTCTAAGTTTATCATCCTTAATTCAATTTTAAATTTATTAAATTTGGGTTCATATAAGGGCTTAGTATACATATCAGCTAATTGATTTTCTGTCTTAACATACTCTAGGGAAATATCTTCTTTTTCCACATGTTCTCTTAAAAAATGGTATTTTATTTCTATGTGCTTAGTCCTACTATAAGAGACAGGATTATTTGCAATAGAAATGGCACTAGTAGAATCACAAAATAAAGGTGTTCTACTTACTTGAATACCATAATCTTCTAGCTGGTGTTGTATCCATAGTAGTTGTGCACAGCAGCTTCCTGCAGCAACATACTCTGACTCAGCTGTGGAGATAGCCACACTGGTCTGCTTCTTTCTACTCCAAGACACCAGCCTTCCACCTAGAAATTGACAGGTTCCTGTGGTACTCTTTCTATCTTCCTTGCAGCCTGCAAAATCTACATCTGAATAACCTGTCAGTTCAAAATCTCCATTCCTAGGGTACCAAAGGCCTAGATAAGGAGTGCCCTTAAGATATCTCAAAATTCTTTTGACTGTTGTCAAATGAGATTCTTTAGGACAAGCTTGGTACCTAGCACAGACACATGTAGCATACATGATATCTGGTCTACTAGCAGTAAAATACAGTAGGGAGCCAACTATCCCTCTATACAAAGTTTCATTTACAGGTTTCCCCGCATCATCTTTGCTTAGAGACATTGTTGACCCCATATGAGTTTTCATGGTAGTAGATGATTCTATACCATACTTCCTTATCAATTCTAGGGTAAACTTAGACTGGCATATGGATAAACCATCCTCAGTCTGTCTAACTTGGAGACCCAAGAAGAACTTAAGTTCCCCCATACTGTCCATTTCAAATTGTCCTTGCATTAGTTTTGCAAACTTTTTGCAAAGACTACTTTCTGTAGACCCAAATATGATGTCATCTACATATATTTGGATTAAGATAATCTTGCCTCTGGATTCCCTAAGGAACAGAGTCTTGTCTATTTTCCCCCTTGTGAATTTATTATCAATGAGGAAACTAGACAGGGTCTCATACCAAGCCCTAGGGGCTTGTTTTAACCCATACAAAGCCTTCCTAAGTCTATATATATAGTCAGGTTTAACAGAATCTACAAAACTTGATGGCTGCTCAACATAGACTTCTTCCTTCCGGTTTCCATTTAGAAAAACTGACTTAACATCCATTTGTTATACTTTAAACCCTTAAAATGTTGCATAGGCCAAGAATATCCTGATTGCCTCCAGTCTTACTACTGGAGCAAAGGTTTGATCAAAATCAATACATTCTTCCTGCCTATATCCTTTTGCAACAAGTCTAGCTTTATTCTTTATAATAATTCCATTCTCATCCAACTTGTTTCTAAAGATCCACTTAGTTCCAATAATGTTGTGGCCCTTTGGTTTAGGAACAAGCTCCCAGACCTTGCATCTTTTGAACTGGTTCAGCTCCCCTTGCATGGCCTCAATCCAATGAGGGTCTAGGATTGCTTCTTCAAATTTCTTTGGCTCTACCTGGGATAGAAAGCTGGAGTAGAGAACTGAACTTAGATTCCTGCTCCTTGTTTGTACCCCTTGTCTGAGATCTCCAATAATTTGATTGGTTGGATGATCTTTTAAATGCCTATTTGTTGTAGGTAGCCTGTCTTCTGGTTGTACACCTTCAGCTTCTTCATTCAACTACACCTCCTGGTCTTCTTCAGTAATAGGAGTATCTTGTACTCCCCCTGGACAGCAGCCACCATCTTCCACTTCCTGACTTGCAGTAGGACCTTCTGCAATAGTAAGCTTGTCCATCTTCTCAGTTACACCTGTGGAGCTGCAAACACTTCTAGGCAATTCATTGTTAATGAGTCTAGCTTCATCAAACACTACATGTACTGACTCTTCTACAACTTGAGTAATCAAGTTGTAGACCCTATAAGCCTTACTGTTGTTGATATACCGAACAAAGATTCCCTCTTGGGATTTGGCAGCAAACTTGATGAAAGATATTGTACTTACTCACCTAGAGGGGGGGTGAATAGGTGACTTAAATCTTTTTAACTTTTTAGGCAGAATTCAGAGTTTATCACAGAATTATAACACAGCAATTAACCAGCAATCACAGCAATCAATCCAGCACACAGTGAACACACAAATTTATAGTGGTTCCCCAAGATTTGGGTACATCCACTTTCCTCCTTCGCCTATCTAGCAGTGTACTAGATTCGGCCAAACTCCTCCACTATCTCAGATCCTCAAATCTTACACTCAGAACCCCAAACCAAGGTTCCTACAGCTCAGGCCCAAGGCCCTACAACTCAGCTTCTTCACAAAGCCTACACTCAGCTTCTTCACAAAGCCTACACTCAGCCACCAAGGCCTACACTCAGAGATAAAAATCTCCTACACTCAGGCACACAGTCCCTACACTCAGCCTTTATAATTATAGGCTTACAAACTCAGATCCCTAAGGATCCTACAAGATAATATGAATACAAAAATGTAAACTCTACAACTCAGAGAAAAGAGAGAAGAGTTGTGAGTTTCTTGATGAGTTCTTGGAAGAACTCAGCTGAGATCAAACTGACTTGGCTTTCTTCAAAGCTTATTGAATGTAGAACACAATAAGATTGATCTCCTCTGCAGTTGATCCTTGATCTCTGCTACTTAAGATTCAGAACAAAATTTGAACCCTTCTTCTCAGCCTGGTTCCAACGGCTGTCTTCTTGGATGGAGCTCTCTCTCTCCAACTACTTAGATCTTCACTTGATTCTTCAAGGAATAGCTAGATCTTCTTCTTTTTCAATTACTTGATCAACTTGAACAACATCTTCTGTAGACAGTATAAGCCTATTTATAGGCCTTCTTCATGGTAACCGGCTGGTCCGGTTCTTAACTGATTTCTGACAACTCTGACAGGTGCAGTAGACCGGCTGGAATAGCAGCTGTCAAGTCATCCAGTCAGTTCTTGAAAATTCTATAACTGTCTGAAAGTGTCGAGACTGTCTGTCTTTAAGTGTCGACACTTATAGACCAAGTGTCGACACAAGTTATCTAAGTGTCGACACTAGCCTACAAGGTGTCGACACAACTCCTTGTGTTGTAGAATGCACTTCTCGACAAAGCTTCTTCTTCATGTGTCGACACTGATATTGAGTGTCGACACAACACTTTGTTCTTCAGCACTTTGTTGAATTCTTGTAAGTGTCGACACAACACCTTTGTGTCGACACATCTTCATGTGTTGAACTTGTTCAGTGTCGACACATCTTCTTGGTGTCGACACATGCCTTCTGTGTTGATACTTGCTGAGTGTCGACACTGCTCCTTGTGTCGACACATCTTCTTCTGTTGAGACTCTGCCTGAGTGTCGACACATCTCCTTAGTGTCGACACTTGTACTTAGAATATTTTTGTTGAATCTTTGCTGAGTGTCGACGCAGCATCCTAGTGTCGACACTTTCTTCATGTACTGTGTGTGTCGACACATTCTTCATTGTGTCGACACTTTCTTCAGGTGTTGAGTCTTCAGCTGAGTGTCGACACATTCTTTCTTGATTCGACACTTTCTTCAAGTGTTGACTCTTCTGCTGTGTGTCGACACATTGCTCTAGGTGTCGACACTTATACTTAGACTCTGCTGACTTTTGCTGAGTGTCGACACAGCCTCCAAGTGTCAACACTTTTTGATGTAGACACAGTTTCTCTGGGTGTCGACACAACTGCTAAGTGTCGACACTGCTTCACTACACTTTTCTTCACTGAGTGTCGACACAGCTCCTTGTGTCGACACTTTGTGTCTGGTGTCGACTCTGCATCCCTGGTGTCGACACAAATACTCCAAGTGTCGACACTGCTTGCCTGGGTGTCGACACAAGTCTTCTTAAGTGTCGACACTTTCCCTCTGGGTATCGACACATGGACTTAGAAACTTTTTCTTCTTTCTTGTAAATACTTAACATGCACAAGTAAACTCAACATACATCAAATACATTTTGATGTATATCATTGAGTAGGGTGAGGTTTCTTCAAATCAGGTACATTTAAACCAATGTACCCAACAATCTCCCCCTATTTGGAGAAGTCATAACCCTTAGTCAATGATATACACCATACAGAATAAAATCATAGCATGATGTAGAGGAGGATTATATAACAGGGCAAAACATAACATGTATTAAACAAACATGCATACACAGATATCATCACAGAACAATTATGAAATAGATTTAACATATAACACATTGTTCTAATATCTTGTCATATTCATTTTCCAAAAGTTTACAAAGTGTTTAACAATCAAAATATTACAATTGTAAACTCAAGAAAATTTCTATGCTATTTTTGATCAGCATCTTTGATCACTATCCCTTTTCCAGACTGTATCTTGGCTTGCACAGAAGCTTCAGCATCTTCAGTTTCAGCAGGCTTTTTCCCTTTCAGCTCCTTCTTCTTTAGCTCTTCAGCTTTGATCTTTTGCCTTTCAAAATAATGATATGGCTTGGGAAAGTACTTGCTAGGCTCCTGAGCAGTAGGAGGTAGCTTTCCCATCTTGGCCTTTCTTCTATATTGGACTATGGCTTCTTGCCTTGTCTCATGCTTTCTCCATTCCAATTCAGAAAACCACTTGTTTCTGTCTTGTATATTATCTTTTGCAGCTTTCCATGCAGTTAAGATTATGTTTCTTGAAGTGGGGCTCCACTGCTCAAAGTCTGATCGCTCCCTGAACCTCTTTTTAGACAGTCTCGCTTCTTCTTCTTTCTGCAGAGCTTCTTGCATAGCCTCAGATACTGGCTGAACAACCTTCTCTATGATGACATTTTGCTGTCCCCCTGGTGGGCTATACATGGATTGTATATCAGCTTGAATCATATCAAAATCTGGAGGAGGGTAGATTACTTGAGCCACTTCAGGTTGCTCTCCTCCTAGATATGCAGGATGTATCCCAGATTCTACAACATTGTCATCATCACACAAAGGAGGATATCCAAGAGTAGCTCTGATAGAATTAGAAATCCACTTAGCATGATCAGAGCTGGCTTTGACTAATACCCTCTCCCCCTTTATGACTTCTCTTTCTATGTGATCTCTGACATCATCTTTCTGAAATCTCACTTGGTTATCCAAATAGTTGACTCCATCTTTAAAGAAAGGTTTCAACCTTTGGAGTTTGTCAGTTATCAGCTTCTGAGAGTCTTGAATTGCAGTTGTAATAGCAGTTAAGCTCTCTTGCAGTGTTTTATCAAAATCTGCCTTAGCAGTAGCAGTAGAAGTTGTCAGTCCAGCAGCTATGTTCTTCATCTCTGTGACAATTGCATTATGTGAAGCAGTTAAGTTATCATTCATTCTGATCTGGTTCTCAAGAACATACCCTTGCTTCAGTGCAATGTCATCTACTTGAGCTTTTATTTTCTCTTGATGAGTTGCTAAATAGACTACTGCATTCCCTCCCTTGTGGAAGCAGTCAGTCATCTCCTTTTTATTAAGATTCATTTCAAATCTTATAGACTTTATAACTTGGGCTAGATCAAACTGTAAGGATTTATGCCCTTCATCCACATAGGTTTCAATGGCTTTCCTGTGCTCATCAAGTTTTATTTGCATAGCAACCATGAGAGAACTATAATCTATAGATGGTGCTGGTTGAGATATAGGCTGTGGAGCAATAGTTTGTAGAGCCTTTTTGTAAGTCTGGCTCCTTCTCTTGAATACTTGAAATTTCCTTTTCTTAGCTCTTGAAGCTTCCTCATCTTCTGAAGCTGATGTGCTGGCTATATCTACCCTCTCTCTAGGTAGCTCCTCAACAGCTTGGGGCTTCACAGGCTCTTGCCTTGCAGGTTCTTCATCAAGTATTACCTGCTCCCCGTCAACTTGAGACTTCTCCCCCTCAGCAGCAGCACTGTCCTTCTCAAGGTCTGCTTGATCCAGATTAAGGAAGAGATCTTCCATAGTAAATTCTTGTGGAGAATGGGCAGGAGAAACTCTTGGCTCATATACTACTGGATCAGATTCTACTTGAACTGTAACAGATGTGTCCTCCATGACAACATCTGGGAGTTGGCTATCAATCTGAGATTGCTGATTAACATCATTCAATGAATCAGACAAATCAGTACCCTCTATAGGAAAATATAAAGTATTAATCTCAGTGATTACCTCAAGGATGATGTGGGTGGCTCTTTCACTTTCAAGAGGAGTTGGCTCTTCCACAACTAGAGGCTCCCCCTGGATTTGATCCTGGTGTATGGAGCTAGCTGACGGTAGCTCCTTCTGCCTCTCTGCAGCATCTTGTTGACCTGGAGACTTCCCAGCATTTTCTTCTACATCCTCTTCTGGAGTAAAGACAACTTGCTCTTCACTACCAGAGCTGCTAGATGAAACCTGAGCCACTGGGGCAGTTTTCTTCTTCTTCTTCTGGGGTGTTACTTTCTCAGGAGTTATTTTCTCAGGGGTTGGCATCTCCTTAGACAAAACCCTGTCCCATCTAGAGAATATCCTCATGTCCATTTTCCTCATATGATTGATTTTACTGCCAGCAGCTTGACCCATAACCTCTGGTATGCTACCAGCTAGGTATAAACTTATTATTCTACCCAAATTGGGTTTCTTCATACTCTCCTTGATCTTTTCAAAGACTACTACAGACCAATCAGTTTTAGGCTGAAGATTATCCTGGTCATGAGATTGAACATATGGGCAGATACCCTATCATGCCCTCCAGGCTTACTTAAGATCACTTTGCCAACAATTTCTGATAGAAATTTACCCTGGCTGTTCATCCCCTTCCTATTGAAAACAGATCCAATTTTCAGTTTGGAATCTAGACCACACCATGTCAATGCTTCTCTGGTCGTAGAAGCAGTTACTTCATCCTCTTCTTTTGTCCTTGGCAGGTGTAGAACCTTTCTCAAACTTTTGGGAGAGACCTTCACTTTTTCTCCATGGACCCTGGACTTGATCTTGAATCCAGATTCGTCTACTTTAGCTCCATTCAGGAATTCCAGTACTTCTTTCTTCCAGATCTTAGTCGGCTCAGAAACAAGAAATTCTAACCCTGAGTCTGCAACTAGGGTTACTACATCCTTGATTTCCTAGTCTGCTTCGTCAAACGCTTGTCGCACCAGTTCGTAGCCTTCATTGACGTTCTCCTCGAGCTTTGGCGCCATTAGGGTTTGAAGAATTTGACTGGAGAGAAGAGAGGTGTCGACACACAAGTTTGGTCTCGAAACTTTAGTGAGCGTGTCGACAGACAATGGAGAAATTCTATTTATACCTTTATAGGTTTGAAGATGAAAAGGCGGGTTAACTAACTTAAATTGTGTCGACACTTGTTGAAAAGTGTCGACACAGACTTATAATGTCTCGACACACTGTGTCGACACAAGTTTAATCAACAGAATATATGTGTCGACACTTGTTTATGTGTCGAGACCACATAACTCGACATTTAGTCAAGACTTTACTTAGATAATTCTGAGTAAACACTAAGTGTCGACACCACCTTGGTTGTGTCGACACCTACTTGTCATGTGTCGACACTAATTTTCTGAAGTGTCGACACCAACTTCCTAGATGTGTCGACACCTTTTCCCTGAAGTGTCGACACCACTTTGCTGTGTCGACACAGATATCTCTGTGTGTCGACACCTTTTTACTTAGCCATTTCTATAAACTTATTCTAAGTTTATCATACTTAGTTCAATTTTAAACCTATTGAACTTAGTTTCTTCTAAGGGCTTAGTATACATATCAGCTAGTTGATTATCTGTTCTAACATATTCCAGTAAAATATCTTCTTTTTCTACATGTTCCCTAAGAAAATGATATTTTATTTCAATATGTTTAGTTCTACTATGGGAAACAGGATTGTTTGCAATTGATATAGCACTAGTAGAATCACAAAATAATGGAGTTCTACTTACCTGAATTCCATAGTCCTCAAGCTGATGTTGTATCCATAGAAGTTGAGCACAGCAACTTCCTGCAGCCACATATTCTGATTCTACAGTGGAGATAGCCACACTTGTTTGCTTCTTGCTACTCCATGAAATCAGTCTTCCTCCTTAGGAATTGACAGGTTCCAGTTGTGCTTTTTCTGTCTTCTTTGCATCCTGCAAAGTCTGCATCTGAATAACCTGTTAGTTCAAAATCCCCATTCCTAGGGTACCAGAGGCCTAGATAAGGAGTGCCCTTTAGATATCTCAATATCCTTTTGACTGCTGTCAAATGAGACTCTTTAGGGCATGCTTGATACCTTGCACAGACACATGTAGCATACATGATATCTGGTCTACTTGCAGTCAAATATAATAGGGAGCCAACTATCTCTCTATACAAAGTCTCATCTACAGGTTTCCCTGCATCATCTTTGCTAAGAGACATACTTGACCCCATAGGAGTCTTCATGGTACTGAATGAATCCATACCATACTTCCTTATGAGTTCTAGGGTAAACTTAGACTGGCATATGGATAATCCATTCTCAGTCTGTCTAACTTGGAGACCCAAGAAGAACTTAAGTTCCCCCATACTACTCATCTCAAATTGTCCTTGCATTAGTTTTGCAAACTTTTTGCAAAGACTACTTTCAGTAGACCCAAATATTATGTCATCTACATATATTTGGACTAGTATAACTTTGCCTTTGGATTCCCTAAGGAAGAGAGTCTTGTCTATTTTCCCCCTTGTGAACTTATTCTCAATGAGGAAACTAGACAGGGTTTCATACCAAGCCCTAGGGGCTTGCTTTAACCCATACAATGCTTTCCTAAGTCTATAGACATGATTAGGTTGAGTTGAATCAACAAAACCTGATGGTTGTTCCACATAGACTTCCTCTTTTAGATTACCATTCAGAAAGGCTGACTTTACATCCATTTAGTAAACTTTAAATCCTTGAAAGGTTGCATAGGCCAGGAACATCCTTATGGCATCCAGTCTGGCTACTGGAGCAAAGGTTTGATCAAAGTCAATACCTTCTTCCTGCCTATATCCATTAGCAACCAATCTTGCTTTGTTCTTAATGATGACTCCATGTTCATCCATCTTGTTCCTAAAGATCCACTTGGTCCCAATTATGTTGTGGTCTTTTGGTTTAGGAACAAGTTCCCAGACCTTGCATCTATTGAACTGATTCAGCTCTTCTTGCATTGCCTCAATCCAATGAAGGTCTAGGATGGCTTCTTCAAACTTCTTTGGTTCAACCTGGGATAGAAAACTGGAGAAGAGCACTGCATTCAGATTTCTGCTCCTTGTTTGTACCCCTTGTCTTGGATCACCAATGATTTGTTCTGCTGGATGATCTCTTAGATGCCTATTGGCTGGAGGCATCCTGGCTTCAGGTTGAACTTCTTCAACTTCTTCATCTTGTTGTACTCCTTGGACTTCATCTGCATTAGGTACATGTATTACTCGCCCTGGACAGCAGCCACTATCTTCTACTTGTTGTCTTGCAGTAGGTTCTTCTTCTATAGTGAGCTTGTCCATCTTCTTAGTTATACCTGTGGGGCTGCAAATACTACTAGACAACTCATTGTTAATAAGTCTAGTTTCATCAAATACTACATGTACAGACTCTTCTACAACTTGAGTAGACAAGTTATAGACTCTATAAGCCTTACTATTGTTGCTGTACCCAACAAAGATCCCCTCTTGGGACTTGGCAGCAAACTTAGTCAAGTAAGACTTTCCATTGTTAAGTATAAAGCACTTACAACCAAAGATCCTGAAGTAGGATAGGTTTGGTTTTCTGCCTTTCACAACCTCATAGGGGGTCTTGTTGTGGCTTTTAGTAATGGTAGCCCTATTAATTACATGGCATGCAGTATTCACTGCTTCAGCCCAGAAATATTCTGGTAGTGATGTATCACTTAATAGGGTCCTACCAGCCTCAATCAAGGTTCTATTCTTCCTCTCAGCAATGTCATTTTGCTGAGGTGTTCTTGGTGAAGAAAACTCTTGAAATATCCCAAATTCTTCACATAGTTTTGCCATACTATCAGACTGAAATTCAGTACCATGGTCACTTCTTATTTTGACCACTGTACTATCTAGTTCATTCTGAATTTGTTTGACAAAGCTATAGAAGACACTAGGTGTTTCAGATTTCTGTCTAAGGAAGAACACCCAGGAAAACCTTGAGTAGTCATCTACCACTACAAAGGTATAGACCTTCCTACCTAGGCTGTGAACTGGCATAGGACCAAAGAGATCCATATGCAAGAGGTATAAACACCTCACAGCATCTTTGTTTTCAATGCTACTAAAGGTGGATCTAGTCTGCTTGCCCTTTTGACAAGCTGAGCAAATACCATCTTTAATACACTTAACTTGAGGACCATTCCTCACTAACTCTTTACTAAAGAGTTGCCCAATTATCTTGTAATTTAGATGGGCTAGCCTCTTGTGCCATTTGACACAATGAGAGACTTTCTCATCGGCTACAAGACACACTGGAGAACCATTGTTCTCAACCATAATTTCTAGGCAGTAGACATTCCTTTTTCTATAACCAGTCAAAATGATCTCTTGATCATTTGACCTCCTGATATGACAACCATCTTTGACAAATGAGATGTCATATCCTACATCACTCAATTGACTTATACTAATAAGGTTATGTTTCAAACCTTTAACATAGGCCACTTGAGTAATTGTAATATAGGAGTTAGATATGTTACCAAAACCCTTGATGATTCCTTTTTCAGAACCACCAAAGGTGACTTTAGGACCATCTTTGATTGGAGTGAAGTCCTTTAGCAATCCCCTTGTTCCAGTCATGTGTCTGGAACATCCACTGTCCAAGTACCATATTGGGGCATGACCACTTGGACTCACCTGCAAAACAGATTAGTGAACCTTAGAACCCAAAGAATTCTTGGGTCCTTGGTACTAGTTAGTTTGCTTCCTAACAAAGCTACCTGCAGGTTTTCCAACAGGCAGTTTGTTACTCACTTTGGCACTAGCATTGTGCCAACAGTCCATGGCAAAGTGGCCTACCTTGCCACAGCACCAACACTCAAACTTATTGTACCTTTGCTTAGGTATAGTCTTAGCTGTTTTATCTACAGCTTGCTTGTTGAGAGCTGGGGCTTTGCCCTTGGACTTGGACTTGGACTGAACAGTCCTAGCTGGTTTAGTAAACCCCAGTCCAGCTTTACCTTTTTGATGAACAAATTCATCAATTAAGGGTAGAACTGACTTTGGTTTAGAAAACTTAGCAACCAAATCTCTCTCCTTCTGAAGACTAATCTCCAGACTTTTGATTTGATCATTCTTAAATGATATAGTCCCCATCTGAATCACAGTTATGTGCTTCAGTCTGGCTATCTCATTAAGTTTTTGATCAAACAACTTCTCATAATCAGTTGCAGCCATTTTGAGACTTGCAATCTCCTTAGCTTGACTCTTGGCCAAGGATTTGCATTTCTTAAATGCTTGCAACAGAACTTTATATTCATCTATCAACTGATGAATATCCTCTTCAGACTCAGATGCATTCTCATCACTTGATGAAGATGAATCTGATTCTGTACTAGCACAAGAAATTGAACTGAAAGAACAATTTTGTACCTTACTAGGTCCTGGCTGCTCCAGGATTTTGTCACTTACTGTCAATGTCATTAGCCCTTGGCACTGACTGTCCTCTTGTTCATATATAGAGTTCATGATCTGAATGAACTCTTCTTCTTCTTCCTCAGCAAACAGTCCTATATATGCCTCAGCATCTGACTCAGTTTCTGATGAAGAAATGTCTGACAAGCTCTTATCCTTTTTGGCAACAAAAGACTTTTCCTTCTTACCCTTGAATGGAGTCTTTTTCTTATCATTAGACTCCTTCATTTTCTCTGGACAGTCTGCAACAACATGTCCTTGTCTATTACAGCAATAGCATACAATTTTTGAAAGAGTTGCTTTGCTAGACTTGGTCTTTTTTCCTGTCTTTCTTTGAAGACTTTTTATTCTGATAATAGTCTTCTTTACCCTGTGAAGTAGATGGCTTTGTCCTCCACTGTTTCCTCTTTAAGAGCTTCTGAAAATGTCTTGTGAAGGCAGCAAAGTCCTCATCACTTTCACTGCTTTCAGACTTTCTACTGGCTGACTCATCTGACTCAGTTTCAGCTGCTTTTGGAGGTGGAGTAGGTGACTTACTTTTGTACTTTCTGGTGGCTTCTGTCTTGAAGGCCACTATCCTTTCTCTATGTTCACTTCTTGTTGACTTCTCCTCTTCTTTCCTCACCATCAACTGCATTTCATAGGACAGCAGTTTTCTAAACAGTATTGGTGGAGGAATTTCTGCTAACTTTGCCATCTCCCTAATGGCACAGATCTTGGTGTCCCAATCCTTTGTAAGGGACCTTAAGAACTTATCATTAAGCTCATAATTACTGAACTCTCTGCCATAGGACATAAGCTCATTCACAATCCTATAGAACTTCTTATAGCATTCAGTTATGCTATCAGCCCTACCTTGCCTGAAGCTTTCATATTCTTGGTTGAGCAAAGATTTTCTGTCTTGCCTCACTTCTTCAGAACCCTCCATATACACTATCAAGGTATCCCACATCTCCTTAGATGTCTTGCAGTGTATTAAATTCTGAAAGGTAGCATCATCAATGGCACTCACAATGATATTCTGAGCCCTCTTGTCCATTGTGGCTAGAACTATCTCATCCTTTGTCATTTCAGAGAAATCCTTAGGTGTTCTCTGATTTGCATCTAAGACTGAAACCTTCATGGGCACATATGGCCCTTCTTTCACTGTGATATAAATCCTAGGGTCTGAGGCTTCCATAAACAGTCTCACCCTTTCCTTCCAGATGCCAAAGATCTCTTTTCTACATATGGGTACCTTCATGGATCCCAATTCCTTATGATTCTTAGTGGAACCCATGGTTCTTGATTTTCTTGATTCTGTAATGTACTTAGACTGAATCTGCCAACAGGATCTACTCAGACAGTTAAGTCCTCTTTTGAGTAACCTGGCTCTGATACCACTTGAAAGATATTGTACTTACTCACCTAGAGGGGGGGTGAATAGGTGACTTAAATCTTTTTAACTTTTTAGGCAGAATTCAGAGTTTATCACAGAATTATAACACAGCAATTAACCAGCAATCACAGCAATCAATTCAGCACACAGTGAACACACAAATTTATAGTGGTTCCCCAAGATTTGGGTATATCCACTTTCCCCCTTCGCCTATCTAGCAGTGTACTAGATTTCGGCCAAACTCCTCCACTATCTCAGATCCTCAGATCTTACACTCAGAACCCCAAACCAAGGTTCCTACAGCTCAGGCCCAAGGCCCTACAACTCAGCTTCTTCACAAAGCCTACACTCAGCTTCTTCACAAAGCCTACACTCAGCCACCAAGGCCTACACTCAGAGATACAAATCTCCTACACTCAGGCACACAGGCCCTACACTCAGCCTTTATAATTACAGGCTTACAAACTCAGATCCCTAAGGATACTACAAGATAATATGAATACAAAAATGTAAACTCTACAACTCAGAGAAAAGAGAGAAGAGTTGTGAGTTTCTTGATGAGTTCTTGGAAGAACTCAGCTGAGATCAAACTGACTTGGCTTTCTTCAAAGCTTCTTGAATGTAGAACACAATAAGATTGATCTGCTCTGCAGTTGATCCTTGATCTCTGCTACTTAAGATTCAGAACAAAATCTGAACCCTTCTTCTCAGCCTGGTTCCAACGGCTGTCTTCTTGGATGGAGCTCTCTCTCTCCAACTACTTAGATCTTCACTTGATTCTTCAAGGAATAGCTAGACCTTCTTCTTTTTCAATTACTTGATCAACTTGAACAACATCTTCTGTAGACAGTATAAGCCTATTTATAGGCCTTCTTCATGGTAACCGGCTGGTCCGGTTCTTAACTGATTTCTGACAACTCTGACAGGTGCAGTAGACTGGCTGGAATGGCAGCTGTCAAGTCATCCAGTCAGTTCTTGAAAATTCTGTAACTGTCTGAAAGTGTCGAGACTGTCTGTCTTTAAGTGTCGACACTTATAGACCAAGTGTCGACACAAGTTGTCTAAGTGTCGACACTAGCCTACAAGGTGTCGACACAACTCCTTGTGTTGTAGAACGTACTTCTCGACACCGTTTCTTCTTCATGTGTCGACACTGATATTGAGTGTCGACACAACACTTTGTTCTTTAGCACTTTGTTGAATTCTTGTAAGTGTCGACACAACACCTTTGTGTCGACACATCTTCATGTGTTGAACTTGTTCAGTGTCGACACATCTTCTTGGTGTCGACACATGCCTTCTGTGTTGATACTTGCTGAGTGTCGACACTGCTCCTTGTGTCGACACATCTTCTTCTGTTGAGACTCTGGCTGAGTGTTGACACATCTCCTTAGTGTCGACACTTGTACTTAGAATATTTTTGTTGAATCTTTGCTGAGTGTCGACACAGCATCCTAGTGTCGACACTTTCTTCATGTACTGAGTCTTCTGCTGTGTGTCGACACATTCTTCATTGTGTCGACACTTTCTTCAGGTGTTGAGTCTTCAGCTGAGTGTCGACACATTCTTTCTTGTGTCGACACTTTCTTCAAGTGTTGACTCTTCTGCTGTGTGTCGACACATTGCTCTGGGTGTCGACACTTATACTTAGACTCTGCTGACTTTTGCTGAGTGTCGACACAGCCTCCAAGTGTCGACACTTTCTGATGTAGACACAGTTTCTCTGGGTGTCGACACAACTGCTAAGTGTCGACACTGCTTCACTACACTTTTCTTCACTGAGTGTCGACACAGCTCCTTGTGTCGACACTTTGTGTCTGGTGTCGACTCTGCATCCCTGGTGTCGACACAAATACTCCAAGTGTCGACACTGCTTGCCTGGGTGTCGACACAAGTCTTCTTAAGTGTCGACACTTTCCCTCTGGGTGTCGACACATGGACTTAGAAACTTTTTCTTCTTTCCTGTAAATACTTAACCTGCACAAGTAAACTCAACATACATCAAATACATTTTGATGTATATCATTGAGTAGGGTGAGGCTTCTTCAAATCAGGTACATTTAAACCAATGTACCCAACACTTGATTAGATAAGACTTACCATTGTTAAGGATATAGCACTTGCAACCAAAGATCCTGAAATATGATAGATTTAGTTTTATGCCCTTCACAATCTCATAGGGGGTCTTCTTGTGGCTCTTGGTGATAGTAGCCCTATTAATCACATGACAAGCAATGTTTACTGCCTCCAATGAAAGTGCAGCTAGATCTGATATACTCTAGAGGGGGGTGAATAGAGTATATGGTGCTTTGAAACTTTTTACAACAACTGTTGTAATAAGAGTGAGCAGGGAAGCAATAATAAATCTAATCACAGCACTAAGTTAAACAAAAGCTAAGCACAGAAAAATCAAGGCCAGAAACAAGAATGAAAACAAGCAAAACCAGAAGACACAAGGAAATATAGTGGTTCCCCTAAACTTGGGTACATCCACTCTTCTACCACCCTAGGTAGGAATCCACTGCAGGATGAGTTGATCAGGTGTCCTGGGCACCAATGAGCTTTTGATAAGGTGCTCAAAAACCAAAGCAGATTTTTTGATCAGGTGTCTTGCCACCAATGAGCATTTGACAAGGTGCTCAAAAACCAAGCTCAAACTTTTGAAGGGAGTTTGAGAAACCCTTTACAGAGATGGGGTGAGAGAGTGATGGAAGTCTTCTCTTTCTCAAACAACTGAGAAGACTATGTGGATTGTTGATGTCAAAGCTCCCCCTGAATCCTTGAGATCTTCAGGAAGAAAAGCTTTGCTGAGGGTGATAGGCCTTCAAAGATTGAACTCCAGCAATAGATGATTTCAGCAATGACTAAAATGTTGAATGTCTGGAGTCTAGAAATATGTTGGCCTTGAACACTTTGAAACTAAGGAGATCTGAAGATTTCTGAAAAGATTGATCTCCTTGGATGATTGTTCTTGAGAATTCTTTGAGACAGTATATGATGTCTAACTGTGTGTCTATCTCTCTGTAATCTGTATTCTATGTGAGATTCAAAAAACAACTCTTCTCTATTATTTTCTGATACAGAATAGAATAACATTCTCTTTCAAGTATAGTCGTTGGCCTGCATTAATTGCATCCTTAATTGCACAATCTCTTCTGGAGGAAAGTCCACAGAAATATTCCTTGAAAAATCCCTTGAAACTTTGTCCAGAAATGAATGAAAACGGCTAGGAAATCTCTGAATTAATTGCAGAATAACTCCTTAACTGATTTGAATTTGAGTTTAGAAACATCCTTTAAGTTATCTGAAATCGTCGAACTGAGCTCTGCTATCGTCGAGCTGAGCTCAGCGATCTGGAAATATACATCAAAAATATCGTCGATCTGAGCTCAAAGATCATCGAACTGAGCTCAGAGATAAAGATCCAAAGCAGAGTCAAAATCGTCGACCTGAGCTCACCGATCGTCGAATGGAGTTCGACGATATAATGAAGTTGAGCTCAGCGATCGTCGAATGGAGTTCGACGATCTGTCGAAGTTGAGCTAGACGATTGTCAACCGGAGTTCGACGAATCGTCGTGCTGAGCTCGACGATATGACTTAGTCTCCAAACACAAAATCTTGGTCTTCAGGGCAGCTTCCAAACCTAGACTTCTAACCCTTAGACTCAATTCTAATTAACCTATTGAGCTATACAGGAGGTCAAGCAAAGATTCCTAGAGACATAGTGATCCTGACCCAAATTAGTAATAGGGTGTTCCAACAATCTCCCCCTATTTGGGTTAGGATTACTATTTACAGACTTTGGAAGAATTTAAATAACAACATACAATCAGCAAAATAGAAAAACAACAGCTAGACATTGCAGAATCACAGAGATATATAGCATCCAGATAGTAATCAGAAATCACAGAAATTGTCACCTTACAATATCATTTCTTCTCCTTGCCCTTAACAAGTTTAATCTCTCTGTTAGGATTGAGGGCTTCCTTGTTTGATCTGGTATCATCTGCTGCACCCAAATATGTTTGCTTTTTAGGCCTGGGAACTACAGCTTCAGGATGTAATTCCATATACCTGTCAGAATCAAAGAATTTACTTGAAGCATATCTCTCTAGCTCTTTCTGTCTCTGTTCAGACATTGTTGAAATGTTGGAAGAATCTATTCCTGGCTCTCTAGCCTTTTTAATCTGATCCAGTGCAGCTAGTTCTTTTAACCTTGCAGTCCAAGCAGCTGGATTATTTTCAGGATCCTCAAAAGGTACAGGTGGCTCATATCTGTTAGAGGGATTGTCTTGAGGAGGCCTGGCAGACACAGTTTCTTTCAGCGTGTAAGGGAAAGGACCAGATGTTGTATCAGTAGAAATTTGTCCTCCCCTAGAATATGGGTGTTGCCTGGAGTACCATTTGGAGTAAACTTGAAGATCTCTTTGATTTCCTCTATACCCTCCTCTCCTAGAATATGAACCCCTAGATTGGCTTTCCCTATGGTAAGATCTGGCATGAGGCTGATAGGGAGCCTGACTTCTGGCTGGGGGTTGAGCTGCAGAGCTTCCACCTGCACCTGCATCAGGAGGAGGTGGTGGAGGAGGATGAGAGTGCTGGAATTGGGATGAACCCTTCTCATATTTTCTTTTCTTCTTCATTGCTTTCAGCTGGTTCTTGGAGTACTGCATCCAGTGCTCAGTGATAGGGCAGTCATGTAAAATGTAATATGGAATATCATTGTTATCCTTAACTTTGGCAGGAGGTACCCTCTTCATGGCTTTGCTCCTTGCCTTTCTTTTCCTAGCAATGGTAGCAGAAGAGTCATCAGAGTCTGTTCTAAATTCATCACTTTCAGAACTCTGGTCATCATAGAGAGCATCTATTTTCTTCATTAGATCCTTCTTGAGTTGTACAGAAGCAGATGAGGCAGAGGTTGTAGCAGCAGGTGTTGAAATGGTAACAACAGAGACAGCAGCAGATGTTGAAGGTGTTCCACTAGGAGTAGAAGCAGAAACAACAGCAGCAACAGATACTGGAGAGGTGACAACAGCAGTAACAGTCTCACTAACAGCAACAGAAACAGAAGGAATATCATCAAGGACTGCAGAAGGCTCAAATTCAGGTGCCTCTGACATCAGAATTTCCTTGGAAATTGGTTCATCAGAAATAGCAGAGACTTCAGCAGCAGTAAAGGCAGTAATGTCAGAAGCAACAATAATACATTCTTCAGAAGAAGCAGTAGCATCAACATTTTCAGCAGCAGCAAATACTGAATTTACAAAGGAGGTGATAATGCTTGGGTCACAGCAAGAAAATGGCACAAGTGCCTTGGATAAATCTTCTGGAGGCTGGACAGCATTGACCTCTGGCAGACAGCTGAAGTATGCAGAATCAAAAACTGATAGCAAAGACCTGAGGTCTATTGCAAGGACTGCAGCAGGAGGAACTTGTGCTTGAGGCACAGCAACAGCAGCAAGAGGAGGAGCTGAAGAAGCAGTAAAGACAGCAGTAACAGACAGGCTCACAGAAGCAGTCACAGAAGCAGCAGCAGCAGCAATAGCAACAGCATGAAGACTCACTTCATATGGCATCTCCCCCTGCCTAGATGCAGACATGTCTGGATCAAGGCACACTGCTGTAGGTGCTGCCTGAGGGAAGAGGGAAGAGAGCCTGGCAGAGAGGGCTGCCACTGACAGGTGTAGTGGAGCCAAGGAGGTCTCCAACAGCAGAGAGAGCCTGGGGGCAAGCAACTCATACAGCCTGTCAGCAAGGGCTGAGAGGTCTACTTGCTCAAGGGTTACTAGAGCAGAGGTAGAAGATATAGGAGCAGCTGATGGTTCTGGTAGAGGAGAGCTGGTGAATGGTGGAAGGGATGGCTGAGGTGTTGGAAAGGTGGATATGGAGGATAGAGGGATGGAGATAGATGGGGTAAATGTTGGTTGGTCAATGATTTGGTGTAGAAGGTCTTGAAAGGAGGTGGAGGATGAGGGTAGCTCAGGAGGAGATGATGGGGAATCATCCATAAAGGAATCATCAAGTAGGGTGAAGGATGGATGAGAGGGTGATGAAGTGACATCTGGTGGAGGGTAGGAGAATAATGGGTGGAATTGTTCTTCTGGTGGTGGTAGATTAGGTACTGGAGATGGTGTGGATGTTGGAGATGGGCTGGATATGATGATGGTGGATGGAGCTGGAATGGTAGATGGTATGGGAAGGGATGGAATTGGAGGAGGAGAAGCAGAGGCAACAACAGCAGGCAGGTCATCTGTAGGGGCAGAGACCTGTGGAGGAGTGACTCTTAGAGTCCTTGTGCCTGAAGGAGTACTGGAGGAGGGCCTGCTGGGCTTGCTGATTTGTCTGTCCCACTTTCCAAAGAGGGCACAAGACAGTCTCTTGGAGGCATTTATATGAATTCCAGAGGAGACCAGCAAGGCAGGGCACCTGTGCTGCAGAAACACTCCAATGATTCTCCCAAAGTTAACAAAACTTTTGTTGATTTTCTTTTTGATGAGGTCAAAGAAAACCTCTCCCCAATTCAGATTCTTCTTATCTATAAGAGCTCCCATGAGGCAGAGCTGATACCTTGAAATTGTATCATGGGCAGAGTGCTTTGCCAGTAGCACTTTCCCAACAACATCTGCCATAAATCTGTACTCCACAGATAGGTTCCTTTTGAAGAGCTTGCTAGGGTTTCCCTCTGAATGACCCATTCTGGCAAGCAGTTCAGAATACTCATCTCCAGATAACTCAGTAGTATCTTCACCATTTCTCAACCCAAAAACTTCTGATAGAATTGTTGGGGTCAAGGGTACCTGAGTTCCAGCTATAGACCCAACAATGGTAGAGTTATCTTGATTATGGGCAGTATAAACCCACTCCTTTATTTCATCAGATGCCAGCTTGATCCTGGTGGTCATTATGGCAGTCAAGTTCTGGTCTTTGAATAATCCCAATATATCTTGAAAAACCTGGTCAGTTGTGCTGAATGATTCCATGTCGATGTCAAAACCAGCATCAAACTTCATAGCAGCAAGAACAGCAACTGACACAGCCATGGGTACCTGCAAAAATTCTACAAACAAAACGACCAAGTGTAGAACTGTTTGGAGGGAAAGAAAATTCTTGCAGAGAAATCGAAAGCGCAAGGGAGAACGACGACGAAAAAAGAGTTTTATATTAGGGTTCGACGCAGAATTGGAAAGATCGTTGAACTCAGTTCGACGATCGAGGCTACTAAAGGAATCTGAAGAGTCTTCAACATCGTCGATCTCCGTTCGACGATATTGGAGAGCGTCGAGCTCCGTTCGACGATCGTTCAGAGAACTTAATCGTCGAACGCCGTTCGACGATCGTTGACCGGAATAGATAGTTCATACTATCTGAGAGACGCTGAACTCAGTTCGACGATTTAGGAAATCGTCGATCTTCGTTCGACGATCTTGGGGCAAATCGTCGAGCGCAGTTCAGAGATCAGAAAAAATTCTAGACACTAAGAAAAATCAGAATGTTTGTCTAGTCTTGGTCAGTTTTTAAGCTTTCAAAATCTTGGATATTATTTAAGACTTCCTCCATCTAACATTCCTAACTGATTTAGGAAGAAGGTGTGTTTCTTTTCATCCAAAGGTTTGGTGAAAATATCTCCCCTTTGTAAATCAGTTGGGATATATTGTAGTTCAATTTTATTCTTTTCAACATTATCCCTTAAGAAATGATGTCTAATCTCTATGTGTTTTGTCCTACTATGGAGGACTGGATTTTGAGCTATAGAAATAGCACTAGTATTGTCACAAAAGATTTTAGACTTCTCTAAGTTGTAGCCATAGTCTAGGAGTTGGTTTTGAATCCACAAGATTTGTGAACAACAACTGCCTGCAGCCATATATTCAGCTTCAGCAGTTGAAGTTGACACAGATGTTTGTTTCTTACAAAACCAAGAGACAAGTCTGTCACCAAGGAACTGACAAGTTCCACTGGTGCTTTTCCTGTCAATTCTGCATCCAGCATAATCAGCATCTGAGAATCCAGTTAAATCAAATGCTGAATCTTTTGGATACCAGAGACCTAGATTTGGACAACTTTTAACATACCTGAGAATCCTCTTTACTAATGTTAGGTGTGACTCTCTAGGGCTTACTTGGAACCTAGCACATATACATGCAGGCAAATATTATATCTGGTCTACTAGCTGTAAGATACAGTAAAGAGCCAATCATTGCTCTATATATTGTCTGATCAACAGGTTCCCATGTTCATCAGCATCCAATACAGCATTAGTAGGCATGGGTGTTTTCATACAAGATGTCTCAGACATACCAAATTTCTTAATCAGTTCATTTGCATATTTGGTTTGAGAAATAAAGATGCCTTCAGCATGTTGCTTGACTTGCAATCCTAGGAAGAAGGATAGCTCACCCATACTACTCATCTCAAATTTAGAATGCATCAGGTTAGAAAACCTTCTGCACAATTTGGAGTCAGTAGAACCAAAAATGATATCGTCTACATAAATCTGTACTAGTAGGGTATGGGACTTATGGGTTCTAATGAAAAGAGTTTGGTCTACTCTACCCCTTATAAAACCATTTTCCAAGAGAAAGCATGCTAGGGTCTCATACCATGCTCTAGGAGCTTGCTTGAGACCATATAATCTTTATTCAGTCTAAAAACATAATCAGGATAAGTAGGAGAGATAAAACCTGGAGGTTGTCTGACATAAACTTCCTCTTTGATGTCTCCATTTAGAAATGCACTTTTGACATCCATCTGATATACCTTGAAGCCTTTATGAGCTGCATAAGCTAGAAATATTCTGATGGCTTCTAATCTTGCAACTGGTGCAAAGGTCTGGTCGTAGTCGATTCCTTCTTCTTGAGAGTATTCCTGAGCAACTAGCCTTGCCTTGTTCCTTATAATTACTCCTTGATCATCCAGTTTGTTTCTGAATACCCACTTTGTTCCAACAATGGAATGATCCTTAGGCTTTGGCACTAGTTCCCATACTTTGTTCCTCTCAAATTGATGCAACTCCTCTTGCATTGCAATGATCCAGTGTGGATCTTGCTCTGCATCTTGAATGGACTGAGGTTCAATTTGAGATAGGAAGCAGGTGTGCAACAGGTTTTGGTTGACCTGATTTCTGGTTTGCACACCAGCTGAGATGTCTCCAATTATTTGGGAAATTGGATGGTCTCTTGTTGTTACTAAATCAACAGGGGGTGTTGATTGTTCACCAACCTGTGTTGTTGTTTCCTCTTGTTGTACAACAACTGGCTCTTCAAGTTGTTCTTCAATGTGTTGAGCATTCCCTTCATCTTCACTGCTTTCATCCTCTTGAGTAACCTGTAACTTGTTCAAGTCTTCAACTAGAGAGTGTTCCTGCAAAGGTTCTATGGTAGAAGAAATCTTCTCCTTGAAAGACATGTTAGATTCATCAAATGAAATGTGAACAGATTCCTCAATTTTCAAAGATGATTTATTATAGACCCTATAGGCCTTGCTGATCATGGAGTATCCCAGAAACACTCCTTCATCAGCTTTGGCTTGAAATTTTGCTAAATATTTCTTGTCATTATTGTGAATGTAGCAAATACAACCAAAGACTCTAAAATAGTCAACTTTAGGTTTCTTCCCTTTGAGTAATTCATAGGGAGTCTTTCCCTTTAGTTTATGTATCAGACTTCTGTTCAGCACATAGTTGGAGGTGTTCACTGCCTCTGCCCAGAAGGATAGAGGAAGGTGAGCATCTGACAACAATGTAGTGGAAGATTCAATAAGGGTTCTATTTTTCCTTTCAGCTACCCCATTTTGTTGAGGAGTTCTAGGAGCTGAGAAAGTATGCCTGATCCCCTCACTCTGACAGAACTCTTGCATAAGAAGAGAATCAAACTCTGTCCCATGATCACTTCTGATCAGGGCAATGTGAGTATTGAACTCAATCTGTATACATTTGAGAAACTCTGTCAGACACTTAAAGTTATCAGACTTCTTCCTTAGAAAGAACACCCAAGTGAATCTAGAGAAGTCATCTACAACTACTAAAGTGTAGGATTTCCCTCCTAGGCTTTGTACTGTGATGGGTCCAAAAAGATCCATGTGTAACAGATACAATATCCTAGGTGAATCACTCTTATTAAGTGACTTAAAGCTGTTTTTAGTTTGCTTGCCTAATTGACAAGCCCTGCAGAGTCCTTGCTTCTTGTAGGGGCCAGAAGGTAGTCCTCTAACAAGGTTGTCCTTGGATAGCCTAGCAATAGTTCTAAGGTTTAGGTGTCCTAATCTCTTATGCCATAAAATATTTGGTCTACAGACAGAATTAAACAAGCAGATATCTACATCAGTTGAAAGAAAATCTACTAGATAGATGTTACCTTTCCTTTTACCTGTCAACATAGTTGTGTTGTCCTCTGACTTGATTTTGCATAAGGCTTTGCTGAAGGTTACCTGGTAGCCTTCATCACACAGCTGACTGATGCTAATTAGGTTGTGCTTCAGTCCTTCCACATAAGCTACCTTCTTGAAAGTTACTGATCCAATCTGGACTGCACCATATCCTTTAGTCTGTCCAAAGTTTGAATCACCAAAGATAACTTTGGGTCCAAGCTTGGCTCTGAAGGATGTGAGGTTGTCCTTGTTCCATGTCATGTGCTTAGAGCACCCACTATCCAAATACCACTGCTGGTTAGATGTTGGATAGGTCTTCTCCTGCACATAAGACAATTCATTTGTTTTTGACCCAGTTTAACTTGGGCCTAGGTTGATAACCTTTAAATTCTGAAATGAAAGACATCCCAGGTTGACTCTTATATCCTTCAGGATGATATCTCCTTGGAGGTATAATCCATTCAGTATAAGGGTTAAAGATTTGGGATGAAGGACCCTTAGGATTCAATTTTGATTTGTCTTTGAAAACTTTTCCAGAGCTCTGACCTCTGTTCGACGATCTTGGAGCTGCGTTCGACGATCTTGGGTCAGATCGTCGAGCTCCGTTCGACGGTCGACTATGGCTGAGGTCAGGTATTTGAGATCGTCGACCTGCATTCTACGACTTTGGCTGAGATCGTCGAGCTGCGTTCGGCGATCGTCGATCTTCATTCGGCAATCGTCGATCTTCGTTCGACGATTTCTGCTGTGACTTGGTTTTCTGGGGCAGATCAGAATTTTTCGTAGCAACCTCTACAACTCCCTTTCCTTTGTCAGAAATGAATTTGATTGGAGTTATTAGAACTATAGGTTGGCTGGATGAAGCACCCAAGCCCAGTGTACTGTTGAATTTGGAGTTCACTGTGCTTGTGATGTCCATCAGCTTGATGCTTCTCCCATTGAGGGATTCTTCAAGCTTTTTGGCCTCAGAGAGCTCACTTTTCAGTGAAGCTATCTGTTCCCTACAGCACTCCAACTCCTGAGAGAGTTTGAGGTTTTCTGACTTTAAAGTATTGTGTTCAGATAATTGATTTCTGAGAGAGATAATTTCTTTCTCAGACTTTAGCAGGTCTAAACACAGTGCTTTAAATTCAGATTTAAAATCCTCTGAGCTAAAATCAAAAGAATCAATTACCTGATCTTCTTCAGGTTGAGTCTCTGAGTCTGACTCTGACTCCTCTTCCTCTGAATTGTGCTGTGAGGCATTGATTGCCATCATTCAGAACTCCTTTTCTTCTGCATCATCCTCATCATCACTGGAGCTGGATGAGGCTTCTGACTCTTCTTCAGTCTCACTCCAGGATTCAGCAACAAACCCTTTTCTTGTATGCTTGTTTTTGCTTGAAGAAGGTTTGTCATTGCCATTCCTTTTGGAGTCTTTCTCCTTTCTTCTTTCTTTCCTGTCCCTTCTGTCCTTGTTCTTGTTCTCTGGACAGTCAGGAACTATGTGCCCTGGTTTCCTGCAACCAAAGCAAATAATGTCTTTATTATTACTAATGGACTTGTCATACCTTGGCTTATCCTGCTACTTGTATGATCTTCTTCTAAAGTCCTTTCTGGCCATTTTGTCAAATCTTTTGGCCAACAAACTGAGTAGTTCATCATTGCCTGTGGCTTTGTCTTCAGACAGATCTTCAGTTGCCTTGAAGGCTATGGTCTTCTCTTTTCTTGTGGCTAGTGAGGCAGCCTTCTGTTCTTCCTCTCTATTCTTGATGAGTAGCTCATAAGATTTGAGCTTACCCAATAGAGCTTCAGTAGTGATCTCATTCAGACTTCTGGCATCCTTAATTGGCCAGATTCTTGAATCCCAAGTGCTAGGGAAGCACATTAGGATCTTGTAATTAAGTTCAGTTAGTGAGATCTCTTTGTCCAATGTCCTGAGTTCACTGACAATTAGACTTAGCCTGTTGTACATGTCTCCCACTGACTCAGTCTCTCCCTTCTTGAAATTCTCATATTGAGAGATGAGATGGGATCTCCTATCCTTTCTCTCATCAGCTGAGCCTGAGACTATTTCTGAGAGTTTGTCCCAAATTTCCTTTGCTGAATTGCATTCAGCCACCTTTTGAAATATGTCATCAGACATTGTCTGGGCCAAGATGTTCATAGCCTTGGCATCAGCTACCTTCCATCTCTTGATATCAGCATCTGTTCCTGATGGAGGTGGAATAGCATTTGTACTTGTGTTCTCTGGGGGTCTTGGACATACTGTCAAAACAGAGTTAAAGATATCTTCGTCAATAGATTTCATGTAAAGTCTAATCCTTACTTTCCAATGTGCAAACTTGGATAGATTGCACACTGGAGGTCTGGTGCTAGCATAATCTTTGTTTTGGGCCATGATTTGTGAAAACAAAATCTAATAATAAACTACAAAAGAAAAACAGATCTAACTAGGGATCTTTGGGTTCAGGTGTTAGCCTGTACAACCAATCAGGTATGGTATGTTTAACCAACCTCCCTCGGATACCAATTGAAAGTGCTGCTAGATTTGATATACTCTAGAGGGGGGGTGAATATAGTATATGGTGCTTTGAAACTTTTTACAACAACTGTTGTAATAAGAGTGAGCAGGGAAGCAATAATAAATCTAATCACAGTACTAAGTTAAACAAAAGCTAAGCACAGAAAAATCAAGGCCAGAAATAAGAATGAAAACAAGCAAAACCAGAAGACACAAGGAAATATAGTGGTTCCCCTAAACTTGGGTACATCCACTCTTCTACCACCCTAGGTAGGAATCCACTGCAGGATGAGTTGATCAGGTGTCCTGGGCACCAATGAGCTTTTGATAAGGTGCTCAAAAACCAAAGCAGATTTTTTGATCAGGTGTCTTGCCACCAATGAGCTTTTGACAAGGTGCTCAAAAACCAAGCTCAAACTTTTGAAGGGAGTTTGAGAAACCTTTTACAGAGAGGGGGTGAGAGAGTGATGGAAGTCTTCTCTTTCTCAAACAACTGAGAAGACTATGTGGATTGTTGATGTCAAAGCTCCCCCTGAATCCTTGAGATCTTCAGGAAGAAAAGCTTTGCTGAGGGTGATAGGCCTTCAAAGATTGAACTCCAGCAATAGATGATTTCAGCAATGACTAAAATGTTGAATGTCTGAAGTCTGGAAATATGTTGGCCTTGAACACTTTGAAACTAAGGAGATCTGAAGATTTCTGAAAAGATTGATCTCCTTGGATGATTGTTCTTGAGAATTCTTTGAGACAATATATGATGTCTAACTGTGTGTCTATCTCTCTGTAATCTGTATTCTATGTGAGATTCAAAAAATAACTCTTCTCTATTATTCTCTGATACAGAATAGAATAACATTCTCTTTCAAGTATAGCCGTTGGCCTGCATTAATTGCATCCTTAATTACACAATCTCTTCTGAAGGAAAGTCCACAGAAATATTCCTTGAAAAATCCCTTGAAACTTGGTCCAGAAATGAATGAAAACGGCTAGGAAATCTCTGAATTAATTGCAGAATAACTTCTTAACTGATTTGAATTTGAGTTTAGAAACATCCTGCAAGTTATCTGAAATCGTCGAACTGAGCTCTGCTATCGTCGAGCTGAGCTCAGCGATCTGGAAATATACAGCAAAAATATCGTCGATCTGAGCTCAAAGATCGTCGAACTGAGCTCAGAGATAAAGATCCAAAGCAGAGTCAAAATCGTCGACCTGAGCTCACCGATCGTCGAATGGAGTTCGACGATATAATGAAGTTGAGCTCAGCGATCGTCGAATGGAGTTCGACGATCCGTCGAAGTTGAGCTAGACGATCGTCGACCGGAGTTCGACGAATCGTCGTGCTGAGCTCGACGATATGACTTAGTCTCCAAACACAAAATCTTGGTCTTCAGGGCAGCTTCCAAACCTAGACTTCTAACCCTTAGACTCAATTCTAATTGACCTATTGATCTATACAGGAGGTCAAGCAAAGATTCCTAGAGACATAGTGATCCTAACCCAAATTAGTAATAGGGTGTTCCAACATTCTTGTGGCTCTTGGTGATAGTAGCCCTATTAATCACATGACAATCAGTGTTTACTGCCTCAGCCCAGAAATATTCTGGGAGAGATGTGTCACTCAATAGGGTTCTACCAGCCTCTATCAAGGTTCTATTTTTCCTTTCAGCAATACCATTTTGCTGAGGTGTTCTTGGTGAGGAAAATTCCTGAAAAATTCCAAACTCTTCACACAATTTTGTCATACTTTCAGACTGAAATTCAGTACCATGGTCACTTCTGATTTTGACCACTGTACTGTCTAATTCATTCTGAATTTGTTTAACAAAATTGTACAAGATACTTGCAGTTTCAGACTTTTGCCTTAGGAAGAACACCCGGGAATACCTTGAGTAGTCATCAACTACCAAAAATGTATAGACCTTCCTACCTAGGTTGTGAACTGGCATAGGACCAAAAAGATCCATATGCAAGAGGTATAGACACCTCACAGCATCTTTGTTCTCAAGGCTATGAAAGGTGGATTTGTTCTGCTTGCCCTTTTGACAAGCTGAGCATATCCCATCCTTTATACACTTAACCTGAAGACCATTCCTCACTAACTCTTTGCTAAAGAGTTGGCCAATTGTCTTGTAGTTAAGATGAGCCAGCCTCTTGTGCCATTTAACACAATGTGAGACTCTTTCATCAGCTACAAGACAAATAGGAGAAGCATTGTTCTCACACATAATGTCTAGACAATAGACATTTCTCTTCCTATATCCTGTCAGAATGATCATTTGACCTCTTGATATGACAACCATTTTTGACAAATGAGATGTCATATCATAAATCATTCAGCTGACTTATGCTAATGAGGTTATGTTTCAAACCCTTTACATAAGCCACTTGAGTAATTGTAATTTGGTTACAAGAAATGTTACCAAAGCCTTTGATGATCCCTTTTTCTGAACCACCAAAGGTAATCTTAGGCCCATCTTTGATAGATGTATAATCCTTCAGCAACCCCCTAGTTCCAGTCATGTGCCTGGAACATCCACTGTCCAAGTACCATATAGGGGCATGGTCACTTGGACTCACCTGCAAAACAGATTACTTAACCTTAGAACCCAAATAATTCTTGGGTCCTTGGTGCAGGTTAGTTTAACTTTTAACAAAACTACCTGTAGATCTTCTAGCAGGCAGTTTGCTACTCTCCTTGATACTTGAATTGTGCCAACAGTCTATGGCAAAGTGGTCTATCTTGCCACAACACCAGCACTCAAACCTGTTGTTCCTTTGTTTAGGTACAACCCTGGATGTTTTATCTACAGCAGGCTTTATGTTTAGTGCTGGGGCTTTGCCCTTAGACTTGGACCTAACTGTCCTGGCAGGTTTTGTAAACCCCAATCCAGTCTTACCCTTTTGAGGAATAAACTCATCTATCAAAGGTAAAACTGATTTTGGTTTAGAAAAACTTGCAACAATCTCTCTCTCCTTCTGAAGTCTAGCCTCCAGATTTTTAATTTGATCATTCTTAAATGTGATTGTGCCCAATTGAATGACATTAATGTTTTTCAACTTGGCAATCTCATTCAGTTTTTGATCTAACACTTTGTCTGAATTAGCAGCTGCCAACCTAAGACTAGCAATTTCCTTAGTCAGGGTTTTGACCAAATTTTTGCTCTTCTTAAGTGCCTGCAATACATCTCTATATTCATCCATCAACTGATGAATATCACCCTCAGATTCAGACCCACCCACATCACTTGATGCAGATGTATCAGATTCTGAATTAGTACTATAATCTGAAAGACATTGTACCTTACTTGGTCCAGGCTGATTCTGGATCTTGTCTCCTTCTGTTAAGGCCATCAGTCCATTGCACTGATTGTCCTCATGCTCATAAATTGAGTTCATTAGCTGCATGAACTCATCTTCCTCCTCTTCAGCAAACAGTCCAATATAGGCTTCAGCTTCTGAATCTGTTTCTGAAGATGACTGATCAGTCAAACTCTTATCCTTCTTGGCAACAAAGGACCTTTCCTTTTTGCCCTTGAACTGAGTCTTCTTCTTGTCAGTTGACTCTTTCCTCTTTTCTGGACAGTCAGCTACTATATGTACTTGTCTATTGCAACAATAGCATACTATCTTTGAGGATGTATTTTTACTTGACTTGGACTTTCTTTTGTCATTCCTTGAGGACTTCCTGTTCTGATAGTAGTCATCTTTAGACTGTGAAGTGGATGGCTTAGACCTCCACTGCTTCTTTTTCAGAAACTTTTGAAACTGTCTTGTAAAGGCAGCAAAATCCTCATCACTTTCACTATTTTCTGAATTTTTACTATCTGAATTTTCTGATACTGTCTCAACAACTATTTGTGGTGGAGATGGAGACTTACTTCTATATTTCTTAGTGGCTTCAGTCTTGAAGGCCACAGCTCTTTCCTTGTGCTCCATTCTTGTAGTCTTCTCTTCCTCCTTCCTAACCATTAGCTGCATCTCATAAGATAACAGTTTTCCAAACAATGTTAGAGGGGGTATATCAGCTAGTTTGGCCATTTCCCTTATGGCACAAATCTTAGTATCCCAGTCCTTAGTTAGGGATCTCAAGAACTTATCATTCAGCTCATAATTGCTGAATTCTCTTCCATAGGACATCAATTCATTGACTATCCTATAGAATTTCTTATAACACTCAGTAATGCTATCAGACCTTCCTTGTCTGAAGCTTTCATACTCTTGATTTAACAAGGACTTCCTGTCTTGTCTTACCTCTTCAGATCCCTCCATGTAAACTATTAGTGTGTCCCACATTTCTTTTGAGGTTTTACAATGTATTAGGTTCTAAAATGTGGCATCATCAATTGCACTTACAATAATATTCTGGGACCTCTTGTCCATAGTGGCCAGAATAATCTCATCTTTAGTCATTTCTGAATAGTCTTTGGGAGTTCTCTGATTTGCATCTAGAACAGATACTTTCATTGGCACATATGGCCCTTCTTTGACTGTAATGTAAATTCTTGGGTCAGAGGCTTCCATAAAAAGTTTAACCCTCTCTTTCCATATGCCAAAAATCTCTTTTCTGCAGATTGGCAATTTCATGGACCCTAGCTCTTTGTGATTCTCAGTAGAACCCATTTTCTTGATTCTTGATTATTCTGATTCTGCCTACAGGATCTTTACTCAGACTGTTATGTCCTTTTTGAGCAACCTCGCTCTGATACAACTTGAAAGTAATAGTGTCTAATCACCTAGAGGGGGGTGAATAGGTGACCTATATTTTCTTAATTTTGCTGGAAGAAATACAGTACAGTAATTACAATTCTACAAGTATCACAGCACAGCAATCATACAAGCATACATTCACAGTGTGCACACAGTATTTATAGTGGTTCCCCAAGGTCTGGGTACATCCACTTTCCCCCTTCGCCTATCTGGTAGTGTACTAGATTCGGCCAAACTTCTCCACTTCTCCTCAGATCCTCAAATCTTACAACTCAGAATCCCAAACAGGTTCCTACAACTTAGAGTGATCCCACTCCTACAACTCAGGCACAAAAGCCCTACCACTCAGTCTTCAACAAGACCTACACTCAGGCACAACAGTCCTACCTCAGCCTTCAACAAGGCCTACACTCAGATAAATGATTCTCCTACCCTCAGGCTCACAGGCCCTACCTCAGCCTTTATAGATTTAGGCTTACAACTCAGATCTATACATGATCCTACAGAAATTATAAAATACAAAGTATATGACCGCAACTCTAATAGAGAGAGATGAGTTGACTGGCTTCTTGATGAGTTCTTGGAAGAACTTGGCAGAGATCAACCTCCCTTGGCTTTCTTCAAAGCTTCTTGAATTAGAACACGATAGGGTTGTATCTCTATGCAGATGATCTTCAATCAACTGTTGTCTTGAGATTCTGATTTCAATCTGAATCTTACTTAATAGCCTGGTTCAACAGCTGGTCTTCTTAGAAGGAGCTCTCTCTCTCCAACTTCTTAGATCTTCACTTGAAGGTCTTCTTCTTGTTGTGTTGTTTTTCACTTCATTGATTGATTCTTTTATGTATCCTTCTGTTGAAGGAATAAGCCTTTATATAAGCTTTCTTCATGGTGACCGGCTGATCCGGTTTATAACAACCTTCTGACAGCTCTGACAGTAGCAGTTGACCGGTTGAAATGGCAGCTGTCAAGTCATCCAGTCAATTCTTGAAATCTCTGTCACTGTCTGAAAGTGTCGAGACAGATAGTCTTTATGTGTCGACACAAATAGACCAAGTGTCGACACAAGTAGACTAAGTGTCGACACTAGCCTTCATGTTGTCGACACAACTCCTTGTGTTGTAGAAACTGCTTCTCGACACTGCTTCTTCAGAATGTGTCGACACTGATCCTGTGTGTCGACACAAGTCCTTCTTCTTCGATACTTAGTTGATTTCTGCTAAGTGTTGACACAACTCCTTTGTGTCGACACATCTTCTTGTGTTGAAACTTGCTAAGTGTCGATACATCTTCTTTGTGTCGACACATGCCTTCTGTGTTGAAACTTTTACTGAGTGTCGACACATCTCCTTTGTGTCGACACATTGTTCATGTGTTGAGACTTTGCTGAGTGTCGACACATCTCCTTTGTGTCGACACTTGTACTTAAACTTTGTTCAAGTTTGCTGAGTATCGACACAGCCTCCTAGTGTCGACACTTGTATTTGAACTTTGTTGAAGTTTTGCTGAGTGTCGACACAGCCTCCTAGTGTCAACACTTTTGCTGTCGACAAAGTTTCTCTGGGTGTCGACACTGATTATTTAGACATTTCTTCATTGTGTGTCGACACTGCCTGTATGTGTCGACACTTTCCTTCTAGTGTCGACTCTGCTTTCCTGGTGTCGACCCAAAATACTCCAAGTGTCGACACAGCTTCTCTAGGTGTCGACACAAGTCTTCTTAAGTGTCGACACTTTTCTTCTGGGTGTCGACACATGGACTTAGAAACTTTTCCTGCAAACCTGCAGTTACTTAACCTGCACAAAGAAACTCAAAGCACATCAAATACACCTTGATGTATATCATTGAGTAGGGTGAGGCTTCTTCAAATCAGGTACATATATTCCAATGTACCCAACATCGGGGAACTTTTCTCGCATGGTCTGCTCGCGGTCCCATGACAACTCATCATGGCTATAGTTGTCCCAACAGACTTTGACCATTTTGATCTCTTTGTTGTGCAATCATTTGATCTCGGTGTCTATGATTAGAATGGGCTTGACTTTCGTCATCAACCTACTACCGACCAACACCTTATCTGCAGCAACCACTTGCGCAGGTTCTTTCACAACCTTCCATAGCACCAATATGTGAAACACATCATGCAAACTACTGAGTTCAGCTAAAAGATTCATCTGACATGCAGCTTCACCAATTCGCTCAACGAATTATAATGGCCCAAGGAATCTCAGACACAGATTTTTCAAGCGTCAAATCCAAGATATTCCATTGAACGACTTTATCTTCAGATGCACCCAATCACCCACTACAAACTCCATATTTTGGTGTCTGACGTTATAGTACTTTATTTTTCTTTCTTGAGCAATCAACAAATGCTCTTGAATCAAACATATTATCGAAGTCGCATCTTTGACGTCTTTAAGTTTAAACAACTTTGATTCATTTGTTTCTACCCAAGCCAAGAGAGTACGACACTTCCTACCATATATGGCCTCAAAAGGCGCCATTTGAATACTTGTTTGGTAGTTATTGTTTTAGGTGAATTCTTATTTACATATGTGGTCCTCCCACCTCTTCCTGAAATCCAAGGCGCACATGCAAAACATATCTTCCATCATTATGTTTACCCTTTCAGTCTGACCATCTGTCTGAGGATGAAAGGTTGTGTTGAATTTCATCTTGGTACCCAACTGTTGATGAATAAGCTTCTAGAGATTTGACATGAATCGCTCATCTCAGTCACTAACGATGCTACGGGCACAAGGTGCAATCGTACAATCTATTCAACATAAATTTTGTCCAACTTTTCCACTGAATCATCCCTCCGATTTGGAATGAAGTGTGACACTTTTGTCAACTAGTCCACGATCACGCAAATGACATTGTTTCTGTAGTGCGATCTCGACAAACCATGCACGATATACATAGATATGTCGTCTAACTTCCACTCCAGTATTGGTAATGACTTCGGGAAACCACTAGGTTTTTGACATTCAACCTTTACGAGGGCGCAAGTATGGCACTTCGCCATATAAAAAGATATGTCCTTCTTCATCCCTGGACACGAAAACAACTTTTTCATATCCTTAAACATCCTTGTGCTCTCAGAGTGGAAGAGACTCCTTAGAGCCCTGTGAAGCTTTTAAAATAATAAGATGGGGAAGGGGCTGGTCATGGCATCAATGCCATTAATTCCCATGAATAGCTTGGCTCGGCCATGGGGGTGGGGAGGTGAATCTGACTTGGGGGGCCAGGAAATGTCTGGAAACTTCTCCTCTTCTCCAGAGGAGTTGAATCCAGCCACAAAAGCTGGCCCTTGGCCTCCCCATGCATGAATGGCCTTCTCCTTCTCTTTTCTCTCTCCTCCATTAAAGAGGGATTTGGAGTTTTCTCTCTCCTTCCCTTCATGGCTGAATTATATTATGGCACTTAGCCTAAATGCAGCCCACTAAGTTTGTAACAGTCCAAATTTCGGAAAACAGGAAATTTTTGGGTGACACGGCCTGGGACACGGGCGTGTCCTAGGGCGTGTCCACGGACACGGCCTACGACACGGGCGTGTCGCAGGGCGTGTCGAGGTTGTCTCGACGATCGGGCTTTGTCTCGACGATTTTTCGCTCGACGATGTGTCGAGAGGAGACACACGGCCCAGGACACGGGCGTGTCCACGGCCGTGTCGTATTCTCGACGACTGTTACTCGACGATCGTCGAGTGTCGAGACGTGAGTGTCGAGTGTCGAGAGGTTGAACACGGCCTGTGACACGGGCGTGTCACAGGGCGTGTCAAATCGGGTCGACGGACTCAGCCCGACGAAGGATTTCGACAGGGCGTGTCTTTGTGCCGTGTCTGGGCACACGGCCTGGGACACGGGCGTGTCACAGGCCGTGTGAAGTCTCGGGATGATTTGGGATTTTTTTCACCCAGGCACACGGCCACAGACACGGGCGTGTCGGAAGGCGTGTTGGTGACACGGCCCATGACACGGGCGTGTTCCATGGGCGTGTCACTGGTTTGGATAAGTCGGTTGACCACCGCTTGCGGCACACGGCCTGGCACACGGTCGTGTCCGAGGCCGTGTCGGGTCAAAATCTGTGTTTTGGCAAAATCGTGGCCGTCTATTCCTTCAGCTGGGATCCAAGGGCTGAAGCTTCTTTCTCTTTTTCCTAAAGGCCGAAAACTGAGAAGTGATTCTCATTTATTTTGGCCTTGATCTTTCTTCAAGTAAGAGAGAAAGAGAGATAGAAAGGAAGAGGAAGAAGGAAAGGGGGCTGCTACTGGTGGTGCTGCTGGTTACCGACGAGAAATCTGAAGCCGGCGTTGCGGAGAAAACGCTCTTGCGAGTCTTGCAAACAATCTTTGAGGTCATGGCACTGAAGCGGTCGTCAAGGGTAATGACTCTTCTTCCTAGCCATGTGCAGGCTTCTTTTTGGCATAGCTTTGTGATTTCCCCCACCAAGAGGTGGCTGATTTTGGAAATCTTTGGGTGGATGCTTGAAATCCACTTTGTTAGCATATAGATCCGGAAATGGAGTACGAAATAGTCATGTTGTGTGAAGCCCATCTGGACAGGTTGGTCTGGATTGGTGATGTTGCATACGAACCGGAGAAGACTCCGTGATAACGTGTAGTTTAAGGAGTCTACGGGTTATGCCTGCGAAAAGGAGTAGCAGGAAGTACTGGGAGTAGCTTTTGACTTGTTGTAAGACATTCCTATAGTTTTTAAACTGTGGATTTTTATGTTTTGGACATTCATGAGGAGTTCCAGTTGTAGTCTAGGCTTCCGCTAGAATGATTGTGATAGGTGCGATGCGCTACTCTGGTATCATCATGTACCTTCACCGCCTGTTTTGTGCTATATACTGTGGGGCCCCAGCCGGACCTTCTAGAATATACCATATGAACGGATGGGGTTGTTATATTTTTGGTATCGGTTGTCTTGGTCTTTCCCTCTCGAAGTCGTGGTCGACTTCTTTTGTGGGGTGGCGAGCACGTGTTTGTGCAAACCAAAGTCTCCGAATGAACTCCTGAATGTCCATGATAGGAATGCATATTTGTGTGTTTGCGGAACCTGCGTGTTCTTATTTTGTGTTGTTTGCTTGGGTGCGACCGCTAATGAGTGTCTCTTGTCCACCTTTAGGTGACACGAAGTGGAGCTGGGCCATCTGAGCCTCAGCGTTCTGATGAAAGTACGGCACCAGCCGTGGTGCCTACACCTCCACCGTCTGCGGAACATGTGCATTTAGTTGCGGAGGCCTTATTTATCGTTATCCAAGGCCAGCCCCTTAGGCAGGAGCAAGCGACTGTGAGGCCAGAACAGGTGGCGGCAAGGCCGGAACCTGTAGTGGATGTGGCTCCTCGAGCGGCTGAGAAGCAGCTAACGCGGTTTATGAGTTTCCATCCGCCTACATTTTCGGGAGCGGGAACCCCGACGCAGGCTGAGGATTGGCTATCGCGTGTCAAGTGAGTGATGACGGCGATAGGAACGGCGGAGCACCAGAAAGTTACTTTAGTTACCTTTTTGCTTGAAGGCGAAGCTCGATTATGGTGGGATGAGATGGAGTTGCATCACTTGGCGGGTCGTCCGTTAACCCAAGTATTGATGGAAGAATTCTCCAGGCTCTTCCTCGCGAAGCACCTTCCTGCGGCTCAGCGGATAGCCATGGAAAATGAATTCCAAAGGTTAACACAAGGTGATGGCAGTGTTGATGCATACTTGCATGAATTTACTCGCTTGGGGCGGTATGCGGGTTCTATTTTTGCTGCTGAGCAGAGGAAGACTAATTGGTTCTATGAAGGACTGAGGGACGAGCTGAGGTTCCTTGTGTCAAGTTCTGTGAACCAAGGTTTCCAAGCGTTGGTTGACACCGCGACCGCGTTGGAAAAGGATATGAAAAGGGTGCAAGGGAAGAGAGCTTTGGCTGTGTCGCAACAGGAGTGGAAGGTGCCCCGATCTGGGAAACCATTCTATAAGAAGAGATGGGGCAAGAAGTCCAAGCCTAGTGGACAAGATCCTTCATCCGTTGCAACGGGAGCAACGTCAGGGGCTACCTCTAAGCCAGATACTCGGGTCTGCTTCAATTGTGGCCGCATGGGGCATATTGCGTGCGATTGTCGGATACCGCCAAAGAGTGAAAAGAAGGCGGGAGCATCTTATGCATAAAAAGGAAAGGCGGTGGTGGATTCCTCTGCCTCGCAGGCGCAACCCCGGGTCTACAATCTTGGCCTGCAAGAGGCCATCAAGCAGAGTGACGTGGTCATAGGTATGAGTTTCGTTTTGCATATGCTATTAGTTGTATGCTTTGCTTAGTACCCCTATGTTTGTGGTTTGTATGTGTGACATGTTTGTCCTAGGCTTTGTTATGATTCGGGACACGCTGGCGCGAGCACTGTTTGATACAGGTGCATCGCATTCTTTTCTGTCTAGTGAGTTTATGACGCGTCTTGGGATACCCAGTCGTGCAAAGACAGATAGCGTCAGAGTGGTGTTGTCGAATGGCTGTTGGATGCTTGCGGATCAAGCTTGCGATGTGGCGGTTCAGTTAGGAAGTCGGGATTTTCGTTTAACTGCATTTGTTTTTCCAATATCGAAATTCGACGTGATTTTTGGGATGGATTGGCTGGCGGAGCAACATGCTATGATTGATTGCCAGTCCAAAGAAATCACGTTGGGCCAGAATACCGAACAGGAGACAAAGTTCGCGGGTATGCGAGGAGTAGGTGGGACGTTGATGTCTGCACTCCAGGTAGTCAAGGCTGTTCGGAAGGGTGCGGAGTGTTACTTTGCACTAATTCAGACTGTTGAGCCTAAGGCCAGTTTGTGCGAGGTTCCGATTGTGTCAGAATTTACAGATGTGTTTCCCACGGATCTCCCTGGGCTACCACCCCAGCGGGAGATTGACTTCACAATTGAGTTGGTGCCAGGTGCGAAACTTGTGGCCCGCTCGCCATATCGCGTTGCGCCAAAAGAGATGGCTGAATTGAAGGTTCAACTCCAAGAAATGTTGGAGCAAGGTTATATACGCCCAAGTATGTCACCTTGGAGCGCGCCTGTGCTTTTTGTAAAGAAGAAGGACGGTAGGTTGCGGTTGTGTATCGATTACCGTGAACTGAATAAGCTGACAGAGAAGAATAAGTATCTGATACCCCGGATTGATGAGTTATTCGATCAGCTGGTGGGCTCGACCGTCTATTCGAAGTTGGACCTGAAGTCTGGTTACTACCAATTAAGAATTCGGGAAGGTGACATTCCCAAAACCGCATTTGGAACGCGTTATGGGCACTATGAGTTCACAGTCATGCCATTTGGACTGTGCAATGCGCCCTCGGTGTTTATGGATTTGATGCACCGTATTTTTCGTGAGTACCTGGATCTGTTTGTGATTGTGTTCATTGATGACTTCCTGGTATACTCGAAGTCCAAAGCCAAGCATGAGATTCACTTGCGGTTGGTGTTGAACACATTGAGGCAAAATCAGCTATATGCCAAGTTCTCGAAGTGCGAGTTTTGGCTATCGTCAGTGGCATTTTTGGGCCATGTGGTGAGTGGAGCGGGCATTGCAGTGGATCCAGCGAAGATAAGGGCCATACAGGAGTGGCCAGATTTGTCTTCCGTGGCCGAGGTCCGAAGTTTCCTTGGACTTGCGGGCTACTATAGAAGATTTGTGGAAAACTTCTCGCGGATCGCTTTGCCGCTCACCACATTGACGCGAAAAGATCATAAGTTCGTTTGGACGCCAGAGTGCGCACGAGCTTTTGAAGAGCTGAAGATTCGGTTGACCACGGCGCCGGTGTTGTCTTCGCCATGTGGAACCGATGGATTTGTAATTTATAGTGATGCCTCAGGGAGCGGCTTAGGCTGCGTTCTTCTGCAGAGCGGAAAGGTGATTGCTTATGGCTCGCGCCAGCTGAAGGTGCACGAGCGAAATTATCTCGTCCATGATTTAGAACTAGCGGCGGTGATTTTTGCACTCAAGTTGTGGCGACACTACCTTTATGGAGTGAAGGTGGAGATCTATACCGATCATAAGAGCCTAAAGTATCTTTTGGAGCAGAAAGACTTGAACATGCGACAACGAAGGTGGTTGGAGTTCCTTGGGGACTACACTTTCGAGATTCACTATACGCCCGGGAAGGGGAATGTTGTTGCGGATGCCTTGAGTCGGCGGATTCCGGCTAGAGTGAATTGGTTACAAAGGCATGATAAACGCCTTATCCAGGAGTTGGAGGCGTTAGAGATCTATTGTGTTGATAAGAATTCCACTGCCACTGCGTGTTTGAACTGGATCGAGGTGCAATGTGACCTTGCGGACCGAGTTCGACGGGCAACGGAGTTGGATGAAGATCTCTTGCGCTATGTGAATGAAGGGCCAGAGGGCAAATTCACCTGGATTGACGGTCTTGTACGAAAAGAGGGCCGTTTGTGCGTCCCGAATGTGGGGAAATTGAGGGAAGAACTAATGTATGAAGCGCATTATACAAAGTATTCCATTCACCCCGGGAGCACAAAGATGTTCAACGATATGAAGAAGCTTTTCTGGTGGCCAGGGCTCAAGAAAGATGTTGCCCTTTATGTAGCCAAATGTCAAACATGTGCGATGGTGAAGGCGGAATGCCAAAAGTCGGGCGGTTATTTGAAGTCATTGCCAATCCCAGAGTGGAAATTTGATGATATTTCCATGGATTTTGTGCATGGGTTGCCAAGATCGCAGCGAGGAAATGATTCCATTTGGGTCATTGTGGACCGGCTAACAAAAGTAGCACATTTTCTCCCGAACAGGCGGGATGATTCAGTTGAAAGTTTGGCAAAGTTATATGTTGACCAGATTGTGCGGCTTCACGGTGTTCCTCGGAGCATCGTAAGTGATCGAGATGGGCGATTCACGTCAAATGATTGGAGGCTAGTTCACCGACTATTGGGTACGAAGTTGACTTTCAGTACGGCCTTTCATCCCCAAACGGATGGCCAAACTGAACGTACCAACAGAACAATGGAGGACATGCTCCGAATGTGCGCCCTTGACTTTGGAAATAGATGGGAAGATCATCTCTATATGGTAGAGTTTGCATATAATAACAGCTACCAGGCGAGCATTGGGATGGCACCATATGAAGCTCTATATGGACGGAAGTGTCGTACTCCCTTGGCTTGGGTAGAAGCGGGCGAAGCTCGGGTTGTTAAACCAAATGAGGTTGAGGAAGCAAACTCAACCATACGGACGATTCGAGAGAGATTGCTTATTGCTCAAGATCGACAAGCGAAGTACTACAACGCCAAGCACCGGAACATGGAATTTGCGGTTAGCGATTGGGTCTACTTGAAGATCAAGCCATTCAAAGGTGTCTCCAGGATTCGACGATTGAAAAAGTTGAGTCCAAGATATTTGGGTCCTTTTGAAGTGGTTGAGCGAGTTGGCGAGGCGGCATATCGGCTAGCTTTGTTGGCAGACTTGGGTGGATTACATGATGTATTTCATATCTCGGTGCTTCGAAAGACCGTGAAAGATCCAGCTCAAGTGATCGCGGATGATCGTGTGCCGGTGGAGTAAGGGCTAACAACGAAAGTTAGACCCATTCAGATCGAAGATCGAGCCGAGAAACAGTTGCGAAACAAGGCGGTCGCCATGGTAAAAGTCCGGTGGGACAATTGTGGTCGTGAAGAACTGTCATGGGAGCGAGAGCAAACCATGCGCGAAGAGTTCCCTGAGCTATTTTTGTTGTAACATAAATTTTGTATGTTGTAACATATTTCTTGCTGTTTACTGTTACCTTTCCTGTGTCTGAATTTCGAGGACGAAATTTCCTGTAGGAGGGGAGGATTGTAACAGTCCAAATTTCGGAAAACAGGAAATTTTTGGGTGACACGGCCTGGGACACGGGCGTGTCCTAGGGCGTGTCAAAGGACACGGCCTGCGACACGGGCGTGTCGCAGGGCGTGTCTAGGTTGTCTCGACGATTTTTCGCTCGACGATGTGTCGAGAGGAGACACACGGCCCAGGACACGGGCGTGTCCACGGCCGTGTCGTATTCTCGACGACTGTTACTCGACGATGATCGAGTGTCGAGACGTGAGTGTCGAGTGTCGAGAGGTTGAACACGGCCTGTGATACGGGCGTGTCACAGGGCGTGTCAAATCGGGTCAACGGACTCAGCCCGACGAAGGATTTCGACAGGGCGTGTCTTTGTGCAGTTTCTGGGCACACGGCCTGGGACACGGGCGTGTCACAGGCCGTGTGAAGTCTCGGGATGATTTGGGATTTTTTTCGCCCAGGCACACGGCCACAGACACGGGAGTGTCGGAAGGCGTGTTGGTGACACGGCCCATGACACGGGTGTGTTCCATGGGCGTGTCACTGGTTTGGATAAGTCGGTTGACCACCGCTTGCGACACACGGCTTGGCACTCGGCCGTGTCCGAGGCCGTGTCGGGTCAAAATCTGTGTTTTGGCAAAATCGTGGCCGTCCATTCCTTCAGCTGGGATCCAAGGGCTGAAGCTTCTTTCTCTTTTTCCTAAAGGCCGAAAACTGAGAAGTGATTCTCATTTATTTTGGCCTTGATCTTTCTTCAAGTAAGAGAGAAAGAGAGAGAGAAAGGAGGAGGAAGAAGGAAAGGGGGCTGCTGCTGGTGGTGCTGCTGGTTACTGATGAGAAATCCGAAGCCGGCGTTGCGGAGGAAACGCTCTTGCGAGTCTTACAAGCAATCTTTGAGGTCATGGCACCGAAGCGGTCGTCAAGGGTAACCACTCTTCTTCCTAGCCATGTGCAGGCTTCTTTTTGGCATAGCTTTGTGATTTCCCCCACCAAGAGGTGGCTGATTTTGGAAATCTTTGGGTGGATGCTTGAAATCCACTTTGTTAGCATATAGATCCGGAAATGGAGTACGGAATAGGCATGCTGTGTGAAGCCCATCTGGACAGGTTGGTCTGGATTGGTGATGTTGCATACGAACCGGAGAAGACTCCGTGATAACGTGTAGTTTGAGGAGTCAACGGGTTATGCCTGCGAAAAGGAGTAGCAGGAAGTACTGGGGTGGTAGCCCAGGAAAATAGCCATGTGATATGTTTGGGTCCAACCTGTGTATGAGGCACGGGAAGTACTGGTGTGACCAGGAAATGCCCTTTGTGATGCTTGATGTCGTAGGGTGTCCACCTGTGAAGCGAGTAACAGGAAGTACTGGCAGAGTAGCCAGGAAAGACCCCTGACATTTGTGCTTGTGCGGTGTCCACCTGTGAAGAGAGTCACAGGCCCAGGAAAGACCCGCTGTTGTGCTAAGGAAATGGGTATCGAGATATGCCCAGGCTTGAATGCCAAGAACAGGATTGGTGAGACCGACCCGCGCCTTTGTTATAGCCATGAGTACGCTGTACTCGGAGAAGGCAAGGCGATTTGAGCAACGGGGGGTGGAGGATCCGACCTGCGCTATGTCCGTCCGACGTGAGACCAAAAGGTGCGGTCTGTTGGAGCGCATAGCAAGAGTCTTCGGCCTGCGCGCCATGACACAATGGGGGGCTACGGGCCATCCCGGTGTAGGAAGACTAACTCCGGCTGCACGCCATGGAGTAAATGCTCAAGAGATTTACCGTTGGGTTATGACCCTGATACGGTGGTGGGCAAGAGATTTGCCAGAACACCAAGAATGTGCCCTGAGTGCACGGACCGTTGGGCCGGGTGGCGAACGGTTGTGATGGCTTGTGTGCGTGAAAGCACATTTTTAATGATATATATATTGCCATCCTTGTGATTTGCTATGCCTGCAGGGAAGATTACCGCTGCCCCGAGAGAAGGGGTAGGGTCGTTATAATTTGGTCAGCTGAACGCTGACCGTTGCTTTTGTTTGCCATCGTTGGGTGGATTGTCCTTGTACAGGTGCTGGAGAGCCGAGCGGGACGCATAGAGGTTGATGTTCCTGCTGCTGTTGCTGCTACTGCTGCTAGCCCTCGAAGGCTATCTGTGTTGTTGTGTGGTTTCTTTTATTGTGGCCGGCCTGCGCGCCAATTTGTTTAGGCCACTGTTTGATAGCCATGTAAGGCCATAAGGCCAGCGCTTTTGACTTGTTGTAAGACATTCCTATAGTTTTTAAACTGTGGAGTTTTATGTTTTGGACATTCATGAGGAGTTCCAGTTGTAGTCTAGGCTTCCGCTAGAATGATTGTGATAGGTGCGATGCGCTACTCTGGTATCATCCTGTACCTTCACCGCCTGTTTTGTGCTATATACTGTGGGGCCCCGGCCGGACCTTCTAGAATATACCATATGAACGGATGGGGTTGTTACAAAGTTATTATAAAGAGGTTAGGGAGTGGTTATCCCAAGTGGCTAGGGGCTTGATTTTGGGTTAGCCCTTTTTGAGCTAAGTTGACTTGACCTAGCCTTGGGCTTGACTTTGGTCAAGTTGACCTTTTGTGTCACCATCAATGGGTCCTTAGTGACCTACTGGCCTCCCCTAGGGTCTAGTTAGGGATGGGTAAGGTTGAAATGGCACCTTGGAGGTCACCTACCCTTAGGAAGGGTACTTTGACCAAATTAGGGGTTAAAGTTGACTTTGGTCAACATAAATTCTTGGGTTGACCCCAATGGGTCCTTGGTGACCCATTGACCTCACTTTAGGGTTAGGAGGGCATGGGTGGGGTCCACTTGGCAGGGGAAGGTCAATTGACCCTATATAGGCTATTTTGACCCATTTAGGGTTAGAGTTGACTTATGTCAACTTTACCAATTTGACTGCCTACAGTGGGTCCTTAGTGGCCCTATGGACATTCCAAGGTGTTTGGGGTGTTATGGTAGGGTCCTAGGATCAAGGTGTTTCTCTAAAGTCAAACCTTAGGTATAAATGTTGAGGCTGAGCTATAAGCAGACCAAGGTGATTTTCACCTTGGCCTTGTTCACTTGGTCCTTTGAGCTTCTGGTGGTTTTGTCATGACCTAGTCATGACAAAACAAAATCCTAGGGGTCTAGTTGTTTAAGGGATGTTACAAATCCCATATATATATATATATATATATATATATATATATATATATATATATATATATATATATATATATATATATATTTGTCCCCGAAATTAAGGTTGAGCCTACGGGGTTTCTACAGAATAAGTAAAACTTGTAACATCCCTAAGGTTTATGGTATACGTGACTCAAAGAGCTCCGGGTACTTTTGCTGCATCAGGTCCTGTGGCTCCCATGTATGCTCCTCCTGCCCATTGTTTCTCAACAGAACCTTGACTAGCGGGACCTTCTTACGTCACAAGACCCGCACCGCTGTGTCGTCGATCCTGATCGGCTCCAAGCTGACTGATTGATCTGAGGCCACCGGACCGTCGGCCATGGAAATCAGGTCCTCATGGCGTAGTAGAGCCCTCCGTAGTGAGGAGACGTGGAAGACTTCATACAATCCCGCTAACTCCGGCGGCAACTCCAATCTATAAGCCAAGGGGCCGATCCGCTCCAAGATCCTGTAGGGCCCCATATACCTCGGACTGAGCTTCTTCCGCCCGCGAACCCGTGAGACCCCATGCATCGGCCGTATCTTCAAGAAAACCCGGTATCCCACTTGGAACTCCACCTGATGATTCCTCGTGTCGTAATATTTGGTCTGCCTGCTCTGGACTTCCAGCATCCTGTCTCGGATCAGTCTAACCTGAGCATCAGTATCCTCCACAAACTCTGAACCGAGTGCCTGCGGATCCGCATCCTGAGTCCATGATAGTTGGGTCCTGCACCTCCGTCCATATAATGCCTCGTAAGGGGCCATGCCTATATTGGACTGATGGCTGTTGTTGTATGAAAACTCGATCAGCGGCAGCAATCTCTCCCAAGGCTCTCCGCGGTCCAGGATACATAGGCGTAGAAGATATTCCAAAGTACGGTTAGTGCGCTCCGTCTGTACATCGGTCTGAGGGTGAAAAGCCGTGCTAAATGTCAACCGAGAATCCAGACGGGCCTGAACTATCCTCGACTCCTTGGATGTAAACCTCCCATCCCGATCTGAAACAATAGTCCTGGGTACCCCATGATAGCGCACAAACTACTCGATGAACCTCTGCACTAATACTCTGACCGGAGAGTCCTTCGCCACTGGAATAAATCTGGCCACCTTCGTTAGTCTGTCCACTATCACCTAGATCGATTCATTCCCCGTACGAGACCGGGGTAGCCTATGTATGAAATCCATGGCTATATCCTCAAACTTCCACTCCGGCACCGGAAGTGGCTGTAGTAAACCGGCCAGATTCTTACACTCTATCTTTACGAGTTGGCAAGCCTGACAATGCGTCACAAAATATGTAATGTCCTACTTCATGCCTGGCCAATACATCGTCTTCTTCAGGTTCGCTGCCATCTTAGTGATCCCTGAGTGCACTAAGTATCTGCTACAGTGTGCCTCCGTCATGATGTCCTCCCGAATCTGGCCTCATGCCGGTATGTAGACCCTGCCTCTGAAACATAAGAGTCCATCCCTCAAGGAGTAATCCCCTGCTATGCCTTCCTCCAAGGCTATGAATATCGGCTCAGCCCTCGCATCCAGCGTCCGCCCGTCTCTGATGCGATCCCGAATGTCATCGGTGGCAGTCATCGATGTCAGGTATTCCGTATATAGCTCTAGATCATCCTCGGACACTAATGATATCTGCATCTTCTTAAATGACTCGACCAACTCCAAAGTCATCAACTGCGGGCTTACTCCTGACGTACTCGCTCTCTGTCTTAGAGAATCTTCCACCACGTTTGCTTTCTCAGGATGGTAATTCATGGTGTACTTGTAGTCTGACAGAAACTCCACCCAATGTCTCTGCATGATGTTCAGCTCCTTCTGTGTGTCTACATACTTCAAGTTCTTGTTGTTTGAGAATATATCGCAGTGGACCCCATAGAGGTAGTGTCGCCAGATCTTTAGAGCAAATATAACTGCCCCCATCTCCAAGTCGTGCACCGGGTAATTCTACTCATGTTTCTTCAGCGGATGGGAGGCGTAGGCTATTACGTGCTTGTTCTGCATCAGAACGGCACCCATCCCCTGATAAGAAGCATCTGTGTACACCTGGAATCCTTCCTTCCCTGATGGAAGAGCACGGATCGGGGCCAATGTAAGCCGACCATTCAGCTCTAGAAAGGCAGACTCGCACTGTGGCGTCCAAATAAAAGGAGACTCCTTCTTCGTTAGGGATGTGAGAGGGAGGTTAATCTGAGAGAACCCCTCCACGAACTTCCGGTAATAACCGGCAAGTCCTAAGAAACTTCGCACATCCGTGGACGTCTTCAGTGGTGGCCAATCTAGCACTGCTTGGACCTTCAATGGATCTACTGCCAAACCTGCTCCACTAATAACGTGGCCCAAAAAGGCCACCTCCTTTAGCCAGAATTGTCACTTGCTGAACTTAGCATACATCTTATGCTCTCGGAGCTTCTCCAATGTCAAAGACAGAAGCCTCGAGTGTTATTCTTCAGTCCTCGAATAAATGAGGATGTCGTCAATAAATACAATGATGAAAACATCCAGATACTCTTCGAACACCCGGTTCATCAAGGCCATGAACACGAATGGTGCATTCGTGAGCCCGAAGGGCATCACGGTATACTCTTACAGTCTATATCTGCTGCTAAAGGCCATCTTCAGGATGTCCTCTTCCTGTATGCGTATCTGGTAATACCCCAATCTTAGGTCCAGCTTTGAGAACCAATGCGCTCCCTCCAGCTGATCAAATAGCTCGTCTTTCCTTGGCAAGGGATACGTATTCCGGTCTGTCAGCCTATTCAGGGCCCTGTAATCGATACACAGCCGAAGTGTCTCGTCCTTCTTTTTGACGAACAGCACCGGAGCTCCCCACAGTGAAGATCTAGGACGGACAAACCTGGCTTCCACTAACTCTTGAAGTTGGCTCCAAAATTCCACCAACTCATTCGGGGCCATTAGGTAGGGAGCCCTGGATACCGGCTTAGCCCCCGGCATGAGTTGAATCTGAAAGTCCTTCTCCCGGTGCGGGGGTAGCCCTGGTAGCTTCTCCGGAAATACATCGGCAAAGTCCCGCACCACCGGAATATATGATATAGAATCCTTGGCCACGACCATCTCGAAGAGAACCTGATAAACTTCGTGTCCCTATAGGTGGGCCTTGACGGCTTGCACAGACGATAATAATAATAAGTGGGCTGGTGTAATACCTTCGATAAAAAATAGAGGAGTCCCCGTGCCTCACGGTGATCTTCTTCGCCAAGCAGTCGATCTGGGCATGGTTCCAATGTAACCACGTTATGCCTAGTATGAGATCATAGTCTGGCATCCTCAGGATCGTCGTTGGTGCCTCAAACGCCTTCCCGCCGATCTCCGCCTCCATTTTGCAATGAGAAGAGGTCACGAGTTCCGATCCATCGGGTAGACGCACCCTCATCATCCTTCCTGTGAATTGCTCCACGCCTTCCAGTCCTTTCACGAAGTCCTCTGAAACAAACTAGTGTGAAGCCACGGTGTCGAATAGTGTGTGAGCGGGCTTGCCGCTGATGAAAACCACACGTGAGGTAATTAAGTGACTTAGTGTTCTAGTTGTAGTTTTCCTTTTCATAATTTCTACTAGTTTGTGTCTGTGAGAAGTAGTTCTTAGGAAAGAAGGAAATTGAATGTACTGCCATACATGTTATAACCTACTCCGGGTTCGGGGTTGTGCCAGATCTAGTGCGTACATCTGCTCCCTCTCTGGCATGTGGCCTCTGCCCTGATATCCCCGTCCTCGGTCGTGCCCTCAGCCCCCAAACTACCGAGGAGGTGGGGCACCCTGAAATGCTAGTGGGGGTGCTCGCCTCATGGGACAGTTTCTCTTGAAATGCCCCGACTGATTTCAATGGAAGCACACCGACGCCTGCTCTGATATCCTCGGTATTTCCAGTATCTGTAAGGGCTGGGGGGCCAAAACCCCCTGATCCCTCTGCTCCGGTCCAATCTCCTGACGGGGTTGATCCACGTTCCTTCTTTCTCCGATGATCTGGTCTAGAGGACGGTCTCTACATCCTCAAATCAATGCATCGTTAGTCGGCCTCTTTCGACTCTTGACCGTAAGCTGGTCTGCCTCCCTTTTCTTAGCCATTTCCATAATCCTGGCCATGCTTCCCTCGGAGATGAAGAGGAGGGTCTGTCTCATGTCATCGTGCAGCCCCTTGTAGAACCTCCTGGCATAGCCAGCGTCGTCCAACTGGTAAGAGTCCGCATAACGGGCTAAGTGAGTAAACTCCTGTTAATACTCCAGCACTGTCATGTTGCCCTGCTTCAACCGCAGGAACCTATCCTCCAGCTCGTCCCTCGCCGACTGAGGTACAAAATGTCCCAGAAGTTCTGCTCTGAACTCTCCCCATGAGATATCTACACAATCCATATCCACAAAGGTGGTGTCCAGCTGTGACTTCCACAACCCATTCCCGTGCGACTCCAAGCAGGAGACTGCCAAAGCAACTACCTCCTCAGTGGGGCATTGAATCCCCACAAGCATCTCGTAAATTGTATCCAACCATTCCTTCGTGCGAACTGCCGACTCCGTCCCCTGGTAGGATGGATGGGAAAGTGCCTGGAAGGCACTCATCCAGTTAGCCCCGGGATTTGGCTGTGGAGCCGGGGCCTGCTGAGCTCCGGAGGCCTCCAGGATGGCCGTCAATGTTTGCCCCATCTCTGTCTGCTGAAACGGAACTAGAACCGGCAGAGGTGGAACTATATTCGGAGCCTGAGGTGTCCCCTGCTAGGGAGTAGGGTTCATCGCAGGCTACCAGAAAAAATTCCAACCGTTAGATAGCATGCTAATGGAATAAAAGGAGGAGAAAATGGAATTTTACATGTGATTTCCCTTATGGACCCACCACTGCTTTCGCTGTTAGTTTGTCCGCAAACTAAGATCGTGTGGGGGTGGCCTAAGGTTTTTGTGGACTACTCTTGTGATCGAGGTTTGCTCTGATACCACTTGTAAGACCCCCTTTTTTCTTTTAAAAACCCCGGGGTCTTATGCCCAGAACCGCTGTTTTGCGGTGGCCCCGACTCTCGGGAAAGCCGCCACTACAAAATGCTGATTCTGCCAGCCTTTTAGATCATCTCAAAGAGAGAAGTAATCAGGAATGAAATAGCTGAGTCCACAATATCATATATAATAAGAGAAATCACAACATGTTTATAAGTAGAAAAGAGAAAGTACTACAAAGTAACAAAACGGAAATATAAACGGTCTTAAGCCCTGTACATCAGATCCCCACTACAATCTCTCACGGAAGCTATAAAAATTGCTAATCACTCACGAAGCTGGTCACCGGTGCTCCAGTACTAGACTGGCCCACCTCCATGCGCACCGTACTCCGCTGGTGCGGGTCCCTGAGCTGCTGGTCCCTGTCTCCCATCCGGAGCCCCTGTAATGTTGTGGTCCAAAAACCATTAGTCATAAAGACTAAGCCTTATCATCCCCTACCCCTCCCCCCATGGCTCCTAGGCACCGGGCAGGGAAGAGGAAAGGGAAGCTACAAGGTGGAGTGTATAAAGTGGCAGGTGACAGTGGAACTAGTCTAGTAGTTCTATAATAGTATGTAGTAAGGTAAGTACAGTAAGCAAGTAGAGTAAGCAACATATGTAAGAAAGACAAGGTAATAAGTAAGTAAACTTAACTTATATGAATGCTCAAACAAATATATAAGTTAAAGGGTCTTCTGCAGGTCTCCCACCGTATAAAAAGTCTCATACCAATTTATAAATTGGGGTGTCGGTTGTATGCAAGTATGTTATGCCATAATTCATGCAAGTGCAACCCACACACACGACTCTATGTGCACAGACCTTTAGTTCCCCTTATTTGGGCAGGTAGCTTCACTCACAGGAACCTCTGTAGTGGGAAACGGAGACAGTGGGTCAGGTCCCACAATCCTAGGTGGGTATCCACACTACCAGGCCTAGCCCTCCCGTATGCCCCTAGAAGAACACAACCTAGAGTACCGCGTACTAATGTTGGCCATATCCACCAGACTTTCTTTGGCTAAGTGTCCCACACCACCGAGTCAACGTATCGACGTCAGTGTGAATGACCGTCCGATACCGAAGACCCACCACCTTATTTTTATCCAAAACCTTTTGAGCCACTAGCTCCCCATACTATCCGTCTGTGCATCTGCCTTCCGAACGAACCGTCCGGATGGCAATCAAAAAAACCTAATCAACCACCCGGGGTACCGGGGTGTGTGGACGTGCAACCCTAGTTATACTAGTTGCTCTTGAAATATTTTATTCTTTCTGTTTATGTTAGCCTAGGACTACCCATGTTATTCCCCGTGAAGGGATCTCGAAGGCTCTAAGAACTACAATGTGATTACGCCCAAAGCTCCATTTCTCAAGGAACTTACTATTATTAGTTGCTATCAGATTTCCCAAACCCTTACTTGTTGTACTGTATCTAACCCTAGAGTATTAGACACTTCCTCCCCACGGGAAAGACGATCTTTCGTCGATCCCGAGCACCACCTAACACTAGCCAAAATAACACTCTACTCATATTATCTTTCAATGGTGAACTCATTTTTAATTATCCAAACCAGCGAACTTCTAACTCCAATTCATGATCCCAAATTCATATTCCAAAATAATTTCTGTAGTTTTATCAAATGCACACCAACCTAAGCTATATGACGTGTAAAATGAGAGGTACTTAAAATATTCATCCAGTAACCCTATAATAATTAATGGAGGGATTTCATGACTTTTTTAGTCTAAATCCAGAATTTTGTAATTTTCCTAATTTATCTGGTAATTTATTTAACATGATTTACTAACATCAGACAAGTAAATGCTCCACAAAATTTATGTTAAATATAATATGACTATTGAACATAAAATCCAAAGTTTCTCAACTTTTTAGCAAGATTTAGGCCCCTAATTAATTAATTCAATATAAATACAATAAACGAAATTAAATAGAGAAGTACCTTAAAATATAATTCAACAATTACACAAAATTTACCATGGCTATAGTATGATGATAAATCCTCACTGACTAGGTTTCATAACATTTTAAGCTAGTTTAACCATAATTTTATCACAATAATCCTTAGGGGCAACTTAAAGATTTTAAGTACAAGTATAAGCTAATATCTTCCAAACACCCTACAATAATTTCCAGTGGCTCATACTAACCCTAAGACTACTTTACCCAAGTTTCATCACTGTTCAATGAGTTTTAGTAACCTATTCTATCTCTACACATTTTGTGCCCTAAACTAGGGTTAGGGTTTAGAGGGGCCTACCCATTCCCAAATCCCTTAAGAATTTTACCAGAGGGTTTTAGCTACTCTAGTTGTCACCCTACCAAGTTTCAAGTCCATACAAGGTCTTTGACTCCTTGCCCTTCACAAGACACAAAAGCCCCTCCGTAGGGTTTGGCCTTAGGTCCTAAGGCAAATCCACTCCAATCTACCTCATCTTCCATAGGAGGGTGATAAAAGTCATGCCAAGACAGTGGCCCCAAATTCAACCTCTGTTGAGGTGATTTGGCCACTCCAAAACCTAAAGTGCACTTTTGACCAGAATGCCCTTATTATGACAAGGTTAGGGTTTGCATCATTTTAGTTCAGACCATCTACAAATGAGATGAAATCTTAACCCGAGCTTTATAATGACCCCAAGCACCACTCACCAAAATTTGAGTGAGATTGGATGTCATTTGGTCCTCAAATTAAATTTCCCTAGAGAAATTAAATAATTTCCAAAATTATAGAAAACTTGCCCCCACAAATTCTCAATTTTGGGCAGGGCCTAGATATGGTCTAGGGTGACTCCTTGTCCAAATTTCAAGTCATTTGGACCAGAGATGAAGTGTGGGCACCCACTTTAATTTCTGCCTAGCCATAGGTATAGACCCCACCAAAATGAGTGTCATGGTCAAACCAGGCACCCAAATTGGTTCAAACTAATTTTGACTTAAAGTAGACCCCTTGGGCTACAACTTTTATGTTGACCACTTCCTCTGCATTAGCCTCTAGGATTTTTTAATAAATAAAAATATTAAATACAAAAGGTGTGATAGAAATGAAATAATCAAAATTTAATAACCTATAGTTTTAATTCGATTTCAGCACAAATCTTGGCACAGATCGGGCGGCTGTCGGTTATATTCAACCTCCATCCAACGGTTAAGATCAACCCGTCCTGGAGCAACTTCCAGCCGCTGTCGTCGTGTAACACCCCCATCCGTCGTATGACATATAGTAGAAGGTCCAGCTGGAACCCGACACCAAATACCATGGACAGTCAGAAGGGTTACGTATGACTAACCAAACTATCCAATTAAACTACTCGTCCTAACATAGAACATTCTAGCAGAAGCTTTTAAACAGTTGAAAGAACCCAAGCTTGTATCCAAATAACATGAATATCCAACACCACTACAATTAGAATGAAAACAAATATATAGAAAGGTACACGACCTTATGGCCTTACAAAGGTTCACTTAATTAAATAATGTTTTCCATACATCGGCTCGCAGGCCAGCCACACATGACAAAATAAAGTACAACTATTCGCTTTGGCCTTCTAGGGCCAGCACAGCAACATGGGCTCCAGCCCGCTATTTGGTACTCGGCTCCGCAGCACCTACAAGCAACATTCCACCGCATGGTGGCAAATAAAGCAACGATCAGGCAAAAGCCGACCAAATTATAACGACCCTGCTCCTAACTCGGGACAGTGGTGCTCCTTCCCTGCAATTCATTAGCCCAGCTAAAATAATATAGTATAATCAAGCTAACCACAGGTGTAGGCTCGCACGGCCAAACACCCCGTGCACTCAGAGCACATTATCGGTGAATCCTGACACTTCAGCGTCTTCACCACCACCCCCGGTATGGCAACAACATGAGGATTTTAGCATTTATAACCACTATCTAAGACTCCCGACTATGCTAACGGCCAGTACCCTTTTCGGGACTCTCGCACCGAACCACATAGCCCAGACATATCATGACAAATGCAACATCACCGATCCAGACCAACATGTCCGGGTAGGCTTCACACACAATGCATATGCCCGTACTTCGATTCCGGACTCTATATGCAACACAAGGGGGACTATTCCCATCAATCCCAAGGAACACCGTACACTCGCCGCACACTCGCGGGAGCGGGTTTCCCTATGCAAAAAGGAAGAGAGATTCACATGCTCAAGAAGAGAATCGTTACCCTAGTAGTACGCTTTTGCGCCATGGGAAACATACACGGATAGAAGTCTTCGCAACGGGATTTCCTCCACAGATCCGCTCTCGGTTCTCTAAACGGTGCTCCGATGCTCCGCCGGCGGCTGGAATCCTCCTCCTTCTTCCTCCTTGCTCTAACTCATTGGAAAGAGAATGCTTAAGGGAGAAATGAAGAGTTAAACCACCATTCCCGGCCTTAACAGAGCAGGAACACGCCTGGCCGTCAGATCTTAATTAAAGAAAACGAACGGCTCAGATCTGCACAGAAATCCTCAAACTTGGGCCGAACACGGCCTCGCACACGGCCGTGTCCCAAGCCGTGTGCCTCGATCCTGGCACGATCGTCGAACGCAGAAAAACCACACTGGCAAGACACGCCCGTGTATCAACCTGACACGCCCGTGTCGGGTCTTGGACACGCCCGTGACCGGAGTCGTGTCACGAATAACCGTCACGCCAATCGTAATGACTCTAGGGAACACGGGTACTGATACGGGTAGGCACACGCCCGTGTCAAATGACACGCCCGTGTCATTCAACCGTGTTTCTTGTCGTGTCCTTCTCGGGATAAAATTGGCCAAAACACCATGCCAGACACGGCCTTGGACACGCCCGTGTCCTAGGCCGTGTACCCCTGTACAGGAACCAAAATTATTTTTGGACGCGACCAGCTCGATAACGATTTTCGGGGCATTACAAATCCCCCACCCCCCCCCCTTAAGGAATTTCGTCCCGAAATTAAGAAAAGGTATACAAAAAAATAAATGTTACCTAAGCGGAATAACTCGTGGTATTCCTCCAACATAGTTTGCTCTTGCTCCCAAGAAAGCTCCTCACGTCCGTTGTTACCCCAACGAACCTTAACCATTCGGATTTCCTTGTTGCAGAGTCGTTTGACCTCAACGTCTTCTATACATATAGGCTTGAGCTTTGTCGTCAACTCGTAATCCACTGGCACTTGATCAACCGCAACAATCTGCGATGGATCTTGCACCGCCTTCCGCAACACCGATACATGGAACACATCGTGTAGCCCACTCAACTCCACCGACAACTTCAATCTAAACGCTGCCTCGCCAACACGCTCCAGGATTTCAAATGGTCCAAGGTATCTCGGACTCAACTTCTTCAAGCATCGAACATGCGAAACACCCTTGAACAACTTGATTTTTAAATACACCCAGTCGTCAACACCGAACTCCACGTTCCTATGCTTGGCATTATAGTACTTTGCTTGCCTATCCTGAGCGATCTTCAACCTTTCCTGAATTGTACGTACCATTGAAGTGGCGTCTTCCACCGCTTGATGTTTATACAACTTCAACTCGCCTGTCACCAACCAAGACAATGGCGTACGACACTTCCTCCCGTACAAGGCCTCGAAAGGTGTCATTCCAATACTCGCTTGAAAGTTGTTGTTATACGCAAACTCCACCATGTACAGGTGTTCTTCCCAATGCTTTTTGAAATCTAGGACGCACATGCGAAGCATGTCCTCCATCGTCCTATTGACCCTCTCGGTCTGACCATCTGTCTATGGGTGGAAAGCTGTGCTGAAACTTAGCTTAGTTCCCAACAAATTATGCACCAGCCACCAGTCCTTCGACGTGAAGCGTCCATCTCGGTCACTAACAAAACTGCGCGGCACACCATGCAATCGTACGATATTATCCACATAAAGTTTGGCTAACTTTTCCACTGGATCTTCCTTCCTATTCGGGATGAAATGCGACACTTTCGTCAACCTATCTACGACCACCCAGATGGCATCGTTTCCCCTCTGCGACTTTGGCAAACCATGCACAAAATCCATAGAAATGTCGTCGAATTTCCATTCCGGGATAGGCAATGACTTTAGGAAGCCTCCGGGCTTCTGGCACTCCGTTTTCACCAAGGCACAAGTTTGGCACTTGACCACATAAAGTGCTACATCCTTCTTTAATCCTGGCCACCAGAATAACTTCTTCATGTCTCTATACATTTTCGTGCTACCCGTGTGGATTGAGTACTTGGTATGATAAGCCTCGTACATCAACTCCTCCCGAAGGTTATCCGCACTAGGAACGCATAGACGACCATCCTTCCTTAGCAGTCCATCCTCAACCGCAAACTGGGAATTTGACCCATCCAAAGATTCATCCAAGATTTGCTTCATGTTGCTATCCTGAATCAAATCCCGTCGGACACTATCCGCCAGGTCATACTGCACCTTTGTCCAACACAATATCGCCCCGGCACTAGACTACTTATCAACGGAGGAAATCTCTAATGCCTCCAAATCACGGACCAATCTCTCATCATGTACCGATAACTAACTGGTCGCTAACTCTAAGTCATGGACCGGATAATTCCTCTCGTGAACCTTCAACTGTCGTGAACCATAGGCTATCACGCTCTCATGCTATAGTAAAACACAGCCAAAACCACTGCCTGAAGCATCACTATAAATCTCAAACCCTTCGGTTCCACTCGGCGAACGCAAAATAGGCGTCGTGGTCAACCGCCTCTTCAATTCTTCAAAAGCCTGCTCACACTCTTGCGACCACACGAACTTTTGGTCTTTCCTTGTCAATGTCGTGAGTGGTAACGCTATCCGTGAGAAGTTCTCTACGAAGCGCCTGTAGTAGCCGGCAAGCCCAAGAAAGCTCCGAACTTCCACCACTGAAGACAATACAAGCCACTCCCGTATCGCTGTTATCTTCATCGGATCCACCGCTATCCCTTCTCCACTAACAACATGACCAAGGAATGCCACTGAGGATAACTAGAACTCATACTTGGAGAACTTTGCATACAATTGATTCCTCCTCAAGGACTCCAACACCATGTGTAGATGCTTGTAATGGTCCTCCTCACACTGCAAATATACCAAGATATCATCGTTAAATACGATCACGGAATGATCCAGGTATTCTCTGAACATTTTGTTCATCAAATCCATAAACACGGATGGCGCATTGGTCAGCCCAAACGGCATGACCGTGAACTCGTAATGCCCAAATCATGTGCTGAACGCTGTCTTAGGGATGTTGCTTTCCCTTATCCCCAATTGGTAGTAACCGGACTTCAGATCTAACTTCGAATATACTGTTGACCCAACCAATTGATCAAATAGATCGTCAATCCTGGGGATCGGATATTTGTTCTTCTCTGTATACTTGTTCAACTCCTGATAGTCAATACAGAGTCGCAAGCTCTCATCCTTCTTCTTAACGAAAAGAACTGGTGCGCTCCAAGGCGACGAAATTGGACGCACATACCCTTGCTCCAACAACTCCTGCAGTTGCACCTTCAACTCCGCCATCTCTCGCGGCACTATTCGATACGAAGAGCGTGATACCGGTTTGGCACCCGGTACAAGCTCAATGGTAAAATCAATCTCCCGCTGAGGAGAGGCTCCTGGGAGATCATCTGGGAACACATCAGGATACTCGGACACAACTGGGATACTGTCCAGACTTGGCCTAGGTGTTCAATCTTGCACTAAGGTGACAAACAGCTCTGCACCAGACCGAACCACCTTAATCACTTGCAGGGCCGACATCAAAACTTTACCCGACCCCTTCATGCCCGCAAACATAGTCTCCCGTTCAGTATGCAGTCCCAACTTAACCTCCTTTCGGTTGCAATCGATGTAAGCTAGCTACTCCGAGAGCTAGTCCATACCAAAGATTACGTCAAACTCCACTATCGGTAGAACCAACGCTCGCAAATCAAACTCCTGGTCCCCAATCCGAATCTTTACCACACAGAACTTGTCTGCTCGCATTGAGCACCCATTGGGAAACAACACATCCAACCTGTCTTTTGCCATCGAGGAAGGGGCCCCGATGTGCGATATGAACCTTTTGGATAAGAAGGAATGCGATGCTCCCATATCAAACAGGGCTCTTGCCGGACGATCGAAAATCAACACAAAGCCTAGCAACAATAAACATAAGCTAATATATAAAAAGGTAACAACTATGTAAAGTTAAACTGCTATAATTTAACTTATACCTGTCACCACGTCAGCTTGTTTCATGGCCTCTTGCAGACCAAGATTATAAACTCTAGGCTGGGCTGGAGCATGATGGGATGCGGTTGATTCCACCGCCTTCCCTTTCTCTTCATAGGTCGCTCCAGACCTCCTCTCGGACTTTGCACGTCCGCTCCAACATTCACGAGCAAAGTGCCCTGTCTTCCCACAGTTGTAACAAGCTCCTGGAACTCGACTTGTGGTTGCCCCCAACGCACTAGACGAAGGGGCTGAGTTCGAAGTCTTCTGCTTCTTGCTCCATCTTTGGAATCCTGACTTTGCATTTGGCACTTTGAACTCTGCCTTCTTTTCCCCTAGGTCCTTCTTCTCTTGGACTTTCTTCACAACCTTTTCCAATGACCGGGCCGAATTGACCAAGGCTAGGATGCCCTGCACCTTAGGCCCAACAAGGAGTAACTATAGGTCACCGCAGAGACCCTCATAAAATCGGTTGGTCTTCCTCTCTTCTTCCGTAAACATAGCACCAGCATACCGACCCAACTGTGTAAACTCGTGGAGATACTCGTCCACGCTTCTGGCTCCCTGAGTCAACCCAAGATACTGATTTTCCATCTCAAGCTTCTGAGAAGAGGGTATATATCTGGCCAAAAACAATCTTGAGAATTCCTTCATAGGCACATCAGCAAGCTTCCTTCCCACTAAGAGATGAAACTCCAACTCATCCCACCACAGTCTCGCCTCACCATCCAAAAGGAAGGTCGCTATGGTGGTCTTCTGCCACTCTTCCGTTAACGTGGCCGTCAAGACCCTCTTTATCATAGAGATCCAATCCTCAGCTTGAGTTGGCATTCCAACCCTATCGAACCTTGGAGAATTAAAGCCCATTACATGCTTGAGTTGTCTCTCCATAGCCCTCCTCGGCTCTACCTGATCCACCACCAAGCGTTCCACCAATCTAAGCTTTTCCGCCCTAACCGGTTCTTGCTCATTCACAGGAGGTGCGTGATGCATTTGCCCTGCATTCCCAGGAGGCTGAACTGGAGCTTTGCCTTTCCCTTTAGAATGGGAAACTCTAGTATTTCCCTTGAATCCCAACCCCTTCATACCCTTTTAAGAGGAGAAGGAGTCTATTTGGGGCAAAACAAAACTAGGCTTAAAGTAACTAGTCATAATTCTCTTCTCCCTCTAGAGTTTCTCTTCAAGATCCCTAATGAGACTTCTTGAATCTGATGGTGCCAATCTGAATGAGAGAGATGGTTTTTAGTTGGCTGATTTCCCTAGCCTTCTGATCCAGTAGGGTTGCTATCTTAGTCTGTTGGGAAGCAGCTAGCTGATGGGAGATAATCTCCTCAGCTTGCTTCTTGGCAAACTTATTACTTCTTCTAAAGGCATCCAGAAGGGCACCATACTTGTCAATCAATTGATTGACATCTTCCTCAGATTCTAACTCATCATCATTACTGGATGATGATACATAAGAATTTGGACTAGTTTTATAATCTGAGTCAGAAGATGAGCTTGATAGAGAGAATACCTTTTCTGGACCAGGCTGACCCTGGCTGGATTCTTCATCAGACCTGGCCATCAACCCATAGCAGTTGTTGGCATCTTCTTCATCTTCATCCTCCTTTGAGTCACTATTTGAATGTGATAGAGGGGCCCTGATCCCTATTCTAGCATCAATATAGTCTTTAGTTTCTTCTTCAGCAGCAAAGAGCCTTATATAGGCTTCTTCTTCTTTAGACTCAGAAGATGTCGAGTCAGACTGACTTCAGCTCTTCTCCTTATTTGCCATGAAGGACTTTTCCTTCTTGCCCTTGTGTTGGTGGACATTTTTCTCACCAGCCTTTGTTCATTTGACTGAGAAGTCAGCTATCACATGCCCAAGTTTGCTACAACAATAGAAAATAACTTTAGAGAATATATGTTTACTAGTTTTAGAATCATACCTATCTCCCTTGGAGTTGTTCTTCCTGTGATGAGAGGAGGAGGAATGGCTGCTCCTCCACTGCTTCCTCTTCATTAACTTCTGGAACTTCCTAGAGAAGGCATCAAATTCTTCATCAGAGCTGCTGCAGTCTGATGAACTTGGCCCTGTGCTGTCTGAATCAGCAGACCTCCTTGGAGGAGAGGCAGTCCTTTCCTTACTCTTCTTGGTGCTCTCAACTTTGAAGGCCAAAGACTTTTCCATGGCCTAGGATTTGTTGATGGTCTCCTCCTCCTTCCTTGTAGATAACTGCATCTTATATGAGAGAAGTTTTCCAAATAGAGTGTGAGGGGGAGTATCAGCCAACTTTACCACCTCTCTGATGGCACAGATATATATATCCCAGTCTCTAGTTAGAGACCTGAGAAACTTATCATTCAGCTCATAATGGTTGAAGACACTCCCATATGTCCTCAGCTCATTCACAATTCTGAAAAATCTTTCATAGCATCTATCTATGCTCTCTTTCTTGGATTGCCTGAAAGCCTCATACTCTTGGTTGAGTAAGGACTTTCTATCATATATGACCTCCTCTGTGCCCTCCATGTAAACCACCAAAGTGTCCCACATCTCTTTGGAGGTCTGGCAGTGAACCAAGTTTTGGAAGGTTAAGTCATCTATGACACTGACAATGATGTTTTGTGCTCTCTTATACATGGTTGCCAAGATGACTACATCCTTGGTCATCTTTGAGGTGTCTGTACTGTTGCATCAAGAACTGAGACTTTCACAGGTATGAAAATTCCTTCTTCAACTATAATAAAGATCCTTTGGTCAGATGCTTCCATGAAAAGCCCGATCCTCTCCTTCCAGATTCCAAAGCTCTCCTTCCTACGGATTGGAAGCATCATGGAACCCCGCTCCTTATGGTTCTCTTCTGAATCCATAAGTACTGTACTTTTAGCTACCCTTTAAGATCTACATAGAATGCTAAGTCCTTGAGAAACCTCCCTCTAATACCACTTGAAATTATTTAGTTTCATGGGTAGCTAAACACCTAGATGGGGTTGATTAGGTTTTTGGCCTCTTTTTAGATTTCCTTCTTTTAATTGTGTTGTGAGTTAGTAGTTTTCAGCTTTCAAGACACACCACACAAAGCACACACACAAAATTTATAGTGGTTCCCCAGATTATGGGTACATCCACTATCCCTTTCACCTTTCTAACGGTGTATTAGACAAGGCACTTCTCCAAACCTCGACTCCTAAGAGCTTACAACACAGATACCTCAAGATCTCTCAGTCTCCTCGAAGACTTACCTCAGGCACAAAGCCCTACCTCAGAGCAAGCTTGCTCCTATAACTCAGTGATCCAAAGATCACATATCTCAGACTTAATTAATATTCCTACAGCTCAGGCTAAGAGGTTAGCCCTACAACTCAGAGCGGATGACTCTCCTACAGCTCAAGCACAAAGGCCCTACCTCAGATCCAAAGCTGGATCCTACAACTCAGGCACAAAGACCCTACCATAGAGAGAATGACTCTCCTACCTCAGGCAAATTACCCTATCTTAGATCCACACAGGATCCTACCTCAGACCAACAGATGATCCTACACTCAGCCTTTATAAAATAAGCCTACACTTAAATCTATTAAGATCCTACAGAAGATAAAGAGTTTGCTGATAATTTGATTCCAGAGAAATTTCCCCGAGCCTTCTTCTTCCTGAGCTGAGAAAATCTCATCCCTGACTTTCTTCATAACAACAAGAAAGATGATGATCAATAAACTGTTGCTTGTGCTGGAAGTAACTCAGAAACACAAGTTTTTGATCTTGTTGATAAAGACAATGATTTGATATTTCTTTGTATTCTTCTTTCAGCTAACCTTGACTGCAGAAACCAGATAGTTCTGCTTCTCTTTCTTTCTCAGAAACCTTCCCTGAACTTGTTATAGCAGGTGAAAATCGCTACAGCTAACTGGTGGAACGTTTAGATCAGCGGTTAGAACTTCGGCTTCAAGCTCTGCAATAATGGTGATAGGAAGACGATGAAGTTCTGACTCTTTGCCAAAAGATAAACCCTAAAAGTTGATTTGCTTCTGCCGATCTCAATCCATTTATCTTCCACCATCCAATGGCTATTTGTCCTGTGGGCCTTCCTGAAGTTGTTGGCGACAATTTTTCTTTTTACAGGAAAAGTCATACAGTAACCCTACGACGCCATTTATCGTGTACTGTAGACTTCCTGCAACGATTTTGAACTTTGTTGACGTCAACATCTCTGGACTTAGCCAAATTCAGCTAATTCATCTCAGGCGTTGAGTGCGTTGAGTGAATAGACATCACTCAGCGCAAAAAACCTTAGTCATATAATCTGCACTGTCAGGCGTTGAGTGTGTTGAGTGAACCTTCATTACTCAATGATATTTGACTTAGCCAATACTTCTGTACTGCTAGGCATTGAGTGCATTGAGTGAACCTTCATCACTCAACGCTTTTGTCTTAGATAATCTTTTTGTTGTTTTAGGCGTTGAGTGTGTTGAGTAAGGCTTCATCACTCAACGCTTCTGGACTTAGTCGCTTATCTGAATGTAATGCCCCGAAACTCAAAAGAGCGACGGGGGACGTTTTGGGCCAGTTTTGGGTTCTGGCTGCATGCACACAGCCTGGGACATGGGCGTGTCCCAGGGCGTGTCAAGCTTGTGTCGACACTCAGCCGGGAAGTCGACATTTTGATCTTGACATTGTGTCGAGACTGGGCACACGGCGTGCGACACGGGCGTGTCGCAGGGCGTGTCGACCCGTGTCGACACTTAGCCCGCGAAGTCGACACTCTGCGTTCGACGAAGTGTCGAGACATGGCACACGGCCTGCGACACGGGCGTGTCGCAGGGCATGTCGACCCGTGTCGACACTTAGCCCGCGAACTCGACACTCTGCATTCGACGAAGTGTCGAGACATTGCACACGGCCTGCGACACGGGCGTGTCGCAGGGCGTGTCGACCCGTGTCGACACTCGTCCCGGGGAGTCGACATTTTGCTCGACGATGTGTCGAGACAAGGCACACGGCCTAGTACACGGGCGTGTCCAAGGCCGTGTCGTCAGGTCGACGATCTTCGCTCGACGAAGTGTCGAGTGTCGAGACCGTGTACACGGCCTGGAGCCCAGGCGTGTTGAGGTGACACGGGCAAGGACACGGGCGTGTCCTAGAACCCGTGCAGTGCTCGGGTTGTTTTTGGGGAAAAACGATGGGGGTACACGGTCGGCCACACGGCCGTGTCAGGTGGAATACGGGCGTGTCAGGTCAAACACGGGCGTGTTCGATACCCGTGTGTTGTTCCAGGCGAGCCGATTTTGACGGTGAATGAGGCACACGGCCCTGGACACGGGCGTGTGCCAGGCCGTGTGCGGTCCAGATTGGGCATTTCAGTCCCGAATCAAAGCCGTTCGTTTCTTTAATTGATGATCCAACGGCTGGGGGTTGTTCCTGAAGTGATATACCCGAGATTGGGCCTTAGAAACCCTCACTTTTCATGAGTGGTTGTATTTCTAAATATTAGAAAGAGAGGAGAGCCAAGGAAGGAAGAAGAAGCTAAATCCGGCCATTGGAGGAGCTTCGAAGCTCCGAATCGCGAGCTGACTCCGGATCCACGGAGGCAAAGCTAGTGCGGTGCTTTTCATCCGCTTACTTTTTCATGGCGCCAAAGAGGAATGCTAGGGTAACGATTCTCTTCTTGAGCATGAGTAGCTCTCCTTCTTTGCATAGGAAGCCCGCTCTCGCGAGTTTGCGGTGAGTTGGAGGCGTTCCTTCGGGTAGATATGTGAAGTCCCCATTGTTTAGAGTCCGTAAGTGAGAACGGACATAGGCATGATGTGTGAAGCCTATCCGGACATGTTGGTCTGGATCGGTGATGTTGCATTGCATAATGCCGGAGAAGACTCCGTGCTATTGGTTGTTTTCCGGGTTTTCTACACGGTAGATTGCAACAGGGAGCCTTGGGGATTAACCTAAAGGTGCACCCGGAAAACTGGGCGGATGTGTGATCTTGCCAACTTGGAGGTCTGAGAGCCAACTTGAACATAACCGAGTTATGTGAAATTGTGTGACGAAAATGGGACTCGGGAGAAGTTTGACCCGCGCAAATGGCTTAAATTATCGTTGCGACGTGAGCACGGGTTAGATGGAACCGTACCCACTTCTATGTCGTTCGGGCTAAAGAGACCTAAAGCTACGTGGCACTTGCCATTGGCATAGATGAGAGTATTCGGTGGTCTATGGCTTAAACTGTCGTGACCCATGCCGGGAAGACAAATTGCTCATAGGTTTGGCCGTCAAAGTGGCGGTGGTGAGTCCGGAATGTCTATGGCTTTAATTGACGTGACATCGACCGGTTCACCGAGAATGTGCCCTGAGAGCACGGGGCGTGTGGCCATGGGAGCCAACGTCTGTGATGAAATGGTTATATATATATATATATATATATATATATATATATATATATATATATATATATATATATATATATATATATATTGCTCGCTTATGCTAATGAAATGTAGGGAAGGAGCATCGCCGCCCCGAGTTGGGGGCGGGATCGTTATAATTTGGTCAGCATTGCTGACCGTTGCCTTGTTTTGCCACCGTGCGGTGGTTTGTTGCTTGCAGGTGCTGTTGGACCAAGCGGTCAATAGCGGGCTAAAGCCCAAAATGCGAAGCTGGCCCTCGAAGGCCTAATTGGAGTGTTTACTGTTTTTATTCATGTATGACCGGCCTGCGTGCCGTGGTTTGTAAATCATGTAATATCAAGTGAACCATTTTGTAAGGTCTTAAGGCTTGAACTGGTGTATGTATAACATTCCTGTTTTGGTATTAGTGGACATTCATGCTTTAGTGCTGGGTTCTTTATTGCAACTTTTATAAACTGCTTCCGCTAGAATGCTCTGTGTAGGACGTTATGATTAGTTGGATGGTTTCCATGAGTAACCACCCGGTCTGTCTGTAGTATATGGCGTCGGGCCCCGGCCGAACCTACTGCTATATGCTATGCGACGGATAGGGGGTGTTTCAATTTGGTATCAGACTACTGGTTTTGGTCGGGCTTGAGATGAATTCGTGGACGAATTCTTTTTAAGAGGTGGTGAGCACATTGTGTGTGTCATCGTTATAACAGTAAAAGAACCCATGAATGTCCACTTAGGAATGAAAATACACGTGTTTGAGGAACCTGCGTGTTCCTATAATTGCTGTTTGCAATTTTATCTGGTCGTTTAACGGTGTTTTGTACCACTATAGGTGACCAGAAGTGGTGTTGGGCCGTCGGAACGTCGAGTTTCTGAGGCTAGCAGTGCACCAGATGTTGCTCCTGCAACACCTCTTTCGGCTAAGAACATACGATTGGTGGCCGAGGCAGTGTTGGCCGTGATAAATGCGCAGCCTGCAAGGCAAACGCAGCAGCCCGCTCCTGTGATAGAGCAGGTACCGCTGCAAGAGGCTGAGCCGAGGAGAGTGGAACAGGTGGTAGCGGAGTCGGTGGTGCCAAGGAGGGCAGTCGAGAGACAGCTTAAGCATGTAATGAGCTTTAACCCTCCGGTATTCTCGGGGTTGGGAACCCCATCTCAAGCTGAAGACTGGCTCTCCAGGGTGAAGAGAGTCATGACAGCAACGGAGACGGAGGAGTGGCAAATGACCACCATCGCTACGTTCCTTCTGGACAGTGAAGCGAGAATGTGGTGGTAAGGTTTGGAGCTGCACTTATTGAGAGGTAGGCAACTTGTTGATGTCTCGATGGAGGAGTTCTCGAGATTGTTCTTGGCTCGATACCTCCCTTCGACGCAGAAGATAGTGTTGGAGAATGAGTTTCTGAAGTTGGTTCAGGGTGAGAGGAGTGTGGATGAATATCTCCACGAGTTTACTCGTTTGAGTCGATATGCTAGCTCCACCATCGCAGATGAGGAGCGCAAAACGAATCGATTCTATGAAGGCTTGAGAGATGAGTTGAGATTACTACTCTCGGGGCCGATGACGCAGGGTTTCTTAACCTTGGTCAACACTGCCCGGTCCTTGGAGAAGGACATGAAGAATGTACAAGCAAAGAAAAGCTTGGGTGATAGGAAATCTGAATTCAAAGTGCCGACTACTTCAAAGTCCGGTTATCGAAGGTCTTTCAAGAAGCATAGGACTTCGGGTCCAGCTCCTTCTGGTGCTTCTGGGGCGACTACGAGTCGGACCCCGGGTGCATGTTTTACTTGTGGAAAGACGGGGCACTTTGCCCGTGACTGTTGGAGCGGACGTCCTAAGTCCGAGAGAAGGCCGGGAGCGACTTATGAAGAGAAGGGCAAGGCGGTGGAGTCGACTGTGTCCCACTATGCTCCGGCCCAACCAAGGGTGTATAATCTTGGCCAACAGGAGGCCATCAAACAGGCTGATGTGGTGACATGTACGGTTTAATTTATAGCAAGTCAATTTCTTTAAATACTTGTTATGCACATGTTACCTTACCACTGCTTGTTTAGGATTTGTATTGACTTGTGAAAATCCGGCACAAGCACTCTTCGATACGGTAGCTTCACACTCCTTCTTGTCCGAAGGATTTATATCACGCATCGGAGTCCCTTCTTCGATGGCGAAGGATAAGTTGGATGTGTTGTTGCCCAATGGGTGTTCGATGCGAGTGGATAGGATCTGCGATGTTAAGATTCATATTGGGGATCAAGAGTTTGACCTGCAGGCGTCTTTACTTCCATTGGTGGAGTTCGACGTTATATTTGGCATGGACTGGCTCTCGGAGCAGCAGGCCTATATTGACTGCGGTCGCAAGGAAGTCAAGCTGGGAGCAAGTCGTGAGATGACTTTTACGGGCTTAAAGGGGTCGAGCAAGACGTTGATGTCTGCTCTTCAGGTGGTGAAGGCGGTTCGTGTCGGTGCAGAACTGTTCTTTACACTAGTGGAGGTTGCAAAGTCGAAGCCCGCATTGGATTGTATTTCAGTGGTATCGGAATACCCTCATGTGTTCCCCGCAGATCTTCTTGGAGCGCCGCCTCAGCGGGAGATAGATTTTACGATTGAGCTAGTGCTAGGTGCAAAGCCTGTGTCACGATCACTTTATCGGCTAGCGCCTAAGGAAATGGCGGAGCTGAAAGTTCAACTGCAAAAATTGTTGGAGCAAGGGTATGTGCGCCCGAGTTCTTCGCCTTGGAGCGCACCGGTCATCTTTGTTAAGAAGAAGGACGGAAGCTTGAGGCTATGTATTGACTATCGGGAGCTCAACAAGTTGACGGAGAAGAACAAGTACCCGATCCCCCGGATTGATGATCTTTTTGATTAGTTAGTCGGGTCGACGGTGTACTCGAAGTTGGATCTCAAGGCTGGGTACTTTCAGCTGCGAATAAGGGAGAGTGATATCCCGAAGACAGCATTTAGTACGAGATACGGGCATTATGAGTTTACGGTCATGCCATTTGGGCTGACTAATGCGTTGTCAGTGTTCATGGATTTGATGAACAGGACTTTCAAGGAGTACTTGGACCATTTCGTGATCGTCTTCATCGACGATATTTTGGTATACTTGCAAAGTGAGGAAGATCACTTCAAGTATCTTCATTTGGTTCTCGAGATGCTAAGGAGAAATCAGTTGTATGTCAAGTTCTCGAAGTGCGAGTTTTGGCTATCCTCAGTGGCGTTCCTCGGTCATATAGTTAGTGGAGAGGGTATTACTGTGGATCCGGCGAAGATCGTTGTGATACGGGAGTGGCCTGAGCTTGCTACGGTAGCGGAAGTCCGAAGCTTTCTGGGGCTTGCCGGCTATTATAGGCGCTTCGTAGAGAACTTCTCGCGGATAGCGTTACCTCTCACTACTTTGACGAGGAAGGAGCATAAGTTCATTTGGACGTCGGAGTGTGCGCGAGCTTTTGAGGAGTTGAAGTGTCGGTTGACCACGGCGCCTGTGCTGAGTTCGCCATGTGGGACCGAAGGCTATGAGATTTATAGTGATGCTTCGGGCAGCGGTTTGGGTTGCGTGCTACTGCAACACGGAAGTGTAATAGCTTATGGCTCGAGACAGCTAAAAGTGCATGAAAGGAACTATTCGGTCCATGACTTGGAGTTAGCGGTCGTGATTTTTGCCTTGAAGCTGTGGAGACACTATTTGTACGGTGTGAAGATTGATATCTACACCGATCATAAGAGCCTGAAATATCTGATTGATCAGAAAGATCTGAATATGTGGCAGCATAGATGGATGGAGTTCCTGGGGGACTATACACTCAAGATCCACTACATGCCTGGTAAAGGGAATGCGGTTGCGGACGCGTTGAGTCGTCGAGCCCCAGCTCAAGCCAATTGGCTATCGGTGCATGATGAGCAGTTGGTGCGGGAGTTGGAGGCGTTGGATATTGTTTGTGTGGATAGGCAATCAAGTGCTCAAGCAGTTCTGAATTGGACTGAAGTCCAATATGACCTGGTTGATCGGATTCGGCAGGCTTTGGATATGGATGTTCATATGAAGCAGTTCATGGTAGAGGCTCTGGATGGGTCAAATTCCCAATTCATTGTGGCGGGCGGATTGCTTTGGAAAGACGGTCGTCTGTGCGTCCCAAGTGTGGGTAATTTGCGGGTGGAATTGTTGTATGATGCGCACCATACCAAGTACTCAATTCACCTGGGGAGCACGAAGATGTACCGCGATGTCAAGAAACTGTTTTGGTGGTCGGGTTTGAAGAAAGATGTGGTGCTCTACGTAGCGAAGTGCCAAACTTGCGCCTTGGTGAAGGCGGAATGCCAAAAGCCGGGAGGATTTCTTAAGTCCTTGCCTATTCCGGAGTGGAAATTTGACGACATCTCTATGGACTTTGTGCACGGTTTGCCAAGGTCGCAAAAGGGGAACGAAGCCATTTGGGTGGTCGTGGATTGGTTAACGAAGGTGTCACATTTTATTCTGCATAGGAAGGATGATCCGGTGGAGAAGTTGGCAAAACTTTATGTGGATAACATTGTACGGCTTCACGGTGTGTCCCGCAGCATCGTGAGTAACCGAGATGGGCGGTTCATGTCCAATGATTGGATGCTAGTGCAGCAAATGTTGGGAACAAAGTTGAAATTTAGCACAGCCTTCCATCCGCAAACGGATGGGCAGACCGAGAGGGTCAATATAACCATGGAAGACATGCTCCGCATGTGTGTCTTGGATTTTGGAAAGCAGTGGGAAGACCACCTTTATTTGGTAGAGTTCGCATACAACAACAGCTACCAAGTGAGTATTCAAATGGCGCCCTTCGAGGCCCTATATGGTAGAAAATGTCGCACGCCGTTGTCTTGGTTAGAAACTGGTGAGTCAAAGTTGTATAAGCGATTAGAAGTGGAGGATGCTACTTCTTTGGTAAGAACCATTCAGGAGAGGTTGCTTATCGCTCAGGACCGGCAAGCGAAGTACTATAATGCCAAGCACAGGAACGTGGAGTTCGTTGTGGGCGACTATGTGTACTTAAAGATCAAACCGTTCAAGGGTGTCTCGCGGGTGCGGTGATTGAAAAAGCTAAGCCCGAGGTACCTTGGGTCGTTTGAGGTTCTGGAGCGAGTTGGTGAAGCGGCCTATCGGTTGAAGCTTTCAGTGGAGCTTAGTAGTTTACATGATGTATTCCATATTTCGGTGCTTCGGAAGGCAGTGCAAGAGCCTACGCAAGTGATAGCGGTTGATCAAGTGCAGGTGGATAGTGGGCTGACGACAAAGGTCAAGCCCGTGCGGATTGAGAACTCGGAAGTCAAGCGGCTACGCAATAAAGAGATCAGAATGGTAAAGGTCCGGTGGGACAATTGCGGTCGTGAGGAGCTCTCTTGGGAACAAGAGCAGACTATGCTTGACGAGTATCCGGGGTTGTTCCGCTCAGGTACAAATTTTGGTTTTGTACATGTCTTTCTTTTGTATAATATCGTGGACGAAATTCTTTTAAAAGGGGGAGAGTTGTAACGCCCCGAAATTCAAAAGAGCGACGGGGGACGTTTTGGGCCAGTTTTGGGTTCTGGTTGTAGGCACACGGCCTGGGACACGGGCGTGTCAAGCTTGTGTCGACACTCAGCCGGTAAGTCGACATTTTGATCTCGACATTGTGTCGAGACTGGGCACACGTCCTGCGACACGGGCGTGTCGCAGGGCGTGTCGACCCGTGTCGACACTTAGCCCGCGAAGTCGACACTCTGCGTTCGATGAAGTGTCGAGACATGGCACACGGCCTGCGACACGGGCGTGTCGCAGGGCGTGTCGACCTGTGTCGACACTTAGCCCGCGAAGTCGACACTCTGCGTTCGACGAAGTGTCGAGACATGGCACACGGCCTGCGACACGGGTGTGTCGCAGGGCTTGTCGACCCGTGTCGACACTCGTCCCGGGGAGTCGACATTTTGCTTGACGATGTGTCTAGACAAGACACACAGCCTAGGACACGGGCGTGTCCAAGTCCGTGTCGTCAGGTCGACGATCTTCGCTCGACGAAGTGTCGAGTGTCGAGACCGTGTACACGGCCTGGAGCCCAGGCGTGTTGAGGTGACACGGGCAAGGACACGGGCGTGTCCTAGAACCCGTGCAGTGCTCGGGTTGTTTTCGGGGAAAAACGATGGGGGTACACGGCCGGCCACACGGCCGTGTCAGGTGGAACACGGGCGTGTCAGGTCGAACACGGGTGTGTTCGATACCCGTGTGTTGTTCCAGGCGAGCCGATTTTGACGGCGAATGAGGCACACGGGCGTGTGCCAGGCCGTGTGTGGTCCAGATTGGGCATTTCAGTCCCGAATCAAAGCCGTTCATTTCTTTAATTGATGATCCAACGGCTGGGGGTTGTTCCTGAAGGGATATACTCGGGATTGGGCCTTAGAAACCCTCACTTTTCATGAGTGGTTGTCTTTCTAAATCTTAGAAAGAGTGGAGAGCCAAGGAAGGAAGAAGAAGCTAAATCCGGCCATTGGAGGAGCTTCGAAGCTCTGAATCGCGAGCCGACTCCGGATCCACGGAGGCAAAGCTAGTGCGGTGCTTTTCATCCGCTTACTTTCCCATGGCGCCAAAGAGGAACGCTAGGGTAACGATTCTCTTCTTGAGCATGAGTAGCTCTCCTTCTTTGCATAGGAAGCCCGCTCTCGCGAGTTTGCGGTGAGTTGGAGGCGTTACTTCGGGTAGATATGTGAAGTCCCCGTTGTTTAGAGTCCGTAAGCGAGAACAGACATAGGCATGATGTGTGAAGCCTATCCGGACATGCTGGTCTGGATCGGTGATGTTGCATTGCATAATGCCGGAGAAGACTCCGTGCTATTGGTTGTTTTTCGGGTTTTCTACACGGTAGATTGCAACAGGGAGCCTTGGAGATTAACCCAAAGGTGCACCCAGAAAACTGGGCGGATGCGTGATCTTGCCAACTTGGAGGCCTGAGAGCCAACTTGAACATAACCAGGTTATGTGAAATTGTGTGACGAAAATGGGACTCGGGAGAAGTTTGACACGCGCAAATGGCTTAAATTGTCGTTGCGACGTGAGCACGGGTTAGATGGAACCGTACCCACTTCTATGTCGTTCGGGCTAAAGAGACCTAAAGCTACGTGGCACTTGTCGTTGGCATAGATGAGAGTATTCGGCGGTCTATGGCTTAAACTGTCGTGACCCATGCCGGGAAGACAAATTGCTCATAGGTTTGGCCGTCAAAGTGGCGGTGGTGAGTCCGGAATGTCTATGGCTTTAATTGACGTGACATCGACCGGTTCACCGAGAATGTGCCCTGAGAGCACGGGGCGTGTGGCCGTGAGAGCCAACGTCTGTGATGAAATGGTTATATATATATTGCTCGCTTATGCTAATGAAATGTAGGGAAGGAGCATCGCCGCCCCGAGTTGGGGGCGGGATCGTTATAATTTGGTCAGCATTGCTGACCGTTGCCTTGTTTTGCCACCGTGCGGTGGTTTGTTGCTTGCAGGTGCTGCTGGACCAAGCGGTCAATAGCGGGCTAAAGCCCAAAATGCGAAGCTGGCCCTCGAAGGCCTAATTGGAGTGTTTACTGTTTTTATTCATGTATGACCGGCCTGCGTGCCGTGGTTTGTAAATCATATAATGTCAAGTGAACCATTTTGTAAGGCCTTAAGGCTTGAACTGGTGTATGTGTAACATTCCTCTTTTGGTATTAGTGGACATTCATGCTTTAGTGATGGGTTCTTTATTGCAACTTTTATAAACTGCTTCCGCTAGAATGCTCTGTGTAGGACGTTATGATTAGTTGGATGGTTTCCATGAGTAACCACCTGGTCTGTCTGTAGTATATGGCGTCGGGCCCTGGCCGGACCTACTGCTATATGTTATGCTACGGATAGGGGGTGTTACACTGAATGCCGACCATCTTGCTGAGGCGTTGAGTGAACTACCTTCACTCAGCACTTCTATACTTAGTCAATTTCCATCTTTATGAATGTGTTGAGTGAACCTTCATCACTCACTGCTTCTTCCTTTGTCTATCTTCTTTGATGAGGTGTTGAGTGAATTGCCTTCACTAAACGCTTATGTACTTAGCCAATTTTCTTGATGAGTCTGTGTTGAGTTAGTTGTCCTCACTCAACGCATCTAGACTTAGACAGATTTTTGTCTATATCTTCTTAAGCTTTGACTGAACACTGGTCTGTCGGCGCTTTCTTCTGGACTTTGTCGGATTTCTTCCTTGCCAATACTGAAGCTTTGACATATTGAGCTTTACTCGATGCCGCTTGTTATATAGCGTTGAGTGAACTACCTTCACTCAACGCCTATGGACTTAGCCACAAATCTGCTTTGCAAACTGTTTGGGCTTTGAATGTCCATGCTTTACTCAGCGCTTCTTGGCATCTAGCATTGAGTGAACTGGCTTCACTCCGCCTGTGGACTTAGATGAAATTCTGTCTATCCAGCATTCTTCCATGACATCTGGCATTGAGTGAACTAGCTTCACTCAATTCCTGAGGACTTAAAAAAAATGTTGTCTCTCAATCTTTCTACCTTGTGACCACCTATCACAATCACTTAGACAACCTGTCTAAACTTGTTCCAAGGAACATCCTGCATATATTGAACTCGAACATATATCAAATAAAATTATGCTCTTAGTATTGATTGTGATGCCTCTTCAAATCTAAGTAACATTGAGGGCAATATTCCCAATAATGGACATTGTTGCATATTATATTAAGGATTGATAGCTTGATCTCGAATTGGTTATTTCTGATCGTGGAGCCAAATCCCGGTCATACACTCCAAATAGTGGGAGTGGTGTAGTCTCTCATTGTCCTTGGTCTCAGACAAACCACATCCTATTCATCAACATTTTATCTAGCATGAGGGTTAGCTTCTCCTCCCAGATCATTCACCTTTACTCAGTTCCCTTCCATTTATGCAGTAAGACAGTGGTGCGCACGCAGCGTCCACTCTATCTCAGGATCAAACTCAATAATATAACCAAGGTCATGACCCTGTATAAAAACTCAAAAAATAAAAAAAAAATCAAATATAACAAAAATCATTATAACTATTTTCCTAAACTAAAGAACCAAACATCGCTTGCACTCCCCGGTAATGGGGCCAAACACTTGATGCGTTATCGGCAAGTGCATCGGTAATGTAAGTAATATAAAGTGGAGAGAGTCTCCTTAAGTATTGATCTCAGAGGAATGTAGGTTGGGTCGTGTGTTTCAATTGTTCAGAAAATTAATTGCAAGGATTTAAAAGGGGGTTTTGATTTGATTTTGTGATTTGCAAATAAAAAGAACTAAACTACAACTGCGTGGGTCACAAGCAGTGCTTCACAAGGTGGGTGGAATTATGCAGGTCGTTAGCTCTGCTTAGCTTGGCAGATGGAAGAGTAAGCTAGCAGATGCGGTGGAAACACCGACAGAAATGAAGGTCTCAGCCACCTCGTCGTAACATATACAACTAGCAATTTCTAGTTTGTCAACAACTATCACAACGCGTATGGAATGGTATAAGTGCTCAACCCCAACACATACAACCCACAGAATGCATTTCAAATAGATGAAATTAGCATTAACAAAAAGAGATTCATGTGTACATCATCCAACTATGAGGGAAGAAATATTCAAACTACAACAAGAGGAAGAAAGTGTGTGAAATACAACCAAGTCTGAAGGCTCGTTGAGAATTCTCGGGAAGAATCAATGGGGAGTCACTCCGCGTCCTTGCTCGATCCACAACTAACATCCAGGGTACGAGAGGTCTCTCGCCTCCTCTCACTTTACCTGTCTTCTTCGGTAGATCACGTATTTGCATGTCTCTAGCAAAAGATCTCCCATAGTACAACGAGAAAATCTTCAAATACCTTCTTGAAGGCTCTGGGTGATAGAGGCGGCCAAGGTAAAAGCCCTAGTGGAAGGAAGATGGAGGAAGGAAGTCCATAGATCCTCCCTAAGGTGGGCAGTGATACAGGGCGAAACCAGAGTGGTTGGGCGCGAAACAGGCGAAGGATCCGAAATAGAGCAACAATCTGCACCTAAATACCAAATTCGGTGAAAAATGAACTCGCATGGTTGAACGCACAACAGTGCTTATGAAACCGTGCAATATTTAATGAGAAAATTCCAAATAGGACAAGGGTCCCACCGTGCGATTTTTACTCGGTTATAGTTGAAATAACCATGCATGAACAAAAATGCATGGGATGGGAGAGACTACTATATTTTTGGGCCCACCGACAGCTCATGCGATTTTCTTCTCGCATGGTTGAAATCAACCATGCGTGAAGGAAACACAATTAATAAAATTTATAAAATTTTTAGACAAAACAGGTCACTCGTTCATTTTACTCTCACATGGTAGAAATCGACAATGTGTCACCAAAATGCAGGAGCTATTGGGAATTGTGCACTACAATGTTACTCAGGATTTAATGTGACATCACCAATCATGCTAAAGGGTATAATGTATTTGATGTGTGCTTTAGTTCATGCATGCAGATAGTCTATGATTGGATAAGTAAAGAAAAAATGAGTTGAGCAGTAAACTCAAATTTCGACGAACTCATCTCAGAGTTCGTCGAAATCAGCTTGCTGATTGTCGAGCTCAAGTCAACATAAGCTTAAGAAATCAGGATACAAAATTCGTCAAACTTAGCTCGAAGTTCATAGAGCTCAGGTTATAGTTCGTCGAGCCCAGCCCAACACTTGTCAAGCTGAAGCAAGAGAGAAAGTGACTAAGGCAAAAAGCGCTGAGTGCGCTGAGAAGATCAAAGTTTGTCGAGCTTAGGTTGCGGTTCATCGAGCTGAGCTCAAAGCTTATCAAGTTAAAGCCAAAAAATCTATTTAAGGCATAAGCACTAAGTCCGCTGAGAAGAAGGTGTTGAGACCGCTGAAATAGCTGAGACAGCTGGGAAGATAGCATTGAGACAGCTGAAGACAACTGAGAAGATGGCATTGAGACAGCTGAGTTAACTGAGAAGATGGTGTTGAGACGGCTGAGACAGCTAAGAAGATGGCGTTGAGATAGCTGAGACAACATAGACAAAGTGAGCTGGAAACTTTCTAAGTCCAAAAGCGTTGAGTGAAGCAAGCTCACTCAACGCTTCTAAATAAAATAGGAAGCGTTAAGACAGTTAAGAGTTAAACAACTGAGAATAACATTAGCTGGAATTATTCTAAGTCTAGAAGTGTTGAGTGAAGCAGGTTCACTCAACGCTTCTAATGAAGAGGGAAGTGTTGAAACCAAGAATTATCTCAGCTGATAAATGAAAAACCATTGAGACCGCTGAGCCAAATCCGCTGAGATAGTTAAAGTACAGAAACAGCTGAGACAGCATGTAAGAGAAAAGCACTGAGACAAAGGCTTGTCTCAGCTAATAATGGAAAACCACTGAGACCGCTGAGACAAAACCGCTGAGACAAAGCCAGAAAATTTTTTAAGTCCAGAAGCGCTGAGATCCAATGCTGATGGCGTTGAGTGTCTCAATATCACTCAATGTTTGATATGATACATGAAATTTTCTAAGTCCAGATGTTGATGACCACTGTTGACGTCATCAAAGTCAAATATGCAGAAAGCTGTTGCGGGAAGGCTGCTACAGCGTCGAAAGATGTCTTGTCCCTTTCTGATGGAGTTGGCGCTCACCAATCCTTGGTGGGCCCACATACTATATTGTCGTTGACTCAAATCAACGCATATAAAAGGGGAATAGTAAAGGGTTAGGGTTAACAAAATTGAAGAAACTGAAAGAGAAACTGAAAGAGGCGGCTGGACATTTATTTCGATCAAGCTTGAAAGCTAAAGTCTAGCCAAGATAGCCTAAAGGCAAGAAGATAGCTGGAGCACTTCCTGCTCAGCAAGTTGGTTCTCTCAAGAACAAAGCAAGCTGGTTGATCCACTCAACAGCAGATAGCTGCTACCCTGTGCAGTAAGAGAGAAGATAGTCGTAGAAGAAGACTCATCTCTTCTACAGCATGTTAGATGGACTGATATCTGCTCAATCCAGCAGAGCAAACTCAGAGATTTAATCTCTGAGTTATTTTTGTTTTATTTTTCATCTTAAAACGTGTAACCATTTTACTATAGCATTCAGGTTTCCTGGATCTGAGTTATTGGAAGGCTTAATAGCGTGATGTAAGAGAGTTTATCTCTCTGTGGTAGGATCCAAGTGGATCTGAGTTGCTGGAAGGCTTAATAGACTGAGGCTGGAGAGTTTATCTCTTTATGGTAGGATCCAAGTGGACCTGATTTGCTGGAAGGCTTAATAGCGTGAGGCTGGAGAGTTTATCTTCCTGTGGTAGGATGCAAGTGTAGATCTGAGGTAGGGCTATCCTCCCAGCCTAAGTGTAGGATTTGTGCCTGAGGTAGGTGGTTGTATAACCACTGAGATATATGTGACAAATTTGTCACTAAGTTGTAGGCCTTGGAGGAGGCTGAGTTGTAGGTACTCGGAGGGGTACTGAGTGTAGATGTTCTGCAGCACACTGAGAGTAAGGCTGTGGGCCTAAGGTGTAATCTCCAAAGAGCATAATGCTGGAGTTTGTGCCTTGTCCAACAAGTAAATTGGAAAGGTGGGAGGGAAAGTGGATGTACCCAATTGGGGAACCACTATAAATACTTGTGTGCTTGTTGTGTGTGGTTGTTTTACTTTCTTATTGCAGGTTATAAGAACAAGCTCTAGATAGTGTAGTAAGAAAATAGTAAAAGAAGCTATAAATTTCAAAGAACAATTCACACCCCCCCCCCCTCTAGGTGATTAGCGAACCTTCAATTAAATAACATTCAAGTGGTATCAGAGAGAGTTTACTCAAAAAGGATTTAATAATCTGAGTATACCTCCAAGGTTGGCTAAAAGGGTCACACTTGTCAGTTCAAAAGAGAACCACAAGGAATGGAGCTTCAAGTCTGCAACAAGGAGAACTTTAAGACTTGGAAAGAAAGGGTCTAGCATATCATGGTAGCCTCTGATCTTAGGGTGCTTGCAACAGTTCAAGAAGGACCCTTCATCCCCCATGAATGTCTCTACTTCAGATGCAAGCATCCAGACTCCAAAGAGTTATGCAGAGATGTCTGAAGAATAAATCAACCTTGCATCACTGGATAAGAGGGCACAACACATCATGGTGAGTGTCATGGATGACTCAACCCTCATGAGAGTGGTCCACTGCATGATAGACAAAGAGATGTGGGATTCCCTTACTGATTATATGGAAGGGACAGGGAAAGTCAATCTTTCTGGTAGTGGCTCGGAGTCTGAAGATGAGAAGAAGAAGAAAAAGACCTTTGTGACCAAGAAGGAGAGAAGCTAGATAGATTCTTCCTCCTCAGATTCTGAAGATAAAGAGGAAGAAGCCTACTTAGGGCTGATATCAGTTACTGCAGATCCAGAAGAAGATGTGGAATATCCTGCTACCAGGATAGGAATCAGGGTCCCTCTACAACACTCGGACAGTGACAATGAGGTGGATGAAGAATACTATGAATGTCATGGGTTGATGGTAATGTTTGCAGAAGAGAGAAGTCAGGAAGAATTAGAATCAATCAAGGTACAATCTCTCTCAAATTCTGCACCTTTCTCTGACTTTGAATCCAGTCCAGATACTGGTACATCTTCATCCTGTGATGAAGATTGCTATGAATCTATGACTGATGTCAATCAATTGATTGACAAGTTTGGACTACTCCTAATTACTATAAAGGAGAGCAGATTACTTTCCAAGAGGCAAGCCAAGTATTTAGAGGTCCTAAGTCCTTATAAAACTCTAAATAACAATAAATTTATTGAGTTTTATAAGAAAAGTCATGAGATGTCTAAGCTCAAAAAAACTCTTGAGTGTCAGACCATGCTTCTAGAAGAAAAGAAGAAGCACATCAGATATCTGGAACAAAAGTTCTCAGAGAGGTTGGGGATTGCGATTAACCCTTCTCAGTCACAGGGTCAGTTGCCAAAAGCTGCACTTTCCAAGTCCCTAAGAAGCTGGGTATTGACCACATTAATCCTCACTTCAAATCTGATTTACCTAATAAGAGGACAGTGTTTCAGAAGGCAAATACACCTTCTAAAACTGTCAAGTTTGCACCACTCCTGAAGGATCAATCAAATATGTGCTCCACCAGTGTGGTGAAGGCATATGATCCAAGAAAGAGTGATAATATCCACTCTAGCCACAAAGTTCAAGAGAAGATCTTTAGATTTGGATCCAAGTATCCTTTATCTATGGAAATGAGAATGTCCACTAGATGGCAGGCTCCAAAAATACATCAGGCCCATATTGGACCAGCTGTATTTTGTTCCTCAGCTCCTTCATTCAGGAAGAAGGGGGCATCATCATGCAATTCTCATCCAACAAAGCCTGGTGTTGCTCACATCTCTCATGGACAGCAGTTTTGTGCTGTCCTAAAGAGAAGATACAACTTCTCAAATGTTGGTGCTATGGAAAGGTGGGTCACTTTGCCATTGATTGTTGGCATAACCTGAATGTGACTAGTGGACAAAAAGGTGCCCAGCCCAGGCATAGATTTGGGCAGATATTTTGTGATGCTAACAAGAACCTAGGACTCAATTATTATTGGGTGCCTAAGGGAAAATGAACTTTATTTTGTAGGTTAGTCCAAGTACGTGTCCACTTAAGACTTGGTATTTGGACAATGGGTATTCCAGGGAAATGATTGGGACAGGATAGTTGATTTTGGAACATGCTCCAGAAAAAACATGTTAAGGCTAATGTTATCAAGTAAGTAATCTTCAAAAGCTAGAGGAAGCAAGCCTTAAGGTATGTCTCTCTCTCTCTCTTACATAGAGAGTTAGTTTGTTATTTGTTATGATAGTTATGCTCAAGATGAATCCAATCAAATTATTAGCAAGCTTTAGGGAAAAACAATACCTAAATTGTGTGCCAATAGAACTGGCCCATTAGCATGTTAGGTCCCCTTCCACTTTACTTGAAAATTTACTAAGACAAGTAATTTGTACAACCAATCAGTAAGGGACATAATAAAAGCTCTAAGAGTCATGTATCATAACAGGAATGATTGAGTAAGCATTAAAGTCTAAAACACCAAACTTAATAGTCAAATGAAATATTTAATTAAATTAATTAAAATGTTTTCATTACATATATAAAGACGACAAGAAACGAAAAGCCACTTATCTCTCTAAAAGCCTTAACCCTAGCCGTCGAGACCGAAAACGTCCCAGTGTCTTGCTGCTCTATTTCAATGACGCCAAATGTCATCAAGGAGCTTCAGGATGGATACGAAAACCCTAGCTGTCGCGACCGAAAACGTCTCAGTGTCTTGCTGCTCTATTTCAATGACGTCAAATGTCATCAAGGAGCTTCAGGATGGATACGAAATAGTGAGGGATGGATTCAATCATGTCTCTCCTGAGATTAAGGCCATATTAAGGATGATTGAGGTTACTGGCTTAGAATACACTCTTTCTGAACCCTCCACCATTCTTAGAAATGAGGTTGTGGAATTCTTCTCAAACGTTAAGATGTCCCCATCTCAAAACTCTATCAGATCTAAGATTGAAGACATCAAAATCAAGGTAAATCCTAAGAGGTTAGGAAGGCACTTCATATCCCCCCCCCCCCCCCGACAACCCTAGCGAGGAAGAAGAGCTCGTCGACATGTATAGAGACAGTGCTCTCTTATGGTGTGGATACACTGAGGCCAAATCTGGATCTCTAAAAAGGAAATTCTTCAATCAAAGAGTAAAATTGCTAGCAGACATTGTAGGGAAAGCCCTCATCTACAAACCTGGATCACATGACACCATCTCCAGGTTCATGTTTGTAGTCATGAACAGAATTATACTAAATAGAAAGACCTCATGGACCTCTTTCATCTATCAGAGAATAGTAGACTGCATATCCTCTCCAAATATGGGTAGAATCATTTCTTTGTACCTAGTGAACACATATCCTGACTCTTTCACATAGGAACAGGGGTGAAGATTCACTACCTGAAAAGAATGGACATAAAAACTTTGGATATATTCTCTAGAGTCCTACCTATGAGCCAACCTACAGGAATAAAGGAATCCTCCAAGGGTACAAGGACGAAACCCATTGAGGAAGAAAGAACTTCCAGCCCTGAACCAGTACTTGGATCATCCTCTCTAGCTGAAGCTGGTATACAGGTTGACTTATCCCTCAGTCAATCCTCTGCAAACATTCAACTTCAAGATGATGTTGTGGATGTTGATAAAATCCATGCCAGCTCTAGGTTAGGAGAAATCTTTAAGAATGCTGCTGAAGGAGGTAATGTTGAAAAGGATGGGGGCAGACATGAATATTACTGATGATGCTACAGCAGTTGATGATATGCCTGCTGTAGAAGATAACTAGGAGCATCTTGAGACATTAGGCACTTATCTTGATAAGTCCAGCCAAGAGAAAAATGCTCAGTCTGAGGGGGGAGCATGATCAGATGGATGTGACAAACTTGGATCAAGTTGTCAATAAGATAGTTGAGTCTGCACTTACTACAGGTAAAACACATTCCCTCTTGATATATAATACAAATACAACTTTAGCTAAGGAAATACTTTCCACTATAGGTGTTGTAATTGAGGGGGAGCTTTCTCAGATCCCTACTTAGAATGTTACACCTCCTCCCATGAGCAATACCTCAACTACCCCCATCTCCAATGAGGGATTTTTGAACCAGATCAAAGTAATGTTGGATGCTCAGACATCAACCCTCAATGAGTATGTTGACCACTTTGTTGCCAAGCTGAGGTATGAGCTATTAAGTGAAGTCAAGGAATGCAAAGAACAAACCTCTCACCTGAATAAACAGGTCACTACCTAGCTTGATATGGCTGGAACTGTTGGCACAAAGCTGACCACCCTTATGAAGTCCATAGAAACAAGCCAGCAATTCTTTACAACTGACATTGGATATGTCAAAAAATTTGTTAGTGCAACTGATGTAGTAATCAAGGGTTCAGCAGATCATATAAATCAGCATGTGACTAATGTAGCTCTCCACTCTATGGAGCAGACAATGCTTATGAAAAATGAGCTCCTTACTGACAATGAGAGAATACTTCAACAGTTATCAAATCAAACTGAAGCTACCACCACCTTACTACACAAGACTATATCTGAAGAAGGCAGAAAGGGGCAGAGAAGTCATGCTAAGACTGCAGGACTCATTGAAGATCATGCATTCAAAGTAATTCAAGGCACTAGGGTTGCACTACACCTGCCTCTATTGCATAAACAGAGGCCAGAGGATTTAGACTTCTCAGCTCGAGCTAGATTTGCACAGGATGCACAACTTGTTGCCAAAAGAAAAAGGGAAGGGACTCAGATGGCTGAAGTGTTCATGGCCAAGAGAAGAGCTGAGAACAAAAATGATTCTGATTATGAACAACTAAGTGATGCCTCTGAGTCTATCATCATAAATGTTTGGATCAGCCATGGACAAATTTTAAAGAACATTGATAGTGTTTATCCCTCAGAGGAATGGATAAAACATCTGCAAAGAAACTCCTTAAGAGAAAGAGTATTTAAAGAAAATCTAGTAAGGAGAAGCAATTCCAAGAGAATGCCTTCAAGATACATCCCAAAGCCATTCCTCTACTTCAAGAGGCAGAAGGACAAATATGAAACCTTGAAGAAGACTACTGTAACCAAGGATGTTGGTGCAAGTTCATCAAGGAACAGCTGATAGATTGCTGCTAGCTTAGGATTGTTTAAATTATCACTTCTTGTCATGTAATGTATACCAACAATGTAAAAATTTCAAATCTTTATCAATGAAATTAATATGATTTGGCCCTGACTTCATTGTTGTGTCTAATGTGCTTAAAATTCTCACTTGTATATCTGTGGTTGGTAAATATGTTATTTCTTGAGAGATATTTTAATTTCCTATTGTTGTCTGGCTAAGTTAATGATTAGGTAAACCTTAATCATAATATTACACTGTCAATAATTGATAATTCAGAACTCACAATCATAGTGTTAAGTCATCTCATCTAGGGTAGTTTTCCAGTACTGAGATGGCTAGTGGTCATGACAATGTGTTCATCAGATCTATCTTGATATTTCCTGTGTTGATGCACCTTAGCATGGATGTGTGTTCTGCCTTCTTCAAATAGGAGGAGATTGTTGGGATTTGTGCCCTACAATGTTCCTCAGGATTTGAAGTGGCATCACCAATCATGCTAAGGGGCATAATGTATTTGATGTGTGCTTTAGTTCATGCATGCAGGTAGTCCATGATTGGACAAGTAAAGAAAAATGATTTGGGCAGTAAACTCAAATTTCATCGAACTCAGCTCAGAGTTCGTCGAAATCAGCTTGCTGATCAACGAGCTCAACTCAACCTTAAGAAATTAGGATACAAAATTCGTCTAACTTAGCTCGAAGTTCGTAGATCTCAGGTTACAGTTTGTCGAGCTCAGCCCAACGCTTGTCAAGCTGAAGCAAGAGAAAAAGTGACTAAGTCAAAAAGCGCTGAGTGCGCTGAGAAGATCAAAGTTCGTCGAGCTCAGGTTATGGTTCGTCAAGCTGAGCTCAAAGCATATCAAGTTAAAGCTAGAAAATCTATCTAATGCATAAGCGCTGAGTCCGCTGAGAAGAAGGCATTGAGACCGTTGAGACAGCTGAGACAGCTAGGAAGATAGCGTTGAGACAGTTGAAGACAACTTAGAAGATGTCATTGAGACAGCTGAGACAGCTGGGAAGATGGCATTGAAATAGCTAAGACAGCATAGACAAAGTGAGTTGAAAACTTTCTAAGTCCAGAAGTGTTGAGTGAAACAAGCTCACTCAACGCTTCTAAATAAAACAAGAAGCACTGAGACAGTCAAGAGGTAAACTGATGGCGCGGCCCCTCCAACACTTCCTGATGATGACCCGGTTGTTGCGGCCCCTCCAACACTTCCTGATGATGACCCGGTTGCTGCGGCGCAACAAGTTAAAGATTTGCGGCGTCATGACAACGCCACGGACGCTAACGGAAAGCTGCGATACAACCTCCGTCCGCGGCGCGCAAAGCTTGCTTAATAATTCTACTTAGTTTTATTTTAATTGCTTAAAACATTTGGCTTGTAATATTTTTATTTTCATGTTGGTGTGCTATTAAACCCTTGGTGTGTATGTAACCGCCCGGATGGATGAGATTTCATCTCCATCATGGATGGTTGGATCTCTTTTGTAACTCCTATTTAAAGGAGGATATTATGATGAGTTATGCATTGGAAAAAGAAACCTAAAGTAACCCCCCTTGAGGAATTTCGGCCACCATGGTGAAAGCCATAGCCACCTCCTCCCCTTTGGTGTGAAGCCAAGCCTTGCCTCCTCCATCCCCGTTCGGTGCGACTCCGGCGTGGCTTCTCTCGGTGCGACTCCGTGGAAGAAGGAAGCAGCCCCCTTCGGTGTGAAACCGGTGGAACCGTGGAGAGAGTGATTCTCCCACAAATATTGTGTGATCTTCTTCTTGGTTGGGTAATCTCTTCCCTATCTTTGTGTTTCTTGCTGTGAGAATTTTGTGGAGGTTATTCATCCGTCTTTTCCGCGATTTTAAAGTATTTTTCGCTTGCAAATCTGAATCGAACGTTGTTGTTGACCCTCTTGTTTTCCGGATTGGAAGATCCGCTAGAGAACAAACTAGGCCAAGCCTTGACTTGTTCTCCAAGATTGGGCACGCTTTGGTGCTAACAAGGGAGTTAATCTCAACTTGTTCTTGATCCCTCCTTATCGTTTACCGCCGCTCCTAAATATATTTTTTTGCTGCGATTGACGGCTTATTGTGAAAAGAATAGATGCTTGTGTAGGTGCGGTGAGATGTGTGCTTGTTGGAGAGGTAGGTCCTAAGGTCGTGGTATCGAGTCCGGCTAGGCGCGAGTTGTGTGCTTGTTGGAGAGTAGGTCCTAAGGACGTTGTATCGAGTCCCGTATTTTTGAGAGCCAACCGACCCCTTTTCGTTCGCTTTTGGTCGGAGCACTCTCTTATTTTTTCTATGTTCTGTGATGGGTAATCCGCCGTTCACGTAAGCACGTCCATCTCACAAACATCCCTACACCAATTTGGTATCAGAGGCGGTCGTTTCAACTTTCACGTTGCAAACATCCTCTCTGCGTTCCTTGTTAGAGATCCGATCGTTAGAACTCAAAAAAAATTATTTTCTGTGGTCTGCAAATAGCGGGCTGAAATCTTTATTTTTCAGCAAAATTTCAAAAAAAAAATTTTTTAACGATCTACGTGTTATTCTCATCGGGAGTATATAAAACTATCTTATTTTCAATACAACTTCAGTCCTAGAAAAATTCATCTTGCCCGGGGCCTCCCAAACCTGAATGCGCACTAGGCTAGGAACGGAGTACGCAACCCCGTCTACGTCTAGGATGGCTGCGAATGAGCATGGTGATCCCAACACCGAGGCTATAGCAGGTCTTCGTGCCGAAATGACAGAGCTTAGGAACGCCTTAGCCCAGATCCTACAAAATCAAGCAAGGCCACCCCCACCTCCCGTTAATGCTGGGCAGCCCAACCGGCACCAACCGAACTTTGATTCGGATTCTGAGGGAAACTCTCCCCGTATGCCCCCTCGAGAACCCCGCCCCGAGCGAGGCTTTGATATCACGAGGGCTATCAAGATAGATGCCCCCACCTATGATGGCATGGGAGATCCCCAGATCTTCCTCCATTGGGCTATAGACATGGAGTGCTATTTCGAATGGCACAACCTCACGGACCCCCAAAAGGTTCAAGTTGCCAGGATGAAATTAATGGGACGTGCCAAAACCTATTGGCTGAATGAAGAACGTAGGTTAGGAGCTGGGCACGGGGTCCCACTCATTGGATGGGCTGTTATGAAGAACCTGCTAACCGATCAGTACGTTCCCGCATACCATCGGACGCAAATGTTCGATGAGCTTGCCACCCTTCGGCAAGGCTCAATGTCTGTTGCTGAATATATGGGAGAACTTAAGGACCGTATGTTACGATGTGACCTTCGAGAGATCCCCGAAGTAACTTTATCTAGATTTCGAAAGGGACTTCACCCCGACATACAGCGGAAACTCTTGCGTTATGGTCACACGGACTTGAATACGACTTTCAATGCCGCCTTGGACATTGAAAAGAACCTAGCATCTAAAGCTCACTCCCGTTATTCTAATGCAAAGAATAAGTCCACCGTTGGGGCATCTTCTTCCACTTTTCCTGATAAAGGAAGATTTAGATCCTCCGAGTCGAAATCCGTTGTGATTACCGCGAGAAATACCAAGAACCCCGCTAGTGAGCGTATCCCCGTTGGAAAGGTTAGCAAGGCTAACACCACTTGTTACTCATGCGGTGTTCAAGGCCACTATGCCTATGAATGCCCCACCAAGACGAAGGCCATAGCCTTACTAGAGTCCACTACCGACCCTGACGACTATGTCCATGAGGCCGAAGAGGAGAGCGACCCTGACGGAGTCCCTAGTGACTTGGAGGACGATCACCGCCTTATGGTGATGCGTTGCATTTTGACCACTCCTCGTCCTGTAGACGACTGGAAGAGGACGAGCATCTTTTCCCTGATCTTTAAGAGTGGAGAAAAACTTTGCAAATTAGTTATTGATGGTGGTAGTTGCGTAAACGCCGTTTCTGAGAATGCCGTTAAGCGCATGTCCTTGACTGTCGAGCCGCACCCGACCCCCTACCAGGTCGCTTGGATTAGTAAGGTTACTATTAAGGTTACCCAACGGTGCCTAGTCCCCCTGTCTTTCAAATCCTACACGGATGAGGTTTGGTGCGACGTCCTACCAATGGACGTTTGTCATGTGTTATTAGGCCGCCCGTGGCTATATGACCGTGATGTGACGCACTATGGTCGTGCCAACACTTATGAGTTTAAATTCAATGGCAAGATCGTCACCTTGAGACCGACTGTGCCAAAAGAGCCGGTAGTGTTGGCTAAGGATACCACCATCCCAGTTGAGAGGAAAGCCTTGAGTTTAGTTGGTAGGAAGGAATTTGTGAAGGATCCCTTTATTGGGGGAATAATGTACGCTCTTGTACTTCTGAGTGAAAAAACTGATGGTGGCGTGTTGGAAGATTTACCCCGAGAGCTACGGGTATTGTTGGATGAGTTTAGGGATGTATACCCGGAGGAGTTGCCTTCGTCGTTACCACCGCTTAGAGATATACAACACGCAATAGACCTTATCCCCGGATCGTCCTTACCCAACCAACCACACTATAGGCTTAATCCAACTGCCCACATAGAGTTACAAACCCAGATAGAGGAGTTGTTAAATAAGGGATTTATTAGGACGAGTATGAGCCCATGTGCTGTCCCCGCTCTTCTTGCCCCTAAGAAGGATGGCACCTGGCGCATGTGTGTTGATAGCCGAGCTCTCAACAAAATTACTATAAAATATAGGTTTCCAATTCCGCGACTAGATGATCTCTTGGATGTCCTATCGGGTGCCACTATCTTCTCTAAACTGGACTTACGGAGTGGTTACCACCAAATCAGGATCCGAGAGGGGGATGAGTGGAAGACGGCGTTCAAGTCTAAGGATGGGTTGTATGAATGGCTTGTGATGCCCTTTGGGCTATCCAATGCCCCCAGCACCTTCTCCCGGATGATGACGCACATCTTTAGGCCATATATGGGGAAGTTTGTTGTAGTGTATTTTGATGACATCCTAGTGTTTAGTACCTCCCCCGCCGAACACCTCTCTCACATCAAAGTAGTCCTCTCCACCTTAAGGACTGAAACCTTATATCTAAATCTAAAGAAATGCACGTTTTATGTTTCGGAGGTTGAATTCTTAGGTTATATAGTTGGCTCTGAAGGAATTCGTGTTGACCCAGGAAAGGTTCAGGTGATTAGAGACTGGCCCGAGCCCACTAGCCTTCGTGAGGTGCGTAGTTTCCACGGGTTAGCTACCTTTTATCGTCGTTTCATACGTGATTTTAGTAGCATTATGACACCCATTACGGACTGCATGAAGAAAGGAGAATTCACATGGTCCAAATCCGCCACGTTTGCATTCCATCGTATTAAGGAGCTTATGACCGAAGCACCGGTGTTACGTCTCCCTGACTTCACCAAGGTCTTCGAGCTTACTTGTGATGCATCTGGCGTAGGGATTGGAGGTGTCTTGAGTCAAGAGGGTCACCCGGTTAGTTATTTTAGTGAGAAGTTAGCGGGTGCTAAATTAAATTATTCCAATTACGATAGGGAGTTTTATGCGGTCATTAGATGTTTGCATCATTGGAGGCACTACCTCCTTCATAAGGAGTTCGTGATCCTCTCTGATCATGAAGCGTTGCGATTCATCAATGGTCAGCACAAAATCAGCCCGCGCCACGCTAAATGGGTATCCTTCTTGCAAGAATACACATTTACTCTCAAGCACCTTAAAGGGACCGACAATCGAGTTGCCGATGCACTCAGCCGCCTCACCCTCTTACTTTCCTCCATGCAAGTCCACGTGGTAGGGTTCGAGCGCATAAAGGATGAATACGCCACATGCCCTGATTTTCAGGAGCCATACTTATCTGCCCAGGATAGCTCTCCCGCGACCATCACGGCCTATTCACTTAGAGACGGATACTTATTCAAACACGGAAAATTGTGTATCCCCCACTCCTCTTTGCGACTCCACATCATTTGGGAGTTACATAGTGGTGGCTTGAGTGGCCACTTTGGCAGAGACAAAACGATAACGCTCGTAGAGGAGAAATTCTTTTGGCCTAAACTAAAGGCGATGGTTGGGAAAGTTGTGAGCAGTTGCCGTACGTGCCAAGTTTCTAAAGGTACTAAGTCCAATGTAGGTTTATACACTCCGCTACCTATTCCGTCCGTCCCGTGGGAAGACGTGAGCATGGACTTTGTATTAGGCCTTCCCCCCACCCTGCGACGTCATGATTCTATACTCGTTGTTGTGGATAGGTTCTCCAAGATGGCGTACTTCCTCCCCTGTAGTAAGACCAACGACGCCTCTCACATTGCGAAACTGTATTTTAAAGACGTCGTTAGTCACCGTGGCGTTCCGAAGACTATTGTCTCAGATAGGGACGTCAAGTTCACTAGCTAGTTTTGGAAAACCTTGTGGGTTCTTATGGGCACAAAATTATTATTCTCCGCGGCTTATCACCCACAAACTGATGGCCAGACGGAAGTAGTCAATCGGAGCCTAGGAAATCTTCTTCGATGTCTCGTGAGCGACCATAAAGGCACTTGGGATTTACTGCTTCCACATGCACAACTGGCTTACAATAATTCTAAAAATCGGTCCACGGGTATGTCTCCGAATGAAATTGTCCACGGGTATAAGGCCCCTGTGCCACTTGACTTGGTCCCCTTACCTCCCACATACAAAACAAGTCAATTTGCACAATCCTTCGCCCAACATATTCACGACTTACATGCACGTATACGAGCTACCTTGACTGCTCAATATGAGTCTTATCAAGCGCACGCTAATCTACATAGGAAGGTGTCACACTTTAAGGTCGGCGATCTGGTTTTAGTACGGTTAGTTCCCGAACGAATGCCAACTGGCACCGTTAAAAAGTTAGCTCCAAAACGCGCCGGTCCTTTTCGGATTATAAAGAAGCTAGGTGACAACGCTTTCGTATTGGATTTGCCTGCTGAATGGGGTATCTCCCCTATTTTTAATGTCTCGGATTTGACGCTGTTTGTTGCGCCTCCACAAGAGTTGGTTTCTTTGTCGTCTTCTCCCTCCACTGAAATTTCTAATGGGTTGGGGAGTGGTAGTTTGGATGATCTCTCTCCTCCGGTCCCCGCAGGTATAACATCGGATGGTATGCTGCCTTCTTTTATTCCTACTGCTGACATGTTTCCCAGGTTTCCCAAGACGTTTCTCCATCCAGATATGATACTCGCTGCTGAGCCACTTACTACTCCTGCCGGTGCTACCTACCGCTTCCTCATCCGTTGGCGTGACCGCCCACCGTCGGACGACTCATGGGTCCTCGCGACAGAGCTTCAACGTTTGGATGCCGAGCTTCTCCGCCGCTTTCTATCAGCCCACGCATCGGAGATGCGCGATTTTGAGTGGGGGAGGATTGATGGCGCGGCCCCTCCAACACTTCCTGATGATGACCCGGTTGTTGCGGCCCCTCCAACACTTCCTGATGATGACCCGGTTGCTGCGGCGCAACAAGTTAAAGATTTGCGGCGTCATGACAACGCCACGGACGCTAACGGAAAGCTGCGATACAACCTCCGTCCGCGGCGCGCAAAGCTTGCTTAATAATTCTACTTAGTTTTATTTTAATTGCTTAAAACATTTGGCTTGTAATATTTTTATTTTCATGTTGGTGTGCTATTAAACCTTGGTGTGTATGTAACCGCCCGGATGGATGAGATTTCATCTCCATCATGGATGGTTGGATCTCTTTTGTAACTCCTATTTAAAGGAGGATATTATGATGAGTTATGCATTGGAAAAAGAAACCTAAAGTAACCCCCCTTGAGGAATTTCGGCCACCATGGTGAAAGCCATAGCCACCTCCTCCCCTTTGGTGTGAAGCCAAGCCTTGCCTCCTCCATCCCCGTTCGGTGCGACTCCGGCGTGGCTTCTCTCGGTGCGACTCCGTGGAAGAAGGAAGCAGCCCCCTTCGGTGTGAAACCGGTGGAACCGTGGAGAGAGTGATTCTCCCACAAATATTGTGTGATCTTCTTCTTGGTTGGGTAATCTCTTCCCTATCTTTGTGTTTCTTGCTGTGAGAATTTTGTGGAGGTTATTCATCCGTCTTTTCCGCGATTTTAAAGTATTTTTCGCTTGCAAATCTGAATCGAACGTTGTTGTTGACCCTCTTGTTTTCCGGATTGGAAGATCCGCTAGAGAACAAACTAGGCCAAGCCTTGACTTGTTCTCCAAGATTGGGCACGCTTTGGTGCTAACAAGGGAGTTAATCTCAACTTGTTCTTGATCCCTCCTTATCGTTTACCGCCGCTCCTAAATATATTTTTTTGCTGCGATTGACGGCTTATTGTGAAAAGAATAGATGCTTGTGTAGGTGCGGTGAGATGTGTGCTTGTTGGAGAGGTAGGTCCTAAGGTCGTGGTATCGAGTCCGGCTAGGCGCGAGTTGTGTGCTTGTTGGAGAGTAGGTCCTAAGGACGTTGTATCGAGTCCCGTATTTTTGAGAGCCAACCGACCCCTTTTCGTTCGCTTTTGGTCGGAGCACTCTCTTATTTTTTCTATGTTCTGTGATGGGTAATCCGCCATTCACGTAAGCACGTCCATCTCACAAACATCCCTACACCATAAACAGCTGAGAACAATATTAGCTGAAATTATTCTAAGTCCAGAAGCGTTGGGTGAAGTAGCTCACTTAACGCTTCTAATGAATAGGAAAGCGCTGAAACCAAGAATTATCTCAGCTGATAAATGAAAAACCACTGAGACCGCTGAGACAAATCCGCTGAGACAGTTAAAGTACAGAAACCGCTGAGCCAGCAGATAAGAGAAAAGTGCTGAGACAAAGGCTTATCCCAGCTAATAATGGAAAATCGATGAGACCGCTGAGACTGCTGAGATAAAACCGCTGAGACAAAGCCAGGAAATTTTCTTAGTCCAAAAGTGCTGAGAGTCAAGGCTGATGGCGTTGAGTGTCTCAACATCACTCAACGCTTAATAGGATACAGGAAATTTTCTAAGTCCAGATGTTGATGACCACTATTGAAGTCATCAAAGTCAAATCTGCAGAAAGCCGTTGCGGGAAAGCAGCTACAGTGCCAAAAGATGTCTTGTCCCTTTCCGAAGGAGTTGGCGCTCACCAATCCTTGGTGGGCTCACATACTATGTTATCGTTGATTCAAATCAATGCATATAAAAGGGGAAATAGTAAAGGGTTAGGGTTAATGAAATTGAAGAACAGAAAGAGAAACTAAAAGAGGCGGCTGGACATTTATTCCGATCAAGCTTGAAAGCTGAAGTCCAACCAAGATAGCTTAAAGGCAAGAAGATAGCTGGAGCACTTCCTGCTCAGCAAGTTGGTTCTCTCTAGAACAAATCAAGCTGGTTGATCTACTCAAAATAAGATTGTTGCTCACCTGTGCAACAAGAGAGAAGATAGTCATAGAAGAAGACTCATCCCTTCTATAGTAAGTTAGCTGGACTAATATCTGCTCAGTCCAGCAGTGCAAGCTCAGAGATTTAATCTCTGAGTTATTTTTCTTTTCTTTTTCATCTTAAAACTTACAACCATTTTACTGTAGAATTCAGGTTTCCCTAATCTGAGTTGCTGTAAGGCTTAATAGCCTGAGGATGTAGAGTTTATCACTCTATGGTAGGATCCAAGTGGATCTGAGTTTCTGGAAGGCTTAATAGCCTGAGGCTGGAGAGTTTATCTCTCTGTGGTAGGATCTAAGTGGATCTGAGTTGCTGGAAGGCTTAATAGCCTGAGGCTAGAGAGTTTATTTCTCTGTGGTAGGATCCAAGTGGATTTGAGTTACTGGAAGGCTTAATAGCCTGAGGCTGGAGAGTTTATCTCTCTGTGGTAGGATCCAAGTGGATTTGAGTTGCTAGAAGGCTTAATATCTTGAGGTTGGAGAGTTTATCTCTTTGTGGTAGGATCCAAGTGTGGATCTGAGGTAGGGCTATCCTCCCAGCCTGAGTGTAGGGCTTTGTGCCTGAGGTAGGTGGTTGTAGAGCCACTGAGTTGTAGTGATAAATTTGTCACTGAGTTGTAGGCCTTGGAGGAGGCTGAGCTATAGGTACTTGGAGGGGTACTGAGTGTAGGTATGCTGCAATACACTGAGAGTAAGGCTGTGGGACTGAGGTGTAAGCTCTAAATAGCATAGTGCTGGAGTTTGTGCCTTGTCCAACAAGTAAGTTGGAAAGGTGGGAGGGAAAGTGGATGTACCCAATTGAGGAACCACTATAAATACTTGTGTGCTTGCTGTGTGTGGTTTTTTTACTTTCTTATTGCAGGACATAAGGACAAGCTCTAGATAGTGTAGTAAGAAAACAGCAAAAGAAGCTATAAATTCCAAAGACATATTCACCCCCCCCCCCTCTAGGTGATTAACTAACCTTCAATTAAATAACTTTCAGGAGCGTAGATCACTGATTTTCAACACAATGATCTCATACGGGCAAAATAACTCATGCGTGAAGAAACTTCACACGGTCATGCAATCATTAAGATAAGCATCTCATCCAGGACAAGGAAATGCATGAGCAAAATGTAACGCCTCCACTCATCACATGGAATATAACGGTGGGTCCGGTCGGGGCCCCGCGCCATATTTCACAGACAGGAGGCGGAATTACGTATGGAAATCAAAATCTACTCGTATCCTAACTCAAAACATTCTAGCGCAGCATTTAAAGTTAGATGAACTCAGCACAGCGAATGTCCACTAATATATAAACTCCACATTTATATATCTATAACCAGGAATGTATACAACACACACCCATGGCCTTAAGGCCTTACAAGTTGATCTTTAAACACATGTACAATTTCATACATCGGCACGCAGACCAGCCACACCTGAAATCCAAACATGATTTCTTCGCACGGCCTTCAAGGGACTTTAGTAGCAAGCCTCCATTCCGCTCAAATCAATTCAATCATCAACACTTGCAGTTAGATATCCACCCAAGAGTGGCAAACAAAGTAACGATCAGCATTAGCTGACCAATTATAACGACCCTACCCCTTACCCTGGGGAGTGGTTCCTTCCCTATATGCATTGCCATCACAAGCTATCAATCTACCATTCACAACCACATCACAAACGCCTGTATCTACCAGACGCTCCGTGCACTCAAGGAACCTTATTGGTGTACCAGATGTCCCAGTCGTACACCGTCGATCAGAGGTTCTTCACTTATTGGGTGGGCGGTTCAATCCTAGTCCACCAATCCCGCGGGCTGGCAACATTCCGTCCATACCACTCAGAGGTACTACCTCACAACATCCACAAACATAACCAGAGCAGATTGACCCACCCTAGTGGTGAAGCAAGCCGGGTTTATCGATGATCCCCAGGCGTTACCACCAATCGACCACTCAACCTATTCCTGATCGACCCACCCTTGTGGTGTAGCAAGGCGGGTTTAACTCGACTCCCCAGGCATTGCCGCCAATCGACCCCTCATCTATCCAGATCAACTTGAAAGATATTGTACCTAATCACCTAGAGGGGAGGTGAATAGGTGACTTAAATTTTTTAACTTTTTAGGCAGAATTCAACTTATAACACAGAATTAAATCTACTTTATCACAGCACACAATCAGCAATTACAGAATTCCACAAGCACATAGTAGACACACAGTTTTATAGTGGTTCCCCAAGGTTTGGGTACATCCACTTTCCCCCTTCGCCTATCTAGCAATGTACTAGATTCGGCCAAACTCCTCCACTATCTCAGAACTCCAAAATAGGTTCCTACAGCTCAGGCCCAAGGCCCTACAACTCAGCTTCTTCACAAAGCCTACACTCAGCCACCAAGGCCTACACTCAGCCACCAAGGCCTACACTCAGCCACAACAGGCCTACACTCAGAGATACAACTCTCCTACACTCAGGCACTCAAGCCCTACACTCAGCCTTTATAATTACAGGCTTACAAACTCAGATCCCTAAGGATCCTACAAGTAAATATGAATACAAAAATGTAATCTCTACAACTCAGTGAAAAGAGAGAAGAGTTGTGAGTTTCTTGATGAGTTCTTGGAAGAACTCAGCTGAAATCAACCTGACTTGGCTTTCTTCAAAGCTTCTTGAAAGTAGAACACAATAAGATTGATCTCTTCTGCAGTTGATCCTTGATCTCTGCTACTTAAGATTCAGAATAAATCTGAACCCTTCTTCTCAGCCTGGTTCCAACGGCTGACTTCTTGGATGGAGCTCTCTCTCTCCAACTACTTAGATCTTCACTAGATTCTTCAAGGAATAGCTAGATCTTCTTCTTTGTTAATTACTTGAACAACTTGGACAACACCTTTCTGTAGACAGCATAAGCCTATTTATAGGCCTTCTTCATGGTAACTGGCTGGTCCGTTTCATAACTGAATTCTGACAACTCTGACAGGTGCAGTAGACCGGCTGGAATGGCATTTGTCAAGTCATCCAGTCAGTTCTTGAAAATTCTGTAACTGTCTGAAAGTGTCGAGACTGTCTGTCTTTAAGTGTTGACACTTATAGACCAAGTGTCGACACTAGTTGTCTAAGTGTCGACACTAGCCTACAAGGTGTCGACACAACTCCTTATGTTGTAGATTTTAGATCTCGACATTGCTTCTTCTTCATGTGTCGACACTGATAATGCGTGTCGACACAAGTACTTGTACTTCAGTATATTGTTGAATTCTTCTAAGTGTCGACACAACACCTTTGTGTCGACACATCTTCATGTGTTGAACTCGTTTAAGTGTCGACACTTCTTCTTGGTGTCGACACATGTCTTTCAGTGTTGATACTTGCTGAGTGTCGACACAGCTCCTTGTGTCGACACATTCTTCTTCTGTTGAGACTTTTGCTGAGTGTCGACACATCTCCTTTGTGTCAACACTTGTACTTAGAATATTCTTGAACTTTGCTAAGTGTCGACACAGCTCCTTGTGTCGACACTTTCTTCAAGTGTTGAGTCTTCAGCTGAGTGTCGACGCATTCTTTCTTGTGTCGACACTTTCTTCAAGTGTTGACTCTTCTGCTGTGTGTCGACACATTGCTCTGGGTGTCGACACTTATACTTAGTCTCTGCTGACTTTTGCTGAGTGTCGACACAGCCTCCAAGTGTCGACACTTTCTGATGTAGACACAGTTTCTCTGGGTGTCGACACAACTGCTAAGTGTTGACACTGCTTCACTGCACTTTTCTTCACTGAGTGTCGACACAGCTCCTTGTGTCGACACTTTCTGTCTGGTGTCGACTCTGCATCCCTGGTGTCGACACAATGACTCCAAGTGTCGACACTGCTTGCCTGGGTGTCGACACAAGTCTTCTTAAGTGTCGACACTTTGCCTCTGGGTGTCGACACATGGACTTAGAAACTTTTTCTTCTTTCCTGTAAATACTTAACCTGCACAAGTAAACTCAAAACATATCAAATACATTTTTGATGTATATCATTGAGTTGGGTGAGGCTTCTTCAAATCAGGTACATTAGAACTAATGTACCCAACAATCTCCCCCTATTTGGAGAAGTCATAACCCTTAGTCAATGATATACACCATACAGAATAAAATCATAGCATGATGTAAAGCAGGATTATATATATCAGGAAAACACACAACATGTATTAATCAAACATGTATACATAGACATTTTCTCAGAATAATTATGAAATAAATTTATCACATAGCAAATTTATCACACAGCATATTGTTCTAACAGCTTTGTCATATTCATATTTCAAAAGTTTACAAAATGTTTAACATCAAAAGATTACATAGTAAACTTAAGAAAATTTCTATGCTATTTTTGATCAGCATCTTTGATCACTATCCCTTTTCCAGACTGAATCTTGGCTTGCATAGGAGCTTCAGCAGCTTCAGTATCAACAGGTTTCTTCCCTTTCAACTCCTTCTTCTTAAGCTCCTCAGCTTTAATCTTTTGCCTTTCAAAATAATGATAAGGCTTGGGAAAGTACTTGCTAGGCTCCTGAGCAGTAGGAGGTAGCTTTCCCATCTTGGCCTTCCTTCTATATTGGACTATTGCTTCTTGCCTTGTCTCATGTTTCCTCCATTCAAGTTCAGAAAACCATTTATTTCTGTCTTGTATATTATCTTTTGCAGCTTTCCATGCAGTTAAGATAATATTTCTTGAAGTGGGGCTCCACTGCTCAAAGTCTGGTCTTAGTTCAGCTTGCTCCCTGAACCTCTTCTTAGACAGTCTGGCTTCTTCTTCTTTCTGCAGAGCTTCTTGCATAGCTTCAGATACTGGTTGAACCACTTTTTCTAGAATAACCTTCTGAGTACCATCAGGTGGACTATACATGGTCTGGATATCAGCATGTACCATATCAAAATCTGGAGGAGGGTAGATGACTTGAGCCACTTCAGGTTGCTCCCCTCCTAGATATGCAGGATTTATCCCAGATTCTGCAACATTATCATCATCACAAAGAGGAGGATATCCAATAGTAGCTCTGATAGAATTAGAAATCCATTTAGCATGATCAGAGCTGGCTTTGACTAACACTCTCTCCCCCTTTATGACTTCTCTAACCATGTGATCCCTCAGATCATCCTTTTGAAATCTTATTTGGGCATCCAAATAATTAACTTCATCTTTAAAGTAAGATTTCAACCTTTGGAGTTTGTCAGTTATGATCTTCTGAGAGTCTTGTATGGCAGTCTTAACAGCAGTAATTTCCTCTTGGAAGGCTTTGTCAAAGTCTGCTTTAGCTGTAGCATTAGTTGGAGTCTGCCCTGCAGCTAGATTCTTCATCTCTGTTACTATGGCATTGTGAGAAGCAGTCAAGTTATCATTCATTCTAATTTGATTTTCAAGTACATAGTCTTGCTTTACTTCAAGTTCATCCACTTGAGCTTTTATCTTCTCTGATGTGTAGCCAAGTACACCACTACATTCCCTCCCTTGTGGAAGCAGTCAGTCATCTCCTTCTTATTAAGATTCATTTCAAATCTTATAGACTTTATATCCTGGGCCAGATCAAACTGCAATGATTTTTGCCCTTCATCCACATACTTCTCAATGGCTTTCCTGTGCTCATCAAGTTTAATTTGCATTGCAACCATTAAAGCACTGTAATTAACAGTTGGTGCTGGCTGTGATATAGGCTGTGGAGCAATAGTTTGGAGAGCCTTTTTGTAATTCTGACTCCTCCTTTTAAATACTTGAAATTTTATTTTCTTAGCCCTTGTAGTCTCCTCATCTTCAGAAGCAGATGTGCTGGCTATCTCTACCCTCTCCTTAGGTAGCTCCTCAACTTCTTTGGGCTTCTCAGGTTCTTGCCTTGCAGGCTCTTCAACATGTACTACTTGCTCCCCCTCAATTGGACCATTCTCCCCCTCAGCAGCAGCATTGTCCTTTTCAAGATCTGCTTGATCTAGATTGAGAAAGAGATCTTCCATAGTAAACTCTTGTGGAGAATGGGCTGGAGAAATTCTTTGCTCATCTACCACTGGGTCAGATATAATTTGAGCTGAAACAGAAGTGTCCTTCATGACAACTTCTGGGGGTTGGCTATCCATCTGAGTTTGCTGATTAACATTATTGAATGAATCAGACAAAATAGTATCCTCTATAGGGAAATCTAAAGCATTAAGCTCAGTGATTACCTCAAGGATGATGTTAGTAGCTTGCTCACTTTCCAATGGAGTTGGCTCTTCCACTATTATTGACTCCCCCTGGACTGAATCTTGGTGTAAGGGGCTAGCTTGTGGTAGCTCCCCCTGCTTCTCTGCAGCATGTTGTTGAGCTGTAGACTTCTCAACAGTCTCTTCTTCATTCTCATCAGGTGAGAAAACAACTTGCTCTTCACTACCAGAGCTGCTAGTTGACTCTTGAGCCACTGGGGCAATTTTCTTCTTCTTCTTTAGAGGTGTTGCTTTCTCTGAAGTTATTTTCTCAGGGGTTGGCATCTCCTTAGACAAAACCCTATCCCATCTGGAGAATATCCTCATGTCCATTTTCCTCATGTGGTTGATTTTTGTTCCTGCAGCTTGACCCATAACTTCTGGTAAACTACCAGCTAGGTATAAACTTAAGATCCTACCCAAGTTGGGTTTCTTCAGACTTTCCTTGATCTTTTCAAAGACTATAACAGACCAATCTGTTTTCAAAGTGAAGATTATCCTTGTCATAATACTGAACATATAGGCTGATACCCTATCATGCCCTCCAGGTTTGTTCAATATCACTTTGCCAACAATTTCTGATAGGAATTTCCCCTTGCTGTTCATTCCTTTTCTATTGAATACAGATCCTACTTTCATCTTTGAATCCAGACCACACCATGCCAATGCATCTCTGGTCCTGGAAGCAGTAACCTCTTCTTCTTCCTTAGCTCTCGATAACTGAAGGACTTTCCTCAAACTTTTTGGTGAAACCTTAACCTTTTCACCAAGAACCCTGGACTTGATCTTGAATCCAGTGTCGCCTAGGGTTGCTCCATTGAGAAATTCCAAGACTTCTTTCTTCCAGATTTTAGTTGGCTCTGAAATAAGATATTCTAACCCTGATTTTGTGACTAGGGTTATCACAGTCTTGATCTCCGGGTCTGCATCACCAAACGCGTCGTGCACCAGTTCATAGCCTTCATTGACGTTCTCCTCGAGCTTTGGCGCCATTAGGGTTTGAAGAATTTGAACTGAGAGAAGAGAAGTGTCGACACACAAGTTTGGTCTCGAAACTTTTGAAAGTGTGTCGACAGACTAAGGCAAAATTCTATTTATACCTTTCTAGGTTTGAAGATGAAAAGGCGGGTCAGCTAACTTAAATTGTGTTGACATTGTCGATAAGTGTCGACACTGACTTATAATGTCTCGACACATATGTGTCGACACAAGTTTAGTCAACAGATATATGTGTCGACACTTGTTTATGTGTCGACACCACATAACTCGACATTTAGTCGAGACTTTACTTAGATAATTCTGAGTAAAGCCTAAGTGTCGACACCACCTTGGATGTGTTGACACCTACTTACCATGTGTCGACACTAATTTTCTGAAGTGTCGACACCAACTTCCTAGATGTGTCGACACCTTTTCCCTGAAGTGTCGACACCACTTTTCTGCGTCGACACAGATATCTCTGTGTGTCGACACCTTTTTATTTAGCCATTTCTATAAACTTATTCTAAGTTTATCATTCCTAGTTCAATTTTAAACCTATTGAACTTAGTTTCTTCTAGGGGCTTAGTATACATATCAGCTAGTTGATTATCTGTTTTAACATATTCCAGTAAAATATCTTCTTTCTCTACATGATCCCTAAGAAAATGATATTTTATTTCAATATGTTTAGTTCTACTATGGGAAACAGGATTATGTGCAATTGATATAGCACTAGTAGAATCACAAAACAGTGGTGTTCTACTTACCTGAAATCCATAATCCTCAAGCTGATGTTGTATCCATAGAAGTTGAGCACAGCAACTTCCTGCAGCCACATATTCTGACTCTGCAGTGGAGATAGCCACACTTATTTGCTTTTTGCTACTCCATGAAATCATCTTCCACCTAGGAATTGACAGGTTCCAGTTGTGCTTTTTCTGTCTTCTTTGCATCCTGCAAAGTCTGCATCTGAATAACCTTATTAGTTCAAAATCCCCATTCCTAGGGTACCAGAGGCCTAGATAAGGAGTGCCCTTTAGATATCTCAATATTCTTTTGACTGCTGTCAAATGAGACTCTTTAGGGCAGGCTTGATACCTTGCACAGACACATGTAGCATGCATGATATCTGGTCTACTTGCAGTCAAATATAATAGGGATCCAACTATCCCTCTATACAAAGACTCATCTACAGGTTTCCCTGCATCATCCTTGCTAAGAGACATACTTGACCCCATAGGAGTCTTCATGGTACTGGATGAATCCATACCATACTTCCTTATGAGTTCTAGGGTGAACTTAGACTGGCATATGGATAAACCATTCTCAGTCTGTCTTACTTGGAGACCCAAGAAGAACTTAAGCTCTCCCATACTACTCATCTTAAATTGTCCTTGCATTAGTTTTGCAAACTTTTTGCAAAGACTACTTTAAGTAGACCCAAATATTATGTCATCTACATATATTTGGACTAGTATTACTTTGCCTCTGGATTCCCTAAGGAATAGAGTCTTGTCTATTTTCTCCCTTGTGAACTTATTCTCAATGAGGAAACTAGACATGGTTTCATACCAAGCTCTAGGGGCTTGCTTTAACCCATACAATGCTTTCCTAAGTCTATAGACATGATTAGGTAGAGTTGAATCAACAAAACCTGATGGTTGTTCCACATAGACTTCCTCTTTTAGATTACCATTTAGAAATGCTAACTTGACATCCATTTGGTAAACTTTAAATGCTTGAAAGGTTGCATAGGACAGGAACATCCTTATGGCTTCCAGTCTGGCTACTGGAGCAAAGGTTTGATCAAAATCAATACCTTCTTCCTGCATATATCCTTTAGCAACCAATCTTGCTTTGTACTTAATGATGACTCCATGCTTATCCATCTTGTTCCTAAAGATCCACTTGGTTCCAATTATGTTGTGGTCTTTTGGTTTAGTAACATGCTCCCAGACCTTGCACCTCTTAAACTGATTCAGCTCTTCTTGCATTGCCTCAATCCAATGAGGGTCTAGGATGGCTTCTTCAAACTTATTTGGTTCAACTTGGGATAGGAAACTGGAGTAGAGTGTTGCATTCAGGTTTCTGCTCCTTGTTTGTACCCCTTGTCTTGGATCACCAATAATTTGTTCTGCTGGATGATCTCTTAGATGCCTATTGGCTGGAGGCATCCTGGCTTCAGGTTAAACTTCTTCAACTTCTTCATCTTGCTGTACTCCTTGTACTTCTTTTGCATTAGGTACATGTAGTACTCCCCCTAGACAACAGCCATTGTCTTCTACTTGCTGTCTTGCAGTAGGTTCTTCTTCTATAGTGAGCTTGTCCATCTTCTTAGTTATACCTGAGGAGCTGCATATACTACTAGACAACTCATTGTTAATAAGTCTAGTTTCATCAAATACTACATGTACAGACTCTTCTACAACTTGAGTAGACAATTTGAAGACTCTATAAGCCTTACTGTTGTTGATGTACCCAACAAAGATCCCCTCTTGGGACTTGGCAGCAAACTTAGTCAAGTAAGACTTTCCATTGTTAAGTATAAAGCACTTACAACCAAAGATCCTGAAGTAGGATAGGTTTGGTTTCCTGCCTTTCACAACCTCATAGGCGGTCTTGTTGAGGCTTTTAGTAATGGTAGCCCTATTAATAACATGGCATGCAGTATTGACTGCTTCAGCCCAGAAATATTCTGGTAGTGATGTATCACTTAATAGGGTCCTACCAGCCTCAATCAAGGTTCTATTCTTCCTCTTAGCAATGTCATTTTGCTGAGGTGTCCTTGGTGAAGAAAACTCTTGAAATATCCCAAATTCTTCACATAGTTTTGTCATGCTATCAGACTGAAATTCAGTACCATGGTCACTTCTTATCTTGACCACTGTACTGTCTAGTTCATTCTGAATTTGTTTGACAAAGCTATAGAAGACACTAGGTGTTTCAGATTTCTGTCTAAGGAATAACACCCAGGAAAACCTTGAGTAGTCATCTACAACTACAAAGGTATAGACCTTCCTACCTAGGCTGTGAACTGGCATTGGACCAAAGAGATCCATATGCAAGAGGTATAAACACCTCACAGCATCTTTGTTTTCAATGCTACTTGAAAGAGCAGCTAGATCTGATATACTCTAAAGGGGGGTGAATAGAGTATATGGTGCTTTGAATCTTTTTACAACAGTTGTTGTAGTATGTGTAAGCAGGAAAGCAAAAATAAATCTAATCACAACACTAAGTTAACCAAAAACTAAGCACAGAAAAATCAAGGCCAGAAACGAAAATGAAAGCAAGCAAAACCAGAAGACACAAGGAAATATAGTGGTTCCCCAAACTTGGGTACATCCACTCTTCTACCACCCTAGGTAGGAATCCACTGCAGGATGAGTTGATCAGGTGTCCTGGGCACCAATGAGCTTTTGATAAGGTGCTCAAAAACCAAAGCAGATTTTTTGATCAGGTGTCTTGCCACCAATGAGCTTTTGACAAGGTGCTCAAAAACTAAGTTCAAACTTTTGAAGGGAGTTTGAGAAACCCTTTACAGAGAGGGGGTGAGAGAGTGATGGAAGTCTTCTCTTTCTCAAACAACTGAGAAGACTATGTGGATTGATGTCAAAGCTCCCCCTGAATCCTTGAGATCTTCAGGAAGAAAAGCTTTGCTGAGGGTGATAGGCCTTCAAAGGTTGAACTCCAGCAATAGATGATTTCAGCAATAGCTGAAATGTTGAGTGTCTGGAGTCTGAAATATGTTGGCCTTGAACACTTTGAAAACTACAGAGATCTGAAGATTTGAGAAAGCTTGATCTCCTTTGATGAGTGTTCTTCAGAATTCTTTGTGACAGAAGATTTTTGAATGTGTCTCTGTAATCAGTATTGTGTGTGCTCTTCTTGTTGTTCTTAGAGATTCAAAAAACATTCTATCTTTTATTCTCTGGTCCAGAATAGAATATCATTCTCTGTCAAGTATAGTCGTTGGCCTGCATTAATTGCATCCTTAATTGCATAATCTCTTCTGGAGGAAAGTCCACAGAATTATTCCTTGAAAAATCCCTTGAAACTTGGTCCAGAAATAAATGAAAACAGCTAGCAAATCTCTGAATTAATTACAGAATAACTCCTAACTAATTTGAATTTGAATTAAGAAATATCCTGGAAGTTATCTGAAATTATCGAACTGAGCTCTGTTATCGTCGAGCTGAGCTCAGCGATCTGGAAATATACAGCAGCAAAATATCGTCGATCTGAGTTCGAAGATCGTCGAACTGAGCTCAGAGATAAAGTTCCAAAGCAGAGTCAAAATCGTCGAACTGAGCTCACCGATCGTCGAATGGAGTTCGACGATATTATGAAATTGAGCTCAGCGATCGTCGAATGGAGTTCGACGATCTTGTCGAAGTTAAGCTAGACGATCGTCGATCGGAGTTCGACGAATCGTCGTGCTGAGCTCGACGATCAGACTTAGTCTCCAGACAGAAAATCTTGGTCTTCAGGGCAGCTTCCAAACCTAGACTTCTAACCCTTAGACTCAATTCTAATTGACCTATTAAGCTATACAGGAGGTCAAGCAAAGGTTCCTAGAGACATAGTGATCCTAACCCAAATTAGTAATAGGGTGTTCCAACAATCTCCCCCTATTTGGGTTAGGATTACTATTTACAGACTTTGGAAAAACTTTAAATAACAACATACAATCAGAAATACAGAAAAGCAACAGCTAGACATATCAGAAACACAGAAATATATATCATCCAGATAGCAGTCAGAGATCACAGAAAATGTCACCTTACAATATCATTTCTTCTCTTTGCCTTTAACAAGTTTAATTTCTCTGTTTGGGTTGAGGGCTTCTTTGTTGGATCTGGTGTCATCTGCTGCACCCAAATAAGTTTGCTTTTTAGGCCTGGGGACCACTGCTTCAGGATGTAATTCTATGTATCTGTCAGCATCAAAGAATTTACTGGAAGCATATCTCTCTAATTCTTTTTGTCTTTGCTCAGACATTGTTGAAATGTTGGAAGAATCTAATCCTTGTTCTCTGGCCTTTTTAATTTGGTCCAGTGCAGTTAATTCCTTTAACCTTGCAGTCCAAGCAGCTAGATTATTTTCAGGGTCCTCAAAAGGTACAGGTGGCTCATACCTGTTGGAAGGATTGTCTTGAGGAGGCCTGGCAGACACAGTCTCTTTTAGCTTGTAGGGGAAAGGACCAGAAGTTGTATCAGAAGAACTATGTCCTCCCCTAGAATATGGGTGCTGCCTGGAGTACCCTTTGGAATAAACTTGAATATCTCTTTGAGTACCTCTATATCCTCCTCTCCTAGAATGTGAACCCCTGGATTGGCTTTCCCTTTGGTAAGATCTGGCATGAGGTTGATAGGGAGCCTGACTTCTGGCTGGGGGTTGACTTGCAGAGCTTCCACCTGCACCTGCATCAGGAGGAGGTGGTGGAGGAGGATGAGAGTGCTGGAATGGGGATGAACCCTTCTCATATTTTCTCTTTTTCTTCATTGCTTTCAGCTGATTTTTAGAATATTGCATCCAGTGTTCAGTGATTGGGCAGTTATGCAGAATGTAATATGGGATATCATTGTTATCTTTAACTTTAGCATGAGGAACCCTTTTCATTGCTTTGCTCCTTGCCTTCCTTTTCCTGACAATAGTAGCAGATGAGTCATCAGAGTCTGTTTTAAATTCATCAGATTCAGAACTCTGGTCATCATAGAGAGCATCTATTTTCTTCATCAAATCTTTCTTTAGCTGAACAGAGGCAGATGAGGCAGAAGCTGAAACAGCAGCAGCAGTAGGTGTTGAGATGGTAACAGCAGGGACAGCAGCAGATGGAGAAGGTGCAACAACAGCAGCAACTTCACTAACAACAGAAACTTGAGAGGTGATAGCAGCAACAACTTTACTGACATCAGCAGAAACAGAAACATCATCAAAATCTGCAGAAGGCTCAAATTCAGTGGCCTCTGTCATAAGAAAGTCCTTGGAAGATGGTTCAGCAGAAACAGCAGAAACTTCAGCATCAGCAGTAACAACATTCTCAGGAGCAGCAGTATCAACAATCCTTTCTTCAGGAGAAGCAGCAGCAGCAATGACTGAATTTACAAAAGAGGAGATCATGCTAGGGTCACAGCAAGAAAGAGGCACAAGTGCCTTGGATAAGTCTTCTGGAGGCTGGACAGCATGGACCTCTGGCAGACAGCTAAAGTAGGCAGAATCAAAAACAGATAGCAAAGACCTGAGGTCTATTGCAAGAACTGCAGTAGGAGGCACAGCAGCAGCAGCAAGAGAAGCAGAACTAACAGCAACAGCAGACAGAGGGCTTGCAGAAACAGCAGCAGCAGCATCAAAAAGATTGTCTTCATATGGCATATCCCCCTGCTTAGATGCAGATACATCTGCATCAAGGCATACTGTTGTAGGTGCTGCCTGAGGGAAGAGGGAAGAGAGCCTGGCAGAAAGGGCTGCCATTGACAGGTGGAGTGGAGCCAAAGAGGTCTCCAACAGCAGAGTTAGCCTGGGGGCAAGTAACTCATACAGCCTGTCAGCTAGGGCTGAGAGGTCTACTTGCTCAAGAGCTGGAGCAGAGGTAGAAGGTATGGAAGCAGCTGAGGTTTCTGGAAGTGGAGAGCTGGAGAATGGTGGAAGGGATGGCTCAGGTGTTGGTAGGGTGGATATGGAGGATAGGGGAATGGATATGGATGGGGTGAATGTTGGTTGGTCTATGATGTGGTGTAGGAGATCTTGGAATGAAGTGGAGGAGGTAGGTAAGTCAGGAGGAGAGGAAGGGGAATCATCCATAAAGGAATCATCCAGTAGGGTGAAGGATGGAATAGAGGGGGAAGAGGTCACATCTGGTGGAGGGTAAGAGAACAGTGGGTGGAATTGGTCTGCTGGTGGAGGTAGAATGGGTTCTGGGATGGTGTTGATGTTGGAGATGGGCTGGATATGATAATGGTGGATGGAGCTGGAATGGTGGATGGTAGGGGTAGGGATGGAATTGGAGGAGGAGGAGAGGCAGCAACAGCAGCCAGGTCATCTGCAGGGGCAGAGACCTGTGGAGGATTGACTCTTGGAGTCCTTGTGCCTGAAGGAGCACTGGAGGAGGGCCTGCTAGGCTTGCTTATTTGCCTGTCCCACTTTCCAAAGAGGGCACAGGTCAGTCTCTTGGAGGCATTGATATGAACTCCAGAGGAGACTAGCAAGGCAGGACACCTATGCTGCAGAAATACTCCAATAATTCTTCCAAAATTAACAAAACTTTTGTTTATTTTCTTTTTGATGAGGTCAAAGAAGACCTCTCCCCAATTCAGATTTTTTCTATCCACAAGAGCTCCCATGAGGCAGAGCTGATATCTTGATATAGTATCATGGGTAGAGTGCTTTGCCAGTAGCACTTTCCCAACCACATCTGCCAGGAACCTATATTCAACAGACAGATTCCTCTTGAAGAGCTTGCTAGGGTTTCCCTCTGGATGACCCATTCTGGCAAGCAGTTCAGAAAACTCATCTCCAGATAATTCAGCAGAGTCTTCTCCATTTCTCAATCCAAAAACTTCTGTTAAAATTGTGGGGGTCAAGGGTACCTGAGTTCCAGCTATTGACCCAACTATGGTGTTGTTATCTTGATTATAGGCAGTATAAACCCACTCCTTGATCTCATCAGAAGCCAGCTTGATCCTGGTGGTCATTATGGCAGTCAGATTCTGATCCTTGAACAAACCCAGTATATCTTGAAAAATCTGATCAGTCGTGCTGAAGGATTCTATATCAATATCAAAACCGGCATCAAACTTCATTGCAGCAAGAACAGCAACTGACACAGCCATTTGTACCTGCAAAAACTCAACAAACAAAACGACCAAGCGTAGAACTGTTTGGAGGGAAAGAAAATCCTTGCAGAGAAATCGAAAGCGCAAAAGAGAACGACGGCGAAAAATGAGTTTTATATTAGGGTTCGACGCAGAATTGGAAAGATCGTTGAACTCAGTTCGACGATTGAGGCTCCTAAAGGAATCTGAAGAGTCTTCAACATCGTCGATCTTCGTTCGACGATATTGGAGAGCGTCGAGCTCCGTTCGACGATCGTTCAGAGAACATAATCGTCGAGCGCCGTTCGACGATCGTTGACCGGAAGAGATAGTTCATACTATCTGATAGCCGCTGAACTCAGGTCGACGATTTTTGGAAATCGTCGATCTCCGTTCGACGATCTTGGGGAAAATCGTCGAGCGCAGTTCAGAGATCAGAGAAATGCTAGACACTAAGAAAAATCAGAATGTTTGCCTAGTCTTGGTCAATTTTTAAGCTTTCAAAATCTTGGATATTATTTAAGACTTCCTCCATCTAACATTCCTAACTGATTTAGGAAGAAGGTGTGTTTCTTTTCATCCAAGGTCTTGGTGAAAATATCTCCCCTTTGTAAATCAGTTGGGATATATTGTAATTCAATTTTATTCTTTTCAACATTATCCCTTAAGAAATGATGCCTAATCTCTATATGTTTTGTCCTACTATGGAGGACTGGATTTTGAGCTATGGAAATAGCACTTGTCTTGTCACAAAAGATTTTAGACTTCTCTAAGTTGTAGCCATAATCTAGGAGTTGGTTTTGGATCCACAAGATTTGTGAACAACAACTGCCTGCAGCCATATATTCAGCTTCAGCAGTTGAAGTTGACACAGATGTTTGTTTCTTACAAAACCAAGAGACAAGTCTGTCACCAAGGAACTGACAAGTTCCACTGGTGCTTTTTCTGTCAATTCTGCATCCAGCATAATCAGCATCAGAGAATCCAGTTAACTCAAATGCTGAATCTTTTGGATACCAGAGACCTAGATTTGGACAACTTTTAACATACCTGAGAATCCTCTTTACTAAAGTTAGGTGTGACTCTCTAGGGCTTACTTGGAACCTAGCACATATACATGTAGCAAACATTATATCTGGTCTACTAGCTATAAGATACAGTAAAGATCCAATCATTACTCTAAATGTTGTCTGATCAACAGGTTTCCCATGTTCATCAGCATCCAATACATCATTAGTAGGCATGGGTGTTTTCATACAAGATGCCTCAGACATACCAAATTTCTTAACCAGTTCATTTGCATATTTGGTTTGAGAAATAAAGATGCCTTCAGCATGTTGCTTGACTTGCAATCCTAGGAAGAAGGATAGCTCACCCATGCTGCTCATCTCAAATTTAGAATGCATTAGGTTGGAAAACCTTCTGCACAATTTGGAGTCAGTAGAACCAAAAATAATATCATCTACATAAATTTGTACTAGTAGGGTATGGGACTTATGGGTTCTAATGAAAAGAGTTTGGTCTACTCTACCCCTTATAAAACCATTTTCCAAGAGAAAGCATGCTAGGGTCTCATACCATGCTCTGGGAGCTTGCTTGAGACCATATAATGCTTTGTTCAGTCTAAAAACATGATCAGGATAAGGTGGAGAGATGAAACCTGGAGGTTGTCTGACATAAACTTCCTCTTTGATGTCTCCATTCAAGAAAGCACTTTTGACATCCATCTGATATACTTTGAAGCCTTTGTGAGCTGCATAAGCTAGAAATATCATGATGGCTTCTAATCTTGCAACAGGTGCAAAAGTCTGGTCGTAGTCGATTCCTTCTTCTTGAGAGTATCCCTGAGCAACTAGCCTTTGCCTTGTTCCTTATAATTACTCCTTGAACATCCAGTTTGTTTCTGAATACCCATTTTGTTCCAACAATGGAATGATCCTTAGGCTTTGGCACTAGTTCCCATACTTTGTTCCTTTCAAATTGATGCAACTCCTCTTGCATTGCAATGATCCAGTGTGGATCTTGCTCTGCATCTTGAATGGACTGAGGCTCAATTTGAGATAGGAAGCAGGTGTGCAACAGGTTTTGGTTGACCTGATTTCTGGTTTGCACACCAGCTGAGATTTCTCCAATTATTTGGGAAATTGGATGGTCTCTTGATGTTACTAAATCAACAGGGGGTGTTGATTGTTCACCAGCCTGTGTTGTTGTTTCCTCTTGTGGTACAACAACTGGCTCTTCAAGTTGTGCTTCAATATGTTGAGCATTCCCTTCATCTTCACTGCTTTCATCCTCTTGAGTAACCTGTAACATGTTCAAGTCTTCAACTAGAGAATGTTCCTGCAAAGGTTATATGGTAGAAGAAATCTTCTCCTTGAAAGACATGTTAGATTCATCAAAAGAAATGTGAACAGATTCCTCAATTTTCAAAGATGATTTATTATAGACCCTATAGGCCTTGCTGATCATGGAGTATCCCAGAAACACTCCTTCATCAGCTTTGGCTTGAAATTTTGCTAAATATTTCTTGTCATTATTGTGAATGTAGCAAATACAACCAAAGACTCTAAAATAATCAACTTTAGGTTTCTTCCCTTTGAGTAATTCATAGAGAGTCTTTCCCTTTAGTTTATGTATCAGACTTCTGTTCAGCACATAGTTGGAGGTGTTCACTGCCTCTGCCCAAAAGGATAGAGGTAGATGAGCATCTGACAACAATGTGGTGGCAGATTAAATAAGGGTTCTATTTTTCCTTTCAGCTACCCCATTTTGTTGAGGAGTTCTAGGAGCTGAGAAAGTATGCCTTGTAACGCCCCGAAACTCAAGGGAGCAAAAGGGGGACGTTTTGGGCCAGTTTGAGTTCTGGCAGCAGGCACACGGCCTGGGACACGGGCGTGTCCCAGGGCGTGTCGAGCCGCGTCGACACTTAGCCGCGAAGTCGTCGAGATTGTCTCGACGATTCGTCGAGAATGGGCATACGGCCTGCGACACGGGCGTGTCGCAGGGCGTGTCGACCCGTGTCGACACTTAGCCGTGAGTCGTCGAGATATACTCGACGATTCGTCGAGAATGGGCACACGGCCTGCGACACGGGCGTGTCGCAGGGCGTGTCGACCCGTGTCGACGATCGTCCCGGGGAGTCGTCGAGATTCACTCGACGATCGTCGAGAGCACACTGTAACGCCCGAAACTCAAAGGAGCAAAGGGGAATATTTTGGGCCAATTTGAGTTCTGGCTGCAGGCACACGGCCTGGGACACGGGCGTGTCCCAGGGCGTGTCAAGCCTGTGTCGACACTAAGGCGTGAAGTCGACACTTTGGTCTCGACATTGTGTCGAGACTGGGCACACGGCCTGCGACACGGGCGTGTCGCAGGGCGTGTCGACCCGTGTCGACACTTAGCCGTGAAGTCGACACAGTGCTTCGACGTTGTGTCGAGACACGGCACACGGCCTGCGACACGGGCGTGTCGCAGGGCGTGTCAACCCGTGTCGACACTCGTCCCGCGAAGTCGACACTTTGGTGTCGACAGTGTGTCGAGACATGGCACACGGCCTGCGACACGGGCGTGTCGCAGGGCGTGTCGACCCGTGTCGACACTTAGCCGCGAAGTGCCGAGACCTTGTACACGGCCTGGAGCCCAGGCGTGTCAATGTGACACGGGCAAGGACACGGGCGTGTCCTAGAACCCGTGCAGTGCTCGGGTTGAAAATGGGGAGAAAATCATGGGGTACACGGCCAGCTACACGGCCGTGTGAAGAGGAACACGGGCGTGTCAGCTCGAACACGGGCGTGTTCGATACCCGTGTGAGGTTCCAGGAGATTCGATTTTGACGGCGAATGCGGCACACGGCCCTGGACACGGGCGTGTGCCAGGCCGTGTTCGGTCCAGATTGGGCATTTCAGTCCCGAATCGAAGCCGTTCATTTCTTTGACTGAAGATCCAACGGCTGGGGGTTGTTCCTGAAGGGATATACCCGGGTTTTGACTTAGAAAACCCTCACTTTTTCTCACTTGTTCTCTTTCTCCAAATCCTTGGAGAGAGAGGAGAGCTAAGGCAAGAAGAAGAGGAGCTAGATCCGCCATTGGAGGAGCTTCGGAGCTCCGAATCGCAAGCCGACTCCGGATCCACGGAGGCAACGCTAGTGCGGTGATTTCCATCCGATTACTTTTCGATGGCGCCAAAGAGGAACCGCAAGGGTAACGATCCTCATCTTGAGCATGAAGTCGCTCTCTTTCTTTGCATAGGAAGCCCGCTCTCGCGAGTTTGCGGAGAGTTGGAGGCGTTCCTTCGGGTAGATATGTGAAGTCCCCGTTGTTTAGAGTCCGTATGCGAGAACGGACATAGGCGTGATTTTGGTGAAGCCTACCCGGACATGTTAGTCTCGGATCGGTGATGTTGCATTGCATAATGCCGGAGAAGACTCCGTGCTATTGGTTGTTTTTCGGGTTTTCTACGCGGTAGATTGCAGCAGGGAGCCTTGGGGACTAACCCAAAGGTGCACCCGGAAAACTGGGCGGATACGAGATCTTGCCAACTTGGTGGCCTGAGAGCCAACTTGAACATAACGGGGTTATGTGACTTGCGGTAGAATGGGACTCGGTGAAGTTTGACCCGCGCAAATGGCTTAAATTGTCGTTGCGATGTGAGCACGGGTTAGATGGAAGCCGTACCCGCTTCTATGTCGTTCGGTTAAGAGAGACCTAAAGGTTACGTGGCACTTACCGTTGGCATAGATGTAGGGTCTTCGGTGGTCGATGACTTAAATTGTCGTGACCAATACCAGGCTAGGAAGACAGAATTGCTCATAGGTTTGGCCGTCTAAGTGGCGGTGGTGAGTCCGGAATGTTAATGGCTTTAATTGACGTGACATCGACCGGTTCACCGAGAATGTGCCCTGAGTGCACGGGGCGTGTGGCCGTGCGAGCCAACGTCTGTGATGAAATGGTTATGGTTATATACATTGCTCGCTTATGCTAATGAAATGCAGGGAAAGGAGCATCGCCGCCCCGAGTTGGGGGCGGGATCGTTATAATTTGGTCAGCATTGCTGACCGTTGCCTTGTTTTGCCACCGTGCGGTGGTTTGTTTGCTTGCAGGTGCAGCTGGACCAAGCGGTCAATAGCGGGCTAAAGCCCTTTTTGCGAAGCTGGCCCTCGAAGGCCCAAGTAGAATGTGTTTACTGCTTTATTCATGTATGACCGGCCTGCGAGCCGTGGTTTGTAAATCATGTAAAAGATTCAAGTGAAACATTTTGTAAGGCCTTAAGGCTTGACTTTTGAGTATTTTGTAATAACATTCCTATTATCATGTACTAGTGGACATTCGTGCTTGTAATGCTGGGTTCTTGTTTACAACTTTTATAAACTGCTTCCGCTAGAATGCTCTGTGTAGGACGTTGAGATTGGTTGGATGGTTTCCATAAGTAACCACCCGGTCTGTCTGTGGTATATGGCGTCGGGCCCGGCCGGACCTACTGCTATATGCTATGCGACGGATAGGGGGTGTTACAATTTGGTATCAGACTACTGGTTTTGGTCGGGCTTAAAGTGAATTCGTGGGCGAATTCTTTTTAAGGGGTGGTGAGCACATTGTGTGCGTCATCGTTATAACATGGTAAAAAGAACCCATGAATGTCCACTTAGGAATGAAAATACTCGTGTTTGAGGAACCTGCGTGTTCCTATAATTGTTGTTTGCAATTTATTTGGTCGCTTAACGGTGTTTTGTACCACTATAGGTGACCAGAAGTGGTATTGGGCCGTCAGAACGCCGAGTTTCTGAGGCTAGTAGTGCACCGGATGTTGCTCCTGCAACACCTCTGTCGGCTGAAAATATACGATTGGTGGCTGAAGCGGTGTTGGCCGTGATAAATGCGCAGCCTGGAAGGCAAGCGCAGCAGCCCGCTCCTGTGATGGAGCAAGTACCTCTGCAAGAGGCGGAGCCGAGGAGGATGGAGCAAGTGGTTGTAGAACCGGTGGTGCCAAGGAGGGCAACTGAGAGGCAGTTGAAGCATGTAATGAGCTTTAACCCTCCGTTATTCTCGGGGTTGGGAACCCCATCTCAGGCTGAAGACTGGCTCTCCTAGGGTGAAGAGAGTCATGACAGCGACGGAGACGGAGGAGTGGCAAGATGACCACCATCGCTACGTTCCTGCTGGACGGTGAAGCAAGGATGTGGTGGGAAGGATTGGAGCTGCATCATTTGAGAGGTAGACAACTGATAGACGTTCCGATGGAAGAGTTCTCGAGAATTATTTCTTAGCTAGATACCTCCCTTCGACGCAGAAGGATAGCGTCGATGGAGAATGAAGTTCCTGAAGTTGGTACAGGGTGAGAGGAGCGTGGATGAATATCTCCACGAGTTTACTCGTCTGAGTCGTTATGCTAGCTCCACCATCATGGATGAGGAGCGCAAGACTAATCGTTTTTATGAAGGATTGAGAGATGAGTTGAGACTACTACTCTCGGGGCCGATGACGCAGGGTTTCTTAACCTTGGTCAATACTGCCCGGTCCTTGGAGAAGGACATGAAAAAGTGTACAAGCGAAGAAAAGCTTGGGTGAGAAGAAATCTGAGTTCAGAGTGCCGACTACTTCAAAGTCCGGCTATCGGAGGTCTTTCAAGAAGCATAGGACTTCGGGTCCAGCTCCTTCTGGTGCTTCTGGGGCGACTACGAGTCGGACCCCGGGTGCGTGTTTTACTTGTGGAAAGACGGGGCATTTCGCCCGTGACTGTTGGAGCGGACGTCCTAAGTCCGAGAGAAAGGCCAGGAGCTACTTATGAAGAGAAGGGAAAGGCGGTGGAGTCGACCGCATCCCATTATGCTCCGGCCCAACCAAGGGTCTACAATCTTGGCCAACAGGAGGCCATTAAACAAGCTGATGTGGTGACAGGTACGGTTTAATTTATAGCAAGTCAATTTATTTAAATATGCTTGTTATGCACATGTTACCTTACCACTACTTGTTTAGGATTTGTATTGATTTGTGAAAATCCGGCACGAGCACTCTTCGATACGGGAGCTTCACACTCCTTCTTGTCCGAAGGATTTATATCACGCATCGGAGTCCCTTCTTCGATGGCGAAGGATAAGTTGGATGTGTTGTTGCCCAATGGGTGTTCGATGCGAGCGGATAGGATCTGCGATGTTAAGATTCGTATTGGGGAGCAGGAGTTTGACCTGCGGGCGTCTTTACTTCCGTTAGTGGAGTTCGACGTCATATTTGGCATGGACTGGCTCTCGGAGCAGCAGGCCCATATAGATTGCGGTAGCAAGGAAGTTAAGCTGGGAGCAAGTCGTGAGACGACTTTTACGGGCTTAAAGGGGTCGAGCAAGACGTTGATGTCTGCTCTTCAGGTGGTGAAGGCGGTTCGTGCCGGAGCAGAACTGTTCTTTACACTAGTGGAGGTTGCAAAGCCGAAGCCCGCGTTGGATTGTATTTCAGTGGTATCGGAATACCCTGATGTGTTCCCCGCAGATCTTCCTGGAGCCCCGCCTCAGCGGGAGATAGATTTTACGATCGAGCTAGTGCCAGGTGCAAAGCCTGTGTCACGATCTCCGTATCGGCTAGCGCCTAAGGAAATGGCGGAGCTGAAAGTTCAACTGCAAGAGTTGTTGGAGCAAGGGTATGTGCGCCCGAGTTCTTCGCCTTGGAGCGCACCGGTCCTCTTTGTTAAGAAGAAGGACGGAAGCTTGAGGCTATGTATTGATTATCGGGAGCTAAACAAGCTGACGGAGAAGAACAAGTACCCGATCCCCCGGATTGATGATCTCTTTGATCAGTTAGTCGGGTCGACGGTGTACTCGAAGTTGGATCTCAAGGCTGGGTACTATCAGCTGCGAATAAGGGAGAGTGATATCCCGAAGACAGCGTTTAGTACGAGATACGGGCATTATGAGTTTACGGTCATGCCGTTTGGGCTGACTAATGCGCCGTCGGTGTTCATGGATTTGATGAACAGGACGTTCAGGGAGTACTTGGACCATTTCGTGATCGTCTTCATCGACGATATTTTGGTGTACTCGCAAAGTGAGGAAGATCACTTCAAGCATCTTCATTTGGTGTTGGAAGACGCTAAGGAGAAATCAGTTGTATGCCAAGTTCTCGAAGTGCGAGTTTTGGCTATCCTCAGTGGCGTTCCTCGGTCATATAGTGAGTGGAGAGGGTATTGCTGTGGATCCGGCGAAGATTGTTACGATACGGGAGTGGCCTGAGCTTGCTACGGTAGCAGAAGTCCGGAGCTTTTTGGGGCTTGTCGGCTATTATAGGCGCTTCGTAGAGAACTTCTCGCGGATAGCGTTACCTCTCACGACTTTGACGAGGAAGGAGCATAAGTTCGTTTGGACGCCGGAGTGTGCGCGAGCTTTTGAGGAATTGAAGTGTCGGTTGACCACGGCGCCTGTGCTGAGTTCGCCATGTGGAACCGAAGGCTATGAGATATATAGCGATGCTTCAGGCAGCGGTTTGGGTTGCGTGCTACTGCAGCACAGAAGCGTGATAGCTTATGGCTCGAGACAGCTAAAAGTGCACGGGAGGAATTATCCGGTCCATGACTTGGAGTTAGCGGCCGTGATTTTTGCCTTGAAACTGTGGAGACACTATTTGTACGGTGTGAAGATTGATATCTACACCGATCACAAGAGCCTGAAGTACCTTATTGATCAGAAGGATCTGAATATGCGGCAGCGTAGATGGATGGAGTTCCTGGGGGACTATACATTCAAGATCCACTACGTGTCTGGCAAAGGGAATGCGGTTGCGGATGCGCTGAGTCGCCGAGCCCCAGCTCAAGCCAATTGGCTATCGGTGCACGATGAGCGGTTGGTGCGAGAGTTGGAGGCGTTGGAGATTGTTTGTGTGGACAGACAATCAAGTGCTGAAGCAGTTTTGAATTGGACTGAAGTCCAATATGACCTGGCTGATCGGATTCGGCAGGCTTTGGATATGGATGCTCATATGAAGCAGTTCATGGTAGAGGCTCTGGATGGGTCAAATTCTCAATTCATTGTGGAGGACGGATTGCTTTGGAAATACGGTCGTCTGTGCGTCCCAAGTGTGGGCAATTTACGGGTGGAGTTGTTGTACGAGGCGCACCATACCAAGTACTCGATTCACCCGGGGAGCACGAAGATGTACCGTGATGTGAAGAAACTGTTTTGGTGGCCGGGTTTGAAGAAGGATGTTGGCGCTATACGTAGCGAAGTGCCAAACCTGCGCCTTGGTAAAGGCGGAGTGCCAAAAGCCGGGAGGATTTCTTAAGTCCTTGCCTATTCCGGAGTGGAAATTTGACGACATCTCTATGGACTTTGTGCACGGTTTGCCAAGGTCGCAAAAGGGAAACGACGCCATTTGGGTGGTTGTTGATCGATTAACGAAGGTGTCGCATTTTATTCCGCATAGGAAGGATGATCCGGTGGAGAAGCTGGCAAAGCTTTATGTGGATAACATAGTACGGCTTCATGGTGTGCCCCGCAGCATCGTGAGTGACCGAGATGGGCGGTTCACGTCCAATGATTGGAGGCTGGTGCAACAAATGTTGGGAACAAAGTTGAAATTCAGCACAGCCTTCCATCCGCAAACGGATGGGCAGACCGAGAGGGTCAATAGAACCATGGAAGACATGCTTCGCATGTGTGTCTTGGATTTCGGAAAGCAATGGGAAGACCACCTTTATTTGGTGGAGTTCGCATACAACAACAGCTACCAAGCGAGTATTCAGATGGCGCCTTTCGAGGCCCTATATGGTAGAAGATGTCGCACGCCGTTGTCTTGGATAGAAACGGGTGAGTCAAAGTTGTATAAGCGATCGGAAGTAGAGGGTGCTACTTCTTTGGTGAGAACCATTCGGGAGAGGTTGCTTATCGCTCAGGACCGCCAAGCAAAGTACTATAATGCCAAGCACAGGAACGTGGAGTTCGCTGTGGGCGATTATGTATACTTAAAGATCAAGCCGTTCAAGGGTGTCTCGCGGGTGCGGCGATTGAAAAAGCTAAGCCCGAGGTACCTTGGACCGTTTGAGGTTCTGGAGCGAGTTGGTGAAGCGGCCTATAGGTTGAAGCTTTCAGTGGAGCTAAGTGGTTTACATGATGTATTCCATATTTCGGTGCTTCGGAAGGCGGTGCAAGAGCCTACGCAAGTGATCGCGGTTGATCAAGTGCCAGTGGATAGTGGGCTAACGACAAAGGTCAAGCCCGTGCGGATCGAGGACTCGGAGGTCAAGCGGCTACGCAATAAAGAGATCAGGATGGTCAAGGTCCGGTGGGACAATTGCGGTCGTGAGGAGCTCTCTTGGGAGCGAGAGCAGACTATGCTTGACGAGTATCCGGAGTTGTTCCGCTCAGGTACAAAATTTTGATTTTGTACATGTCTTTCCTTTATGTAATTTCGTGGGCGAAATTCTTTTAAGAGGGGGAGAGTTGTAACGCCCCGAAACTCAAGGGAGCAAAAGGGGGACGTTTTGGGCCAGTTTGAGTTCTGGCAGCAGGCACACGGCCTGGGACACGGGTGTGTCCCAGGGCGTGTCGAGCCGTGTCGACACTTAGCCGCGAAGTCGTCGAGATTGTCTCGACGATTCGTCAAGAATGGGCACACGGCCTGCGACACGACCCGTGTCGACACTTAGTCGTGAGTCGTCGAGATATACTCGACGATTCGTCGAGAATGGGCACACGGCCTGCGACACGGGCGTGTCGCAGGGCGTGTCGACCCGTGTCGACGATCGTCCCGGGGAGTCGTCGAGATTCACTCGACGATCGTCGAGACAAGGCACGCGGCCTAGGACACGGGCGTGTCCAAGGCCGTGTCATCAAGTCGTCGATCTTCCCTCGACGAAGTGTCCCGTGTACACGGCCTGGGGTCCAGGCGTGTCAATGTGACACGGGCAAGGACACGGGCGTGTCCTAGAACCCGTGCAGTGCTCGGGTTGAAAATGGGGAAAAATCATGGGGTACACGGCCGGCTACACGGCCGTGTGAAGAGGAACACGGGCGTGTCAGCTCGAACACGGGCGTGTTCGATACCCGTGTGAGGTTCCATGAGATTCGATTTTGACGGCGAATGCGGCACACGGCCCTGGACACGGGCGTGTGCCAGGCCGTGTTCGGCCCAGATTGGGCATTTCAGTCCCGAATCGAAGCCGTTCATTTCTTTGACTGAAGATCCAACGGCTGGGGGTTGTTCCTGAAGGGATATACCCGGGTTTTGACTTAGAAAACCCTTACTTTTCTTCACTTGTTCTCTTTCTAAATCCTTGGAGAGAGAGGAGAGCTAAGGGAAGAAGAAGGAGCTAGATCCGCCATTGGAGGAGCTTCGGAGCTCCGAATCGCAAGCCGACTCCGGATCCACGGAGGCAACGCTAGTGCGGTGATTTCCATCCGATTACTTTTCAATGGCGCCAAAGAGGAACGCAAGGGTAACGATCCTCATCTTGAGCATGAATAGCTCTCTTTCCTAGCATAGGAAGCCCGCTCTCGCGAGTTTGCGGAGAGTCGGAGGCGTTCCTTCGGGTAGATATGTAAAGTCCCCGTTGTTTAGAGTCCGTATGCGAGAACGGACGTAGGCATGATGTGTGAAGCCTACCCGGACATGTTGGTCTGGATCGGTGATGTTGCATTGCTTAATGCCGGAGAAGACTCCGTGCTATTGGTTGTTTTTCGGGTTTTCTACGCGGTAGATTGCAGCAGGGAGCCTTGGGGACTAACCCAAAGGTGCACCCGGAAAACTGGGCGGATACGAGATCTTGCCAACTTGGTGGCTTGAGAGCCAACTTGAACATAACCGGGTTATGTGACTTGTGATGGAAATGGGACTCGGTGGAAGTTTGACCCGCGCAAATGGCTTAAATTGTCGTTGCGATGTGAGCACGGGTTAGATGGAACCGTACCCGTTCTATGTCATTCGGTTAAAGAGACCTAAAGGCACGTGGCACTTACCGTTGGCATAGAGTAGGGTCTTCGGCGGTTAATGGCTTAAATTGTCGTGACCCAGGCCAGGAAGACAGATTGCTCATAGGTTTGGCCGTCTAAGTGGCGGTGGTGAGTCCGGAATGTTAATGGCTTTAATTGACGTGACATCGACCGGTTCACCGAGAATGTGCCCTGAGTGCACGGGGCGTGTGGCCGTGCGAGCCAACGTCTGTGATGAAATGGTTATGGTTATATACATTGCTTGCTTATGCTAATGAAATGCAGGGAAGGAGCATCGCCGCCCCGAGTTGGGGGCGGGATCGTTATAATTTGGTCAGCATTGCTGACCGTTGCCTTGTTTTGCCACCGTGCGGTGGTTTGTTGCTTGCAGGTGCAGCTGGACCAAGCGGTCAATAGCGGGCTAAAGCCCTTTTTGCGAAGCTGGCCCTCGAAGGCCCAAGTAGAAGTGTTTACTGCTTTATTCATGTATGACCGGCCTGCGTGCCGTGGTTTGTAAATCATGTAATATTCAAGTGAAACATTTTGTAAGGCCTTAAGGCTTGTTTTGAGTATTTTGTAATAGCATTCCTGTTTTGTACTAGTGGACATTCGTGCTTTAATGCTGGGTTCTTGTTTACAACTTTTATAAATTGCTTCCGCTAGAATGCTCTGTGTAGAACGTTGAGATTGGTTGGATGGTTTCCATAAGTAACCACTCGGTCTGTCTGTGGTATATGGCGTCGGGCCCCGGCCGGACCTACTGCTATATGCTATGCGACGGATAGGGGGTGTTACATGCCTGATCCCTTCACTCTGACAGAACTCTTGCATAAGAAGAGAATCAAACTCTGTCCCATGATCACTTCTGATCAGGGCAATGTGAGTATTGAACTCAATTTGTATACATTTGAGAAACTCTGTCAGACACTTAAAGTTATCAGACTTCTTCCTTAGAAAGAACACCCAAGTGAATCTAGAGAAGTCATCTACAACTACTAAAGTGTAGGATTTCCCTCCTAGGCTTTGTACTGTGATGGGTCCAAAAAGATTCATGTGTAACAGATACAATATCCTAGGTGAATCACTCTTATTAAGTGACTTAAAACTGTTTTTAGTTTACTTGTCTAATTGATAAGCCCTGTAGAGTCCTTCATTCTTGTAGGGGCCAGAAGGTAGTCCTCTAAAAAGGTTATCCTTGGCTAGCCTAGCAATAGTTCTAAGATTTAGGTGTCCTAATCTCTTATGCCATAATATATTTGGTCTACAGACAGAGTTAAACAAGCAAATATCTACATCAGTTGAAAGAAAATCTACTAGATAGATGTTACCTTTCCTTTTACCTGTCAACACAGTTGTGTTGTCCTCTGACTTGATTTTGCATAAGGCTTTGCTGAAGGTCACCTGGTAGCCTTCATCACACAGCTGACTGATGCTAATTAGGTTGTGCTTCAGTCCTTCTACATATGCTACCTTCTTGAAAGTTACTGATCCAATCTGCACTGCACTATATCCTTTAGTCTGTCCAAAGTTTGAATCACCAAAGATAACTTTGGGTCCAAGCTTGGCTCTGAAGGATGTGAGGTTGTCCTTATTCCCTGTCATGTGCTTAGAGCACCCACTATCCAAATACCATTGCTGGTTAGATGTTGGATAGGTCTTCACCTGCACATAAGACAATTCATTTGTTTTTGACCCAGTTTACCTTGGGCCTAGGTTGATAACCTTTAAATTCAGAAATGAAAGACATCCCATGTTGACTCTTATATCCCTCAGGATGATATCTCCTTGGAGGTAAAATCCATTCAGTATAAGGGTTAAAGATTTGGGATGAAGGACCCTTAGGATTCAATTTTGATTTGCCTTTGAAAAATTTTCCAGAGCTCTGACCTCTGTTCGACGATCTTGGAGCTGCGTTCGACGATCTTGGGTCAGATCGTCGAGCTCCGTTCGACGGTCGACTATGGGTGAGGTCAGGTATTTGAGATCGTCGACCTGCGTTCGACGACTTTGGCTGAGATCGTCGATCTGCGTTCGACGATTGTGCCTGAGATCGTCGAGCTGCGTTCGGCGATCGTCGATCTCCGTTTGACGATTGTCGAGCTCCGTTCGACGATTTCTGCTGGGACTTAATTTTCTGAGGCAGATCAGAATTTTTCCTAACAACCTCTACAACTCCCTTTCCCTTGTCAGAAATGAATTTGATGGGAGTTGTTAGGACTATAGGTTGGCTAGATGAAGCACCCAAGCCCAGTGTACTGTTAAATCTAGAGTTCACTGTGCTTGTGATGTCCATCAGCTTGATGCTTCTCCCATTAAGGGATTCTTCAAGCTTCTTGGCCTCAGAGAGCTCACTTTTCAGTGAAGCTATCTGTTCCCTACAGCACTCCAACTCCTGAGAGAGTTTGAGGTTTTCTGACTTTAAAGTATTGTGTTCAGATAATTGATTTCTGAGAGAGATAATCTCTTTCTCAGACTTTAGCAGGTCTAAACACAGTGCTTTAAATTCAGATTTAAAATCTTCTGAACTAAAATCAAAAGAGCTAATTACCTGATCTTCTTCAGGTTGAGTCTCTGAGTCTGACTCTGACTCTTCTTCCTCTGAATTGTGTTGTGAGGCATTAATTGCCATCATGCAGAACTCCTTTTCTTCTGCATCATCCTCATCATCACTGGAGCTGGATGAGGCTTCTGACTCCTCTTCTGTCTCACTCCAGGATTCAGCAACAAACTCTTTTCTTGTATGCTTATTTTTGCTTGAGGAAGGTTTGTCATTGTCATTCCTTTTGGAGTCTTTCTCCTTTCTTCTTTCTTTTTTGTCCCTTCTGTCCTTGTTCTTGTTCTCTGGACAGTCAGGAACTATGTGCCCTGGTTTCCTGCAATAATAATGTCTTTATTATTGCTAATGGACTTGCCATACCTTGGCTTATCCTGCTCCTTGTATGATCTTCTTCTGAAGTCCTTTCTGGCCATCTTGTAGAATCTTTTGGCTAGCAGACTGAGTAGTTCATCATTGCCTGTAGCTTTATCTTCAGGCAGATCCTCAGTTGCCTTGAATGCTATGGTCTTCTCTTTTCTTGTGGCCGGTGAGGCAGCCTTCTGTTCTTCCTCTCTATTCTTGATGAGTAGCTCATAAGATTTGAGCTTACCCAATAGAGCTTCAGTGGTAATCTCATTTAGACTTCTGGCATCCTTAATTGGCCAGATTCTTGAATCCCAAGTGCTAGGGAAGCACATTAGGATCTTGTCATTAAGTTCTGTTAGAGAGATCTCTTTGTCCAATATCCTGAGTTCACTGACAATTAGACTTAGCCTGTTGTACATGTCTCCCACTGACTCAGTCTCTCCCTTCTTGAAGTTCTCATATTAAGAGATGAGATGGGATCTTCTATCCTTTCTCTCATCAGCTGAGCCTGAGACTATTTCTGAGAGCTTGTCCCAAATTTCCTTGGCTGAATTACATTCAGCTACCTTTTAAAATATGTCATCTGACATTGTCTGGGCTAGGATGTCCATAGCCTTAGCATCAGCTACCTTCCATCTCTTGATGTCAGCATCTGTTCCTGATGGAGGTGGCACATCATTTTTGCTTGTGTTCTCTGGGGGTCTTGGACACACTGTCAAAACAGAGTTAAAGATATCTTCGTCAATAGAGTTCATGTAAAGCCTAATCCTTGCTTTCCAAAGTGCAAACTTGGAAAGATTGCACACTGGAGGTCTGGTGCTAGCATAATCTTTGTTTTGGGCCATGATTTGTGCAAACAAAATCTAATAATACACTACAAAAGAAGAACAGATCTAGTTTGGGATCTTTGGGTTCAGGTGTTAGCCTGTATAACCAATCAGGTATGGTATGTTTAACCAACCTCGCTTTGATACCAATTGAAAGAGCAGCTAGATCTGATATACTCTAAAGGGGGGTGAATAGAGTATATGGTGCTTTGAATCTTTTTACAACAGTTGTTGTAGTATGTGTAAGCAGGGAAGCAAAAATAAATCTAATCGCAGCACTAAGTTAACCAAAAACTAAGCACAGAAAAATCAAGGCCAGAAACGAAAATGAAAGCAAGCAAAACCAGAAGACACAAGGAAATATAGTGGTTCCCCAAACTTGGGTACATCCACTCTTCTACCACCCTAGGTAGGAATCCACTGCAGGATGAGTTGATCAGGTATCCGGGGCACCAATGAGCTTTTGATAAGGTGCTCAAAAACCAAAGCAGATTTTTTGATCAGGTGTCTTGCCACCAATGAGCTTTTGACAAGGTACTCAAAAACCAAGTTCAAATTTTTGAAGGGAGTTTGAGAAACCCTTTATAGAGAGGGGGTGAGAGAGTGATGGAAGTCTTCTCTTTCTCAAACAATTGAGAAGACTATGTGGATTGATGTCAAAGCTCCCCCTGAATCCTTGAGATCTTCAGGAAGAAAAGCTTTGCTGAGGGTGATAGGCCTTCAAAGGTTGAACTCCAATAATAGATGATTTCAGCAATAGCTGAAATGTTGAGTGTCTGGAGTCTGAAATATGTTGGCATTGAACACTTTGAAAACTACAGAGATCTGAAGATTTGAGAAAGCTTGATCTCCTTGGATGAGTGTTCTTCAGAATTCTTTGTGACAGAAGATTTTTGAATGTGTCTCTGTAATCTATATTGTGTGTGCTCTTCTTGTTGTTCTTAGAGATTCAAAAAACATTCTATCTTTTATTCTCTGGTCCAGAATAGAATATCATTCTCTGTCAAGTATAGCCGTTGGCCTGCATTAATTGCATCCTTAATTGCATAATCTCTTCTGGAGGAAAGTCCACAGAATTATTCCTTGAAAAATCCCTTGAAACTTGGTCCAGAAATAAATGAAAACGGCTAGCAAATCTCTGAATTAATTGCAGAATAACTCCTAACTGATTTGAATTTGAATTAAGAAATATCCTGGAAGTTATCTGAAATCATCGAACTGAGATTTGCTATCGTCGAGCTGAGCTCAGCGATCTGGAAATATACAGCAGCAAAATATCGTCGATCTGAGTTCGAAGATCGTCGAACTGAGCTCAGAGATAAAGTTCCAAAGCAGAGTCAAAATCGTCGAACTGAGCTCACCGATCGTCGAATGGAGTTCGACGATATTATGAAGTTGAGCTCAGCGATCGTCGAATGGAGTTCGACGATCTTGTCGAAGTTAAGCTAGACGATCGTCGATCGGAGTTCGACGAATCGTCGTGCTGAGCTCGACGATCAGACTTAGTCTCCAGACAGAAAATCTTGGTCTTCAGGGCAGCTTCCAAACCTAGACTTCTAACCCTTAGACTCAATTCTAATTGACCTATTAAGCTATATAGGAGGTCAAGCAAAGGTTCCTGGAGACATAGTGATCCTGACCCAAATTAGTAATAGGGTGTTCTAACACTACTAAAGGTGGATCTTGTCTGCTTGCCCTTTTGACAAGCTGAGCAAATACCATCTTTAATACACTTAACTTGAGGACCATTCCTCACTAACTCTTTGCTAAAGAGTTTACCAATTATCTTGTAGTTTAGATGGGCTAGCCTCTTGTGCCATTTGACACAATGAGAGACTGTCTCATCAGCTACAAGACACACTGGAGAACCATTGTTCTCAACCATAATGTCTAAGCAATAGACATTCCTTTTTCTATAACCAGTCAAAATGATCTCTTGATCATTTGACCTCCTGATATGACAACCATCTTTCACAAATGAGATGTCATATCCTACATCACTCAATTGACTTATACTAATAAGGTTATGTTTCAAACCTTTAACATAGGCCACTTGAGTAATTGTAATAAAGGAGTTAGATATGTTACCAAAACCCTTGATGATTCCTTTTTCAGAACCACCAAAGGTGACTTTTGGACCATCCTTGATGGGTGTATAGTCCTTTAGTAAACCCCTTGTTCCAGTCATATGTCTGGAACATCCACTGTCCAAGTACCATATTGGGGCATGACCACTTGGACTCACCTGCAAAACAGATTAGTGAACCTTAGAACCCAAATAATTCTTGGGTCCTTGGTACTGGTTAGTTTGCTTCCTAACAAAGCTACCTGCAGGTTTTCCAACAGGCAGTTTGCTACTCACTTTGGCACTAGCATTGTGCCAACAGTCCATTGCAAAGTGGCCTACCTTGCCACAGCACCAACACTCAAATTTATTGTACCTTTGCTTAGGTACAGTCTTAGCTGTTTTATCTACAGCTGACTTGTTGAGAGTTGGGGCTTTGCCCTTGGACTTGGACTTGGACTGAACAGTTCTTGCAGGTTTAGTAAATCCCAGTCCAACTTTACCTTTGTGATGAACAAATTCATCAATTAAGGGTAGAACTGACTTAGGTTTTGAAAACCTAGCAACTAAGTCTTTTTCCTTCTGAAGATTAATCTCCAGACTCTTGATTTGATCATTCTTAAATTATGTAGTCCCCATCTGAATCACAGTTATGTGCTTCAGTCTGGCTATCTCATTAAGTTTTTGATCAAACATCTTCTCATAATCAGTTGCAGCCATTTTGAGACTTGCAATCTCCTTAGCTTGACTCTTGGCCAAGGATTTGCATTTCTTAAATACTTGCAACAAAACTTGATATTCATCTATCAACTGATGAATATCTTCTTCAGACTCAGATGCACTCTCATCACTTGATGATGATGAATCTGATTCAGACCTAGCACAAGAAATTGAACTTAAAGAACAATGTTGTACCTTACTAGGTCCTGGCTGCTCCAGGATTTTGTCACTTTCTATCAATGTCATTAGCCCTTGGCACTGACTGTCCTCTTGTTCATATATAGAGTTCATGATCTGAATGAACTCTTCATCTTCTTCCTCAGCAAACAGCCATATATATGCCTCAGCATCTGACTCAGTTTCTGATGAAGAAATGTCTGACAGGCTCTTTTCCTTTTTGGCAACAAAAGACTTTTCCTTCTTGCCCTTGTATTGAGTCCTTTTCTTGTCACTAGACTCCTTCCTTTTTTCTGGACAATCTGCAACAACATGGCCTTGTCTATTACAGCAATAGCATACAATTTTTGATAGTGCTGCTTTGCTAAACTTGGACTTTTTCCTGTCTTTCTTTGAAGACTTTTTATCTGATAATAGTCTTCTTTACCCTGTGAAGTAGATGGCCTTGTCCTCCACTGTTTCTTCTTTAAGAACTTCTGAAAGTGTCTTGTGAAGGCAGCAAAGTCCTCATCACTTTCACTGCTCTCAGACTTTCTGCTTTCTGAATCTTCTGACTCAGTCTCAACTACTTTTGGTGGTGGAGTTGGTGACTTACCTCTGTACTTTCTGGGGCTTCTGTTTTGAAGGCCACTGTCCTTTCTTTATGTTCACTTCTTGTTGATTTCTCCTCTTCTTTCCTCACCATCAACTGCATCTCATAGGATAGCAGTTTTCCAAATAATGTTGGTGGAGGAATTTCTGCCAACTTTGTCATTTCCCTAATGACACAGATCTTGGTGTCCCAATCTTTTGTAAGGGACCTTAGAAACTTATCATTGAGCTCATAATTACTGAACTCTCTGCCATAGGACATTAGCTCATTCACAATCCTATAGAACTTCTTATAGCATTCAGTTATGCTATCAGCTTTACCTTGTCTAAAACTTTCATATTCTTGATTGAGCAAGGATTTTCTGTCTTGTCTCACTTCTTCAGAACCCTCCATATACACAATAAGAGTATCCCACATTTCCTTGGATGTCTTGTAGTGTATCAAATTCTGAAAAGTAGCATCATCTATAGCACTCACTATAATATTCTGAGCCATTTTGTCCATTGTGGCTAGAACAATTTCATCTTTTGTCATTTCAGAGAAATCCTTAGGTGTTCTCTGATTTGCATCTAAGACTGAAACCTTCATGGGCACATATGGCCCTTCTTTCACTGTGATATAAATCCTAGGGTCTGAGGCTTCCATAAACAGTCTCACCCTTTCCTTCCAGATACCAAAGATCTCTTTTCTACATATGGGTAGCTTCATGGATCCCAATTCCTTATGATTCTCAGTGGAACTCATGGTTCTTGATTTTCTTGATTCTGTAATTTACTTAGACTGAATCTGCCAACAGGATCTACTCAGACAGTTATGTCCCTTTTTGAGTAACCTCCCTCTGATACCACTTGAAAGATATTGTACCTAATCACCTAGAGGGGGGGTGAATATGTGACTTAAATGTTTTTAACTTTTTAGGCAGAATTCAACTTATAACACAGAATTAAATCTACTTTATCACAGCACACAATCAGCAATTACAGAATTCCACAAGCACACAGTAGACACACAGTTTTATAGTGGTTCCCCAAGGTTTGGGTACATCCACTTTCCCCCTTCGCCTATCTAGCAATGTACTAGATTCGGCCAAACTCCTCCACTATCTCAGAACCCCAAAACAGGTTCCTACAGCTCAGGCCCAAGGCCCTACAACTCAGCTTCTTCACAAAGCCTACACTCAGCCACCAAGGCCTACACTCAGCCACCAAGGCCTACACTCAGCCACAACAGGCCTACACTCAGAGATACAACTCTCCTACACTCAGGCACTCAAGCCCTACACTCAGCCTTTATAATTACAGGCTTACAAACTCAGATCCCTAAGGATCCTACAAGTAAATATGAATACAAAAATGTAATCTCTACAACTCAGTGAAAAGAGAGAAGATTTGTGAGTTTCTTGATGAGTTCTTGGAAGAACTCAGTTGAAATCAACCTGACTTGGCTTTCTTCAAAGCTTCTTGAAAGTAGAACACAATAAGATTGATCTCTTCTGCAGTTGATCCTTGATCTCTGCTACTTAAGATTCAGAATAAATCTGAACTCTTCTTCTCAGCCTGGTTCCAACGGCTGACTTCTTGGATGGAGCTCTCTCTCTCCAACTACTTAGATCTTCACTAGATTCTTCAAGGAATAGCTAGATCTTCTTCTTTGTTAATTACTTGAACAACTTGGACAACACCTTTCTGTAGACAGCATAAGCCTATTTATAGGCCTTCTTCATGGTAACCGGCTGGTCCGGTTCATAACTGAATTCTGACAACTCTGACAGGTGCAGTAGACCGGCTGGAATGGCAGCTGTCAAGTCATCCAGTCAGTTCTTGAAAATTCTGTAACTGTCTGAAAGTGTCGAGACTGTCTGTCTTTAAGTGTCGACACTTATAGACCAAGTGTCGACACTAGTTGTCTAAGTGTCGACACTAGCCTACAAGGTGTCGACACAACTCCTTGTGTTGTAGATTTTAGATCTCGACATTGCTTCTTCTTCATGTCGACACTGATAATGTGTGTCGACACAAGTACTTGTACTTCAGTATATTGTTGAATTCTTCTAAGTGTCGACACAACACCTTTGTGTCGACACATCTTCATGTGTTGAACTAGTTTAAGTGTCGACACTTCTTCTTGGTGTCGACACATGTCTTCAGTGTTGATACTTGCTGAGTGTCGACACAGCTCCTTGTGTCGACACATTCTTCTTCTGTTGAGACTTTTGCTGAGTGTCGACACATCTCCTTTGTGTCGACACTTGTACTTAAAATATTCTTGAACTTTGCTAAGTGTCGATACAGCTCCTTGTGTCGACACTTTCTTCAAGTGTTGAGTCTTCAGCTGAGTGTCGACATATTCTTTCTTGTGTCGACACTTTCTTCAAGTGTTGACTCTTCTGCTGTGTGTCGACACATTGCTCTGGGTGTCGACACTTATACTTAGTCTCTGCTGACTTTTGCTGAGTGTCGACACAGCCTCCAAGTGTCGACACTTTCTGATGTAGACACAGTTTCTTTGGGTGTCGACACAACTGCTAAGTGTCGACACTGCTTCACTGCACTTTTCTTCACTGAGTGTCGACACAGCTCCTTGTGTCGACACTTTCTGTCTGGTGTCGACTCTGCATCCCCGGTGTCGACACAATGACTCCAAGTGTCGACACTGCTTGCCTGGGTGTCGACACAAGTCTTCTTAAGTGTCGACACTTTGCCTCTGGGTGTCGACACATGGACTTAGAAACTTTTTCTTCTTTCCTGTAAATACTTAACCTGCACAAGTAAACTCAAAACACATCAAATACATTTTTGATGTATATCATTGAGTTGGGTGAGGCTTCTTCAAATCAGGTGCATTAGAACTAATGTACCCAACACAACCCACCTTAGTGGTGTAGCAGGTCGGGTTTATCTCGCGCTCCCCAGGCGTGCTACCAATTGACCTCTCATCACAACTAGGAGCTTACTCAAAGCATCCATACATCCATAAGCAACATCCATACATCCATCCAACAAAGCATAACCTTTTATATCATCAAATCCACAGAGTCTTCTCTGATTTACCCATAATCATCACCAATCCAGACTATCCGTCTAGATGGGCTTCACACAGCATGCCTATGTCGTACTCCACATTTCCTACTCTAGATGCAGAATCAACCAAGGAATCACTTACGATATCCACCTCTTGGTGGAGGATTCCATGCATATGCATAAAGAAAGGACTTCGATGTCCAAGAAGGAGATTGTTATCCTTGAAGATTGTTTCGGAGCCATGAATTAGCCGGATGGAAATCACCGGCTCGGCTTTGCCTTCACGAATTTGATCTCGGATCTTCGCTCCGCACTCCGCAGCTCCTCCAGCAGATGGTTTCTCCTTCCTCCTTTCCTTCCCTTGACCCCTCTCTCTCTTTCTCTCTCTTTGAGCATGAGAAGAAGAAGAAGATGAAAATGAAGGGCTTTTATCATCATTTCTTGGCCTTTATCCACATGGAAGGGGTCTGGCCCTTGGATCTAGCATAAGGAAAACAAACAGCTCAGATTTGCCCAAAAATAGGCTGAACACGGCCAGACACGCCATGTGACACGCCCGTGTCATAGGCCATGTCACTTAAGCGGTAGGCAACCGACTCAAATCCAACCAGTACACGGTCATGTGACACGCCCGTGTCACACCTTACACGCCCGTGTCACACCTTAAACGCCTGTGTCACGCCCGACACGCCCGTGTCCAGTAGCCGTGTACTTCACACAGCACAATCTCCACTTCACCCGAGCGGGACACGGCCATGGGACACGCCCGTGTCCCAAGCCATGTACCCCAGGACACACCTGTGTCCACCAGTACACGCAGTCCCGCCTGAACCCGCAAAGGACACGCCCTGTGACACGCCTGTGTCACAGGCCGTGTACCCTGCACTTGACGGTTGTCGACCAAAATTCGTCGACCACACACACAACTCCTCAACCCGAGCACGACACGCCCTGGGACACGTTCGTGTCCTAGGCCGTGTCACCCATCCTGAAACCCAAAGTTGAACTTGGGCTATTACAATCCTCCCCTCCTTCAAAAAAATTCGTCCCCGAAATTTGAATCAGCGACCACCAGCAACATAACCACTCACGATGCACCATACACAACCGCGCACTCAAATAAGGCGAGCCGGGTTAGAGCTTAGAGGTCGTACCCCAAGGCATCGCACAAACCAAACAACACATGCAGCACATACACACACACATATCTCCTCAGGTGCACATCCATCCACAATTTTATCGAATTTGATAGATCCAACAAAACACATCATAGATATAGCCACCATGATTGATCGATCACATATATAACACCAAATGTGCACCAATATTTACATAACATATAACATCGATATACACAACCATCTCCTTATTCATGCTTTAGATACACCAGTAAGAACATCATCAAGTAATACGAGTTACTTTTCTATGTTTCCTTCTGCTCAGCCGCCTGATTAAACACTCGAGGCGTCAAATTAAACACTCGAGGCTGAATTTCCCCAATTGAACTTTGCGGCTCTTGCACTTCCAAATTATGCAGTCGAGGTTGCGTCTAGGATGTAGATGACTCGGCCACTACTTTACCCTTTTCTTCATAAGACGCACCTGTCTTTTTCTCACTCCCTGAAGGGGCACTCCAACAAAATTTAGCAATATGTCCTTGCTTCCTGTAATTATAACATGTTCGTGTATCAGCACGTCCCTGCCCATAAGTTGCCCCCACGAAGAGACAGTCGACGGAGCTGATTCCGTAGGCCTGAACCTTTTCTTCTCTCGTCGTCTAAACTCCAATTGCTCTGCCTGTGACACTTTGAATTCTAGCTTATCTACTGCCAGTCTCTTTTTCTCTTGTACCCGCTTCAAATCCTTCTCCAACGCACGAGCTGTATCTACCAACGCTTGGAAGCTTTTGTTCACCGAACTCGGGAGTACCAATCTCAACTCATACTGCAGTCCCCCATAAAAACGATTTGTCTTTCGTGCTTCCTCCGCAAAGGTAGACCCCACATATCGCCCAAGTTTGGTAAACTCATGCAGGTACGTATCAATATTCGTCTCTCCCTACACCAAACGTTGAAACTCGTTCTCCATCGCAATTTGTTGCTACACTGGCAAGTACTTGGCTAGAAACAATCTGGAGAATTCATCAATTGAGACTTCCTCTAATCTGTGACCTGCCAAGTGATGCACTTCCACGTCATCCCACCACAATCTCGCATCTCCTTCCAGCAAAAAAGTGGCTAAGGCCACTTTCTGCTCCTCCGCCGTTCTAATTGCAGTCAGGATCCTCTTCACTCTAGCAAGCCAATCTTCCACCTGTGTTGGGGAAATCGCCCTACCAAACTTAGGTGGATGAAATTTCATAAATCTTTTTAATGACTCATCCATTGCTTGCTCGTCCACCATAACTTCAGCACGCTCCTGCCTTGCATCCGGTCGTACTGGCACCCCTACAGGCCTTGCCTGCCCAGTAGGTTGTGCCTGTAACACTGCAAGCACCGTCTCCGTCACCATCCGTATGGTCTCTGCCGAGAGAGGCGTAGGTGCTTCAACGGGTGATGCACTCTCATCGGACTGCTGGGGCTCAGACTGCCCAGCACCACTCCTCGTCACCTATAAATCAATGTACAAAACACCATTAATCATGCAGTTCATAATTGCAACTATACATTGATGCACATTCCTAGTGGACATTCGTGAGTCCAATTATGTTCTTCCCTCCCAAACAATCTAAACCTGGCTCTGATACCACTTTGTAACGCCTCCACTCGTCACATGAAATATAACAATGGGTCCGGCCAGGGCCCCACGCCATATTTCACAGATAGGCGGAGGAATTACGTGTGGAAATCAAAATCTACTCATATCCTAACTCAAAACATTCTAGCGCAGCATTTTAAGTTAGATGAACATAGCACAGTGAATGTCCACTAATATATAAACTCCACATTTATATATCTATAACCAGAGATGTACACAACACACACACTCATGGCCTTAAAGCCTTATAAGTTGCTCTTTACACACATGTACAATTTCATACATCGGCACGCAGGCCGGCCACACCTGAAATCCAAACACGCTTTCTTCGCACGGCCTTCAAGGGCCTTTATCAGCAAGCCTCCATTCTGCTCAAATCAATTCAATCATCAGCACCTGCAGTTAGATATCCACCCAAGAGCAGCAAACAAAGTAACGGTCAGCATTAGCTGACCAATTATAACGATCATACCCCTTACTCGGGGCAGTGGTTCCTTCCCTGTATGTATTGTCATCACAAGCTATCAATCTACCATTCACAACCACATCACAAATGCCAGTATCTACCAGACGCTCCGTGCACTCAGGGCACCTTATTGGTGTACTGGATGTCCCAGTCGTACACCGCCGATCAGAGGTTCTTTACTTGTTGGTTGGGCGGTTCAATCCTAGTCCACCAATCCTGCAGGTTGGGGACATTCCGTCCATACCACTCAGAGGTACTACCTCACAGCATCCACAAACATAACCAGAGCAGATCGACCCACCCTAGTGGTGTAGCAAGCTGGGTTTATCGATGCTCCCAAGGCATTACCACCAATCGACCCCTCAACCTATTCCTGATCGACCCACCCTTGTGGTGTAGCAAGTCGGGTTTAACTCGGCTCCCCAGGCGTTGCCACCAATCGACCCCTCATCTATCCAAATCAACCCACTTTAGTGGTGTAGCAGGCCGGGTTTATCCCGCGCTCCCCAGACGTGCTACCAATTGACCTCTCATCACAACCAGGAGCTTACTCAAAGCATCCATACATCCATAATCAACATACATACATACATCCATACATCCATCCAACAAAGCATAACATTTCATATCATCAAATCCATGGAGTCTTCTCCGGTTTACCCATAATCATCACCAATCCAGACTATCCGTCCAGAGGGGCTTCACACAGCATGCCTATGTCGTACTCCACATTTCCGACTCTAGATGCAGACTCAACCAAGGAATCACTTACGATATCCACCTCTTGGTGGAGGATTCCATGCATATGCATAAAGAAAGGACTTTGATGTCCAAGAAGGAGATCGTTACCCTTGAAGATTGTTTCGGAGCCATGAATTAGCCGGATGGAAATCACTGCCTCAGCTTTGCCTTCACGATTTCGATCTCGGATCGTCACTCCGCACTCCGCAGCTCCTCCAGCAGCTGGTTTCTCCTTCCTCCTTTCCTTCCCTTGACCCCTCTCTCTCTTTCTCTCTCTTTGAGCATGAGAAGAAGAAGAAGATGAAAATGAAGGGCTTTTATCCTCATTTCTTGGCCTTTATCCACATGGAAGGGGCCTGACCCTTGGATCCAGGATAAGGAAAATAAACGGCTCAGATTTGCCCAAAAATAGGCTGAACATGGCCAGACACGCCCTATGACACGCTCGTGTCACAGGCCGTGTCACTTAAGAGGTAGACAACTGACTCAAATCCAACCAGTACACAGCTGTGTGACATTCCTGTGTCACACCTTACACGCCCGTGTCATGCCCGACACGCTAGTGTCATGCCCGACACGCCCGTGTCCAGTAGTCGTGTACTTCACAGATCACAATCTCCACTTCACTCGAGCGGGACACGGCCATGGGACACGCTCGTGTCCCAAGCCGTGTCAAACACGACCCGAGGACACACCCGTGTCCACCAATACATGCAGTCCCGCCTGAACCCGCAAAGGACACGCCCTGTGACACGCCCGTGTCACAGGCCGTGTACCCTGCACTCGACGATCGTCGACCAAAATTCGTCGACCACACACCCAACTCCTTGTTAAAATTCAACAAACCGCAGACGCCCCCTTGGATACCCTGCTGAAAATTCAACAAACCGAAGGAGAATACGCCCACTTATATGTTGAAAGTTTTCCCGGATCGTGGAGTTAACAGTGATTATCTCAACAAAGCAGTAACAACCAGCAACACATGCAGCACAAGCTTCTTTATTGATCAAGAGCAAACTTCTTTACAAGGCGAGACATACATGGCGAGACATGCTTCACCAAAAACCCAACACCGGGAGAGCAGAGACAGTTACAAAGACAAGAACAAAAAACAAGCCGCGCGGACTCAAACAATCAAGCCGCCGACCTACTGCTGTGGAGTCCGCTCAGTCCGCCAGGTCGCCAGACCGCAACCCAAGCCGCGCGGACTCACCCTTACTCCAATGCTTAGCTCTTCACCGCCGGTCTGCACGCCGCCAGACCGCACAAGCTGCGCCACCGAATGGAACAGTCCGCCTGAAACCGGCGACTTCCTGAACCCTGAACCAAGTCGCCAAAGAGAAGACCGCCTGGCCGCTATCCGCGACCTGCTGTTTACCGCCTGTTGCTTAACCCCAGAGTCCGCACTGTCCCTGACCGCAATCAGAGCCAAGTCCTGGCTTTCCAGCGCTATCCGCACAACCTGCACAGCACAACCGGGTCAACTCTCTATCCGCGCGGACACAAAGTCCAGGCCGCAGCAACTTACGCGAGCTCAAAAACTGTTCACTTACTTTGGTCTAGGTTCCGTTTTTTTTTGTTCTCTTGATGTGACATGGGTCCTATTTATAGGCACGACGATGAGTATGGTCACCGCCCTTCCCGATAGGATCACCGCCACAACCCGCAGCAAGAACTTATGTGTCCGCCAGCCCGCGGACACACATGCCAGTTCGCCGCCCTGTGCAGATAGCCAGTCCGCCCCAGCTTCTCCAAGGCCGGACTCCAATATCCAGCCCGCCTTGCCGCCAGAGACCAAGCCAGGACCACCACAGCCGGACTCCACAACAGCCGTATCTGCCATTCTGCGGACAAGGCATCAGCCCGCAAAACCCGAGCCCGCAACCACGCCATCAAGGCACCTGCCGGACTCAGCGGATACCCGGCTATCGTCCGCATATCCCAAGTCCATTACCTCCTCCAAGGCACCTCCGGACTTAGCGGACACGCCAATCCAGTCCGCTAACAGCAGACCCCAGTCCGCGTATACAGCGAACTCCAGTCCGCTTCCCTGAGTCCATACCTCATCACAAGGCTCAACCGGACTCAGCGGACTCCGGCTCCAGTCCGCACGCTCCTGCACAAGCAGTTCTTCAGTCCGCATATCCCCAAGCTAGCACACAAGGCAACAGCACTTCTACTAAGCTTGGCGGACTGAGAAACCAGCCCGCGCTCCACTGCGCGATCTTCCCCGGACTGCGCCTCCTGGACTTGGTTCAGTTCCCACCAAGTCCAGCCCACTGGCCGCAAGGGCCAGTCCGCACTTACTGGCGGACACTGGATCTAGCCCGCCATACCGGGCGACCTCCAGTTCCTGTCCGCGCTGACCGGCGGTCTCCACGGCTTCCACTTGCCGCTTCACTAGAGCAAGACCAAGGCATCTGCCAAACCGGTCTGCCGAGCTCCAATTCTTCAGTCCGCTTCAAGCCGGACTCCGCGGATAACATTCCTATCCGCCCGGTTACTTCCTGGGAGTAAACCGCCTGCTGAGCATACACTGGCCTGTCAGACCGCCGCTGCTGTCCGCGCAGTCCGCGCGAACAGACCGCCCAGGCCGCCACAGAGCAAACCGCCTGCAACATCCCTGCCGACCTAGCAGTCCGCCAACCCAGTCCGCGTAGTCCGCGCGGATAGGTTTCCCAAGCCTTCCATTCACCCACTTTCACTTCACAGAATTCAACACTCCCCCTTGAAGTGAGAAGTGGTGAATAACTCCAGCAGCTCCCGTAACCTTGCACCTGGTCCTTCCGATAGCATCTACGAAGAGATGTCCAAGACATAGTCCTCGCCCCGCATATCATGGACCATGAGGGAGCCCTCCAGCATCTCCCAAAAGGATCCATGCTTCCCTCTGCCTTCTTCGGCTTCAACCTCCACTCATGCATCATAGGAGTATCACCAACTTCCTTGGACCCAGAAGCCCAAGCCTCGTTGCCTCTGAGAGAAGTCACCTCTTCAGACTTGGTGTCAATCACCTCCTTGATTCTAGTGGGGTCTTCACAGCTAGAAGTACCTTGCTCGACCTGAGGGCTAACAAGGAAACACGGGACCAAGTCTGTCGTGTTCCCTTCACTATATCGAGATGGTGGCTTACTGATCCTCTTCGATCTCCGAAGAACCTGATCATGGCTAACCACCTCCGCTGCTTTTGAACCAGCTCCGTTCCCGGGCAAACCCGGAACAATGCTCCCTTTGTTCCCCCTGAACAAGAAGCCTCCGCCTTTGAGCCAGAAGGTCTGGAGGCTGGAGCATCGCTCCCCCTTCTTCCCGACTCTGACGCCTTTGCCCCGGAGCTAGAACAACCTGGAGCACCTGGTGACTCAGGCAACTCCACTTCCTTAGCAGCAGCCTCCTTCAGCCCACCATCTGACCTGCTTATTTCTAGCTCCACATAAGAGCTACCCCAATACGGCGTCAACTCATCGAAAACAATGTCTCTCGACACTATGAGTTTCTTCGTCGCAGGATTCATACACCTCCATCTTCTTTTCTGCTCATCATACCCAACAAAGACTAACTTTGTTTTGAGAGCACCCAGAGAATGTATATAGCAGGTAGATCCAAACACCCGAAGGTGCTTCACTGAGGGCTTCACTCCGAACATTAGCTCATAAGGAGTCTTCATTATGATCGGACTAAGAGGCATCCGGTTGATGACATGAGTAGCACAGGCTATTCCCTCCGCCCAAAGAGCCTTCGGAACGCCTTTACTCCGAAGCCAACACTTGCAGGTCTCCGTTAACCAACGGATCATCCGAGCTGCAACACTACCCTGTTGTGAAGTATGTCCACAAGAAAGCTCCATCCGGATCCCTTGCTTCCTGCAAAAGCGTGAGAACTCGGTTGAGTCAAACTCACCACCGAAACTTGTCCTCAACACCTTGATCCTCCGGCCAAGCTGGCCTTCGACAAGCTTCTTGAACTCCACAAACAAGCGTACCATGCTGGACTTCGTCTTCATAAAGTATACCCAAGTATACCCAGAATAGTCATCAACCAATATCAGCATGAACCTGCTGCCTCCAAGACTGGCCGTGACGGTCGGTCCCACCAGAGCACAATGGACAACCGCCAATGGTGCATTACTCCTGGATTGTGCTTTGTCGACCATGAAGCGATAGGCTCCACTTTCCTGACATCCCGCACACCCCCGACCATCGCCATAGGATGACAATCTAGGCAAGCCTCTTACGAGTCTTCTTTCCGCCATTGCTTTCAGCTTGTCCATCCCTACATGCCCCAGTCTTTCATGCCAGATAGCTGCACTATCATTGACATCCAGCCGATCAGATCCAGAACTAGTTGAAGTCCCAACTACGTTCTTCTCCTTCCTCCCTACCTGAGCAATGTTCGTCGAGAGCAAGGTAACCTTGCACTCCTTCCGAAGATGACCTTGCTGCTTGCATTTATAGCACCGTGGTCCTTCCTTCCTCTTCTTATCACGCCTAGGAGAACAACTCCTTTCTTCCTGATATGAAGTAGAGGGACCATCATCAGCAGCAACCTCCTTCACCTTCTTCCTGAACAACCCATCAAGGGAAGTCCAAACCTCCGCAGCTGACCGACATCCACTGATGTGGTCCAAGAGCTCCGATGAGATCACCTGCTTGAGAATAGACTCCGCTTTCGCATTTGCCTCCTTCCAAGCTCTCATCGCCTCAGCATTGCCAGCAGTATCCTCTTGTCTTCCTGCTCCGCATACAACCTCCCAAAGGTCCTCGCCAAGAAGAAAGCTCTTCATACAGGACTTCCACCGTTCACAGTTCGCCTCTGTAAGAAGATCAATACCAAGACAACTTGCATCCTCCACTGCCATGGTTCTACCACTGGTTTCCTCGACAGACGAGCAACCACTTCCATTGAGCACTGCTTGACCACTCCAACAACCTGGCTCTGATACCATGTTAAAATTCAACAAACCGCAGACGCCCCCTTGGATACCCTGCTGAAAATTCAACAAACCGAAGGAGAATACGCCCACTTATATGTTGAAAGTTTTCCCGGATCGTGGAGTTAACAGTGATTATCTCAACAAAGCAGTAACAACCAGCAACACATGCAGCACAAGCTTCTTTATTGATCAAGAGCAAACTTCTTTACAAGGCGAGACATACATGGCGAGACATGCTTCACCAAAACCCAACACCGGGAGAGCAGAGACAGTTACAAAGACAAGAACAAAAAACAAGCCGCGCGGACTCAAACAATCAAGCCGCCGACCTACTGCTGTGGAGTCCGCTCAGTCCGCCAGGTCGCCAGACCGCAACCCAAGCCGCGCGGACTCACCCTTACTCCAATGCTTAGCTCTTCACCGCCGGTCTGCACGCCGCCAGACCGCACAAGCTGCGCCACCGAATGGAATAGTCCGCCTGAAACCGGCGACTTCCTGAACCCCGAACCAAGTCGCCAAAGAGAAGACCGCCTGGCCGCTATCCGCGACCTGCTGTTTACCGCCTGTTGCTTAACCCCAGAGTCCGCACTGTCCCTGACCGCAATCAGAGCCAAGTCCTGGCTTTCCAGCGCTATCCGCACAACCTGCACAGCACAACCGGGTCAACTCTCTATCCGCGGGGACACAAAGTCCAGGCCGCAGCAACTTACGCGAGCTCAAAAACTGTTCACTTACTTCGGTCTAGGTTCCGTTTTTTTTGTTCTCTTGATGTGACATGGGTCCTATTTATAGGCACGACGATGAGTATGGTCACCGCCCTTCCCGATAGGATCACCGCCACAACCCGCAGCAAGAACTTATGTGTCCGCCAGCCCGCGGACACACATGCCAGTTCGCCGCCCTGTGCAGATAGCCAGTCCGCCCCAGCTTCTCCAAGGCCGGACTCCAATATCCAGCCCGCCTTGCCGCCAGAGACCAAGCCAGGACCACCACAGCCGGACTCCACAACAGCCGTATCCGCCATTCTGCGGACAAGGCATCAGCCCGCAAAACCCGAGCCCGCAACCGCGCCATCAAGGCACCTGCCGGACTCAGCGGATACCCGGCTATCGTCCGCATATCCCAAGTCCATTACCTCCTCCAAGGCACCTCCGGACTTAGCGGACACGCCAATCTAGTCCGCTAACAGCAGACCCCAGTCCGCGTATACAGCGAACTCCAGTCCGCTTCCCTGAGTCCATAACCTCATCACAAGGCTCAACCGGACTCAGCAGACTCCGGCTCCAGTCCGCACGCTCCTGCACAAGCAGTTCTTCAGTCCGCATATCCCCAAGCTAGCACACAAGGCAACAGCACTTCTACTAAGCTTGGCGGACTGAGAAACCAGCCCGCGCTCCACTGCGCGATCTTCCCCGGACTGCGCCTCCTGGACTTGGTTCACTTCCCACCAAGTCCAGCCCACTGGCCGCAAGGGCCAGTCCGCACTTACTGGCGGACACTGGATCTAGCCCGCCATACCGGGCGACCTCCAGTTCCTGTCCGCGCTGCTGACCGGCGGTCTCCACGGCTTCCACTTGCCGCTTCACTAGAGCAAGACCAAGGCATCTGCCAAACCGGTCTGCCGAGCTCCAGTTCTTCAGTCCGCTTCAAGCCGGACTCCGCGGATAACATTCCTATCCGCCCGGTTACTTCCTGGGAGTAAACCGCCTGCTGAGCATACACTGGCCTGTCAGACCGCCGCTGCTGTCCGCGCAGTCCGCGCGAACAGACCGCCCAGGCCGCCACAGAGCAAACCGCCTACAACATCCCTGCCGACCTAGCAGTCCGCCAACCCAGTCCGCGTAGTCCGCGCGGATAGGTTTCCCAAGCCTTCCATTCACCCACTTTCACTTCACAGAATTCAACACTCCTCAACCCGAGCATGACACTCCTTGGGACACCCCGTGTCCCAGGTCGTGTCACCCATCCTGAAACCCAAATTGAACTTGCGTTATTACACAAAACACCCATGCAGGAAGGAAAATTGCACACTGTGCAAATACATAGAATTGATCAATGGAATTAGCTTTGCCCCTGCATGTCCAAAATCATAACATGAAGAAGATACAATAATTGGAGCACCATGTGCTTACCCACGACAAAAGAGTGTGCAATTGCACAACACAATAGGCAAAAATGTGCACTTTGAGTGAGAGTGACGACTAAGTGATATATAAGCAATAATGAACTGAATGTGAAATGCAAGTGCGCGAACATGAGTTCAGATGAGTCCAAAAAAATCCATATATAAATGAAAAACTCATCAGTTTACATATGTAAAGTCAGACAAAAACTCAAAGCTCTGTTAGTTACTGCCAGTGGTAGGGTACCCGCCAAACGCTAGCACAATTTCTTCATTGACGATCCGTCTTGCTTGAGTATAAGGCAAATATCATCATGGCAGTGCCTCATATAGTTGTGACAGGTCTCATATCGTCGTAACTAGGCCTCATGTTGTCGTGAAGATAACTCTAGCCATCGAGAAGTGCATTGATCGTGTTAAAGTATAATGTCGCTATGAAGATATCATGATGTTGTCGTAAAGATAAACCATTGTCTACGTGAAGACAGGTCGAGTCGTTGTGAAGTCTATACTACCGTCGCATGCTCAGCTTAACATCAACGCTAGCCACACTGCTTAGTAGAAGTGTTTGACTTGAAGAGTAATGATCATCGTGAAGTGTATTATTGTTGTGATGACATCACAATTTGTCGTGAAACTTGGTTGGTACGGCCGAGCGCTACCTCTACCGCGCAGCGACACTGCTAGTGTCCAGCTCTATAATCCGAGTGATCGAAGACCTTAACCGAGAAGGGAGAGTGCTGACTCAAAGACCTTCGGGTGGAAGGGCGAGAGTCGGGCTCGAAGACCTCAGGGTTGAAGGAAGAGTGCAAGCTCGAAGACCTTTAGGTGGGAAGGAGAGAGAGCTAACCGGTTCTTAGGGGGGGAAGTATACGAACCACAAGAGTATTCAAATCATCGCTTACGATCTTCGGCGTCACGGTGATCTAGTTTTCTAATATAAAACATTTTAATAATCAATGAAATCACTTTTTTCTCATTCTAAGTTGCTATTACATTTCCCATGTCTAAATCTTATTTTTCTCTCTAAGGTTGATCACAGTATCCAATATGCTGACCTTCGTGTTTTTGTTCAAATTCTTTCCGATTTGACTCAAAAATTCTTATGGAGAACCCCATCAAAATTCAATTTATCTGAATTCAACTTTTTTGTCTCATAATAACACATCACTTTAAAATATCATTAACATATTTTGTTTTTGTATCATCAAATAATATCTACCAAGAGTTTAACAATGCAGGCCAATCGTCTAGGATAAATCATTACATTCATTTCTTCTCCTATATTTATATTTCTTATTGCGCTGATTTCATATTGCAATTTATCTTTTTTTCTTGAATATTTATGTTTTTATAGTTAACTAATTTTATAGTAATATTATCTATATTATACTAAAAAATATATTATTTAATATAACATTCAGTTTTTTAATTTTACATTTCTTATTATAAATCTTTCAAAATTTGATATTCAACTTTTCAATATTACATTTCTAATATAATGTTTTAAAAAAGTATAAATATTTAATATTTAAAAATGTGCTCTTATAAAGTCCCATGCTCTAAAAATCATATTAATATCTAAAGGCAATGTCAAATTTGTCTCTAAGATTTTAATCGTGTCAAAAATTCTTGAAGAGTTGAAGTGTTCATATAAAAATAAAGCCAAATGTTAAACAAAAAGATGAAAATGAAGCAAATTAAAAATTAAACATCAAATTGATATTACCTTATAATCAAAAAAAAATTTTGTTCCACAAACTACAACAATTTATCTCATTATAGTGGGGTCGGCTATAGTGATCCTTTGCCTCTATTGTGCCTTATCTTTTGTGTTCCACACACTATATTATAAAAATAAAAATGATGTAATTTGAAGTGCACCAATTTTATGTGAATCGGGGCTTTACTGGAAAAAATATTTAGGTGGATTACTCTTATTTTGAATAGGTACAATATTAAATACTGATCGTTGATCTGATATCCTACGATCTATACGATATTAAATATTAACCGTTGATTAGTATTTTGATCAATCTTATTTTTCTGCAGAAAATTAAGGTCAATAATTAATATTGCAACTGTTTTTAAATATGAATAACCCATCAATAATTTTTGGAAATTGTTAAAGTCAAACCCAATATGGATATTCGCAAACCATAAACACTTAAACCAACCCTTTTTTTCTCCCCGGGTTTTTTTCCATGCAAACCCTAAAACCTAAAGAGCAAACCAGCGCCGCTCCTTCTCCCGTTTTTTCTACCGCTGGTCGGCCCTCTCCAACTCTTTCACGCTGCCTCTCAAGCTCCCTCTCCCAGCGGCGAAGGTGTGGATGGCTTCCGATGAGCGAATGGATGGCCAGCAGAAGGAAGAATCGGTGGTTCCCTCGCCGGCGGGTTCCATCGTCCTCTCAATCACAGACGGAAGATTTGGTGGCTTTTACATTCCTTATTTCAGATTATACTTTCTTGATTTCTATTTTTATTCCTAGATTTTGTTATTCTTGATTCCAGTTTCTAATTTTAGTGTTTGGGATTCTAGTTTTTGATACTAGTGTTTGAGATTCCCAGTTTTTGATTCTATTTCAGTTTTTTGAGCTGTGAGCAATTTTTGGTTCCTAGATTTTGCTATTCTTGATCCCAGTTTCTGATTCTAGTGTTTGGGATTCTAGTGTTTGGGATTCCTAGTTTTTGATTCTATTTCAAATTTTTGAGCTGTGAGTAGTTTATTACTAACTTGAATCATTTTTTGATTCTAGATTTGGATTTCAGTTGTTAGATTTTATTCATAAACTGTAACTGCTTAGATAACAACTGATCTGTTCAAAGGTATTGACACGGTTTTTGAAATTGCTAAGCTGAAATTTGTTATTTTTTTCAGGATCAAGTTTGGTGGGGGAGAAGCTTGTAGAGGAAGATGAACACCTTTCTAAGGAAGGTAATTTTTGTCCTTACAACATTGTAGTACTATTATATTCGTTGTTAGTAATAAATTCGTGTGGAATTTGATGTTGAATTTAGGTGAAGTATTTGAAGTGGATGTTGGGTCCAATTTTGAGACTCAACAATTGTTTCCATCAAAAGAATCACTTGTTGAGTGGGTTCGAAGTATTGGGCTTAGTTTGGGTTTCATTGTAACAGTAAAAGGTTCAGACAAGCTCAGAGCTCGAATGAAACCTCGTGTGTTCTTAGGGTGTGACAGAGGAGGAAAATACCATGATAACCAGAATAGGAAGAATTTGGTGAAGAAACATTATAGGAAATCATCGAGCAAGCGGTGTGGTTGCCCATTCACCGTCAAAGGACAAAAGGAGGCTAATGTTGATGAATGGAAGCTTGTCGTTATTTGCGGTAAGCATAACCACGAAATGGTTCATTTAGAGGCACACACTTATGCTGGCCGCTTAAGTGTGACTGAAGAAAAGTTAGTCGAGCAAATGTACAGTTCAGGGGTCAAGCCACGTAAAATATTAGCTGTTGTGAAAGAAAACAGTGAGGTTAAACAGAACTACCATAAGAACAATCTATAACGAGAGAGTAAAGATACACAAGAAGGAATTAGATGGAGCAACGCCAGTGCAATTTTTGTATCGATATATTACAAGGAAGGTTATGTATGTTACAATAGGTAGATGTGCGAACTAATCAAATGCGCAGTCTCTTTTTTGCTCAT